>JACEFZ010005731.1:537500-725000 GCA_014155875.1 Cepaea nemoralis
TAGAGAAAGACAGTGAGAGAAAATTCTTGACGGTCTTGTGTCATTGCACGGAAGGGATTGAACACACACACTAATGGATGTCATTGGAGGTCGCAAGATGTAGTGAATCATGATCGCCCAACCAGTCGGTAAGGCACTTGATGATTGTCAGCAGACTTCAAAGAATATTTGCAATCCTGAGAAGGACAGGGGGAAGAATAGAGGGGAAGGTTATTGCGTTTACACTATCGTCAACTCACGCTGCTCTGAGAACAAAATGAAGATATGAGGAAACGATCACTTGATGGCAGGCTACTCACGCGCAGGTGAGCGGGTGATGACGAGTGTCAGGTGAGACACGTGTTTCCATGTGAACCGATAAACAGTCGCCATGAGCGACCCGATGTTTGCCAGGCAGAGCAGCGTCATTGGGATGCCGAGTGTGGCGTAGATGATACACACTATCTTGCCTTCCAGTGAGGTGGGGACTGTGTCGCCGTAGCCTGTAGAAGATAGAAGTCGATGGACAGTGAGAAGTGGTAGTTTGATTCAATGTCACTGTTATCAACAATGCCATTTACATAATCATCATCATCATCATCATCATCATCATCATCATCATCATCTTCTTATTCTTCTTCTTCTCCTTCTTCTTCTTCCTCCTCTTCTTCTTCTTCTTCTTCTTCTTCTCTTCTCTTCTTCTTATTTCCCCCTCTGTTTCTCTCTAAGCGACGACTAATAACCGCGTCAGGAAATGACTAAAACTATGAAACCCACATATATCACAGAACACATTGTTCAATCACAACTACAACGAAAGTAATATCAAACGGTATCAAACAGAAACTAAAAACACCTGACAGTCCAGTAACTCTAGATTGATTTCTTCATTACTATCTGTCTAGTCCTGTTTATCTGTACACAATGAGTCATTTATTTTCCCCGTACCTTCAACTGTAACATATAATCTCAGCTACGAAACTGAAAACTATACGAGTTGTTGCTTTCTCGCTTAGTTCCCTTCCGTGTCTGTTAATCGTGTCTCTGTTTCTACAGGGTGCATTTTTAATTACCGCAGTGTTTGAAAATATTGCCGGGTCCAAGTTTTGTATTTACCTGTTAATGTTGCATGAACTTTACAGAGGGTGAATACAAAAAACTTGGACCGGCAATATTTTCTAACACTCTCATCTCATCTCATCATGTTCCTCTTGTACCTTGCGGTGTCGAGGGGAAGTATAAACTTCGTGAGAGTGCCCGGTTATGGGCTTCGTATATCGACATTCCCATGGATTCTGTTATTCCCTCCGTCCATCGTTTACGTGGTCGGCCTCTTCCTCTGTTTCCATCTGGTCTGTACATCATTGCTTATTGTGACATGCTGTTGACTGGTAGCCTACTTGCATGGCCAAACCATTTGACTTGCTGCTTTCTAATAAAATCTAGAGCAGCTTTAACCCCCACTTTAGTCCTGATTTCTTCATTTCTGATCTTATCTCTTCTTGATACGTTGAGTATTCTTTTCAGGAACCTCATTTCTGTTGTTGTGATTTTTCTTTTCTCTTTTTCTGTCATTGTCCAGGTTTGGCATTGGTAGCACAGAGTTGGTAGGAAGATTGTATTGTAAAGTGCTTTCTTAGTAGTTATTGATACATGTTTGTTCTTTAGTATTGGTGCCATTTGTCCAATGAGTTGATTTGCCTTATTGCACCTATTTTCGATCTCGTCTTCTGATCTGCCATTTGATGATATTATACTTCCTAGGTACTTGAAGCTAACACTGCACAGTCATTAAAAATACACCCTATATGATCCGTATGCTGTTCTCCCAATACTTCCCAAGCCTTGTGCAATACAACAAAGGTACTGATTAGTATTTGCGTGTCCTGTCATCCCTATATTTAAATTCGAGCGATTGAGCATTTATAACAGTTGATTAGAACTTGTTCACGGTCAGTACAGGAGTCAGACCGGGATGTGTGCTCTCTCACATGCTGCTTCATATTTACGAAGGGGCTTCAAATGAAAACCTTTAAATTGTGATAGAAATCACAACAACCATGCAATTGTCTTGTAACCTACCAATATTGTTGTTTAGGATGTCAAGAGTTTTAAGCACGTGACATCATGGAACAGACGAACACGGTGTCGTCATACAGACAGTTTAAAGACGGCCGCCCCACTTTTGACATGCACCAAATTTCAAAAGAAAATCTTAAATGTGTGTGTGTGTGATTTATTTTTTATTTTTATTTTATTTTTTTTGATATTTTTTTTGGATGTTTTTATTTTTTTTCTTGGAGAATATATTATGAAATAAAAAAAATAAAGAACAAGTGTATCAAATGTCCATGTAGTCGCCATTGCATTCAATGCAACTCCTCCAGCGCCGATAAAGTGCTTGGATTCCTGTAGAAACTAATTCTCTTTGTCGGGTGTCCAACCATTCATGCACCACCTGCTGTACTTCTTCATTGAATCGAAAAGTCTTTCCTCTCAATGAGTTGTCCAAACTGGTGGAAATAACTTGGTACTCCTCCTTGACAAGCATCAACGCATCGTTGTTTCAGTTCTGGAGTAAGAAGCCGTGGCACCCATCTTGCAGACACTTTGACCATGGACAGACAGAAAAACCAATGACCAAGTACTACAGGAGACAAATGAAACTCGTAAACTGATTAGAGAAATTAGACGTTGACAGTCAACATTTTTTGGGCATGTTATGAGAAGAAATGGACTGGAGAACTTAGTGACAACTGGCAAGATAGAAGGGAACAGACCAAGAGGAAGACCGAGAAGAAAATACCTGGATGGCATGGACGAGACAGGAATACTGAGCTGATCCACGACTCTGGTGATCGAGTGAAATGGCGAGTCATGACCGCCCACGCTTGCCGGCATGGCACATGATTGATTGATTGATACATCCTGAATACAACATGAATGAAGTGGTGTGCTGAACAGTGAAGTTCTGTCACAGAATCACGCCGTTTTGAAGCTTCCTAGTCTACATCATCAGACATACATCACCATACTGGACCTTTATTTCCCGATGCCGTTCTATAGGCTCCATTCCTTAACTGATTTTTTTTTTTTAAACGATAACAGAACGCCACTCCTCTTTGGTGCATGTCAAAAGTGGGGCGGCCATCTCAAAACTATCCTTATAATGTCACCGTTTTCTTCTGCACCGTAACGCCACGCGCTTAATACTCTTGACATGTTTAACAACAAAATTGACCAATACGGACAGGCTGAAAGCCAATCTCCCTGGCGAAGGGGTTGAGGACGTTGTTTGTAATCTGTATACTCTCGTACGAAATGCAGCTGCTTGAGATTCGCCAGCGGATCGCGACGCGCTGGTTACTTACGGAGGTATGTGAGCCGGTCGTTCAGAAAGCAATGGCAAACTACTGAACGTAAAATTTACCAAAACATAAATAGCAGCTGGAAAATGCTGATGTTGACTGCAATGTCCTGTAAAGGATGTTTTATTTCGCGTATCCTTTACAGGACATCGCTGTCAGTACGGGGTTTTTACTGCTGTCGTTGATTTCTTGGCAAGATTGCGCTCAGTAGTTTGCCATTGCTTTCTGAGCGGTCGGCTCACTTATCCCGTAAGTTACCAACGCGGCGAGAAGCACTTCAAATTCTCGCGCGCTGCGCTGCCCTATGCGGATAAACGGGATTACGGAGAAAGTTGTTTAACTCTTTGGCTAGGGAGACCACCTGTAAAGGATATGCGGGGGGGGGGGGGGGAGAGACAATGGCGTGGTTATTGTGATTTCTACAACACTTTAAGGTTTTTAATTGAAGCCCCTTCGTTCAGACAGGATATCCAAAGAAGCAAGCCTTGACAGAACCGATTGGTGGGGGGGGGGGGGGGGGTGATGTGGTGGGATGGTGGCGTAGTGACGTGGTGGCGTAATGACGGGGTGGTACGGCAACGTCTGCCGGCGCGGGGATAAGGGTTCGAATCTGCATTGAGGCAGGTATATATAACTGACCTGGGTTTACACGTCGACCAGGCCTAATATTGAGGTCTAAAATTGACCTGAGATAACACGTCGATCAGGCTAACATTGAGGTCTAAAATTGACCTGAGATAACACGTCGATCAGGCCTAAAATTGAGGCAGGTATATAAAGTTGACCTGAGATAACACGTCGACCAGGCCTAACATTGAGGTCTAAAATTTACCTGAGATAACACGTCGATCAGGCCTAACATTGAGGCAGATATATAAAATTGACCTGAGATAACACGTCGACAAGGCCTAACATTGAGGCAGGTATATAAAATTGACCTGAGATAACACGTCGAGCAGGCCTAACATTGAGGCAGGTATATAAAACTGACCTGAGATAACACGTCGACCAGGCCTAACAACGAACCCCTGGAAATGTCTTCGAGAGTAAAGGCTATCGGCTTGCTACTGAACACATAAACCACTGAGTGTCGGTTTGTCTAGAACATACAACTGTAGCAACATAGACCTTTTGGTTTGCTTTTCTTTATTCTGAACAGAAGAGGGGAAATACTTACAGAAGAGGGGAAGAGGGGAGTACTTAACCGTACCTAGGAAAATAGGCAAGATTGAGAGGAAAAGAGGAAGAGGAAGGCAGACAGGTAAATATATGGACGGCTTGCCCACAGAGGATAAGCCAGACATGAACACAGAATGGATCCACGATTCTGGTGACCATCTGACCTGGCGAAACATGACCGCCCACGCTTATCAGCCTGTCATATGATGATGAAGAGAAATATACGAAGCGCGAGACTCAAAAGGACGATACAGAAAGAGATGCATATGGAAAACACAAGCAGCGGGACAACAGAAGTTAACATAACACCAACTACATCAAAACATCAGTTCAGGGAGAAGATTGGTGAATTATGATGTCCGATGTCTCCGCTACGTCGGACACCCGGAGATGAAGAACGTATGTAGAAATAGGGTAAGTGAGTTTAGACATTTACATATCCACAGTTCTTCCGTCTGGGGTGTATTGATCATCACGTTACATGTTTGGCCAAACATAGATCGTGTGTGTATATGGTTTAGCCATGTCTCCTCGTTATTGTACATGGATTCAGAAAGCGGCGTTGATTCAGTAAATTTTGTTAGTGTTCTGGATCATTACATTTTGCGCATAAGTGGAGTCATTGACGCAGTAAATTGTATTAATGTACTTCATCATTGAATTTTGGACATAAGTGGAGTAATTGACTCGGTAAATCGTGTTAATGAACTTCATCGTTTACCTCTCACATTTCACTGAATGTACACATATAGAGTAGGAGACTGAATGTTCACATAGAGAGTTTGAGACTGGATGTACACATATAGAGTAGGAGACTGAATGTACAATATAGAGTAGGAGAGTGGATGTACACATACAGAGTTGGAGACTGGATGTGCGCATATACAACAGTAGACTGGATGTATACATACATTTTAAAAGAGTGCATGTACGCATATAGAGTAGGAGATTGCAAATACACTTATGTAAACTCGATCACAAAGGTATTATGGATTTAGAAAAATTCGAGTTACTGAGTACAACTATAGACTAGCGTTGAGGCAGAGAAATCGACATCCGATGTCTAAAAATAAGTGCGTGTATATATCAATTATCAATTACACCGAAACATTAAAATATACCCATGTCCGCAACACAATAGCATATTCACACAAATCAGAAGCTACCAGTGTCACACTTGGAAATTATCCAAAGCACACTTAGGCGAAAATAAACACCTGCAATATGAGATGCTTGAGAAGAGCTTAACTATCTGAGACCAAAGAAGAAATGATGTTATCATACAGACAGTGGGATCAAAACATTGTGCTACACATACATTGAAAGACAGAAGATCAAATGATTCGACCATCTCGTTAGAGTGCAAC
Source organism: Cepaea nemoralis (assembly GCA_014155875.1). Lineage (NCBI taxonomy): Eukaryota > Metazoa > Mollusca > Gastropoda > Stylommatophora > Helicidae > Cepaea > Cepaea nemoralis. The sequence goes on from JACEFZ010005731.1 coordinate 543,394, forward strand.
ACATCAATTACCAGCCCTAGCGCCACATCAAAGAAGATCCGATACGAGAGAAAGCGGACGTCCGGGAAGAAAATGGATTGATGACATCAAAGGCATTGCACAATCACATTGAACGACTCTATCGGGTGCCGACTGTTGGACGCTGGAACGTCAACTATCCCTCACAATGACGCTTGGCCGCAAAAATGATGATGATGATGATGATGATGATGATGATGATGATGATGATGATGATGATGGTGATGATGATGGTGATGATGATGATGATGATGATGATGATGATGATGATGATGATGATAAGTATTACTAGCTGTTACCATATACACGGCAAACTACGCTTCTTTCAAAAGACGTTATGAATGGAATAAGTTAGCCCGAGGGAGTCTGCTTCACACTCCATCAATTTTGAGTCACGTGGTCACACTGTCTTCAGTGTTCGCATCGCTTGTAACGATGACAAACATTCTACTTACCAACACCAGGCACCTCATGACGTAAGCCTTTACTTACCAATAGTGGTTATAATTGTGACGGCAAACAGCAGCGCTCTAGGGTACGTCCATTCTATGACCTCATCGTTTACGCGGCCTCTTTGCTTATTGTAGAGTATTTTCTCGTTGGCCCCTGTGTCAATGGCGGTTGTCGTGTCAACATCTTCTGTATCATTACTTTCCATATCTTGAAGCGCCTGCGCAATAAGGATAAAAAGCACTCGATTACCTCTTACCACGATCATGTACAATGTCGATAAGCGTGGGCGGTCATGTTTCGCCATCTCACTCGATCACCAGAGTCGTGGATCAGCTGCGTGTTCTTGTCTCTAACTTATTATGTAGCCAAGCTGTCAAGATGTTTACACCTCTAACTTCCTCTTGTTCTTTTCCCCACATCTTGCCAGTAGCTACCAAGTTTTCCTATTTATTTATTAATATAACATGCTCCAAAAATGTTGACTGTCTACGTTTAATTTCTCTAATCCAGTGGTTCTCAACCTTTTTTGGCCCATGCCTCCCTTTACTATATGTTCATAACGTCATTCCCCCCCCCCCCCTTTTCGAATTTCCTCCATATAAATTCTCTCTTCCCCCCCCCCCCCAACCTTACACAGTATACATAAAAATGGAAGCCAAATTTAATAACACATACTAGAACAAGTCTAGACAGCTACATAAAACGTCATTTGCGGGTCTACTTGCGTTATAAAACGAATTTCATTATGGTGAGAATTACAGAACCGTAAAATTTAGAGGGAAAAACAATATCAAGTAACTGGTTCTTGTATTAATGCGATCTTGAAATAATCTTAATTTCCCCCACCCCGGAAACCCTAAAATTCCCCCCTGGGGGGGGGGGCGGTGTGGGAATTCCCCAACGGTTGAGAACCACTGCTCTAATCAGTTTACGGTTATCACATGTCCCTTGTAGAACTTGCTCACTGGTATTTCTGTCTGTTCATGGTATTCTTTGCATTTTCCCGACACCACATTTCCACAGCCATCAGTTGTTTTTCATCTTGTCAACTCATTGTCCATGCTTTACACCCATACAAAAGTACAGGCTCTATGTAGCACGTTCAACACTCTTTTTCTCGTTACAAATGACATCATTCTATTCGCCAGTATGCTCTCCATCTTGCAAAAGGCCACCTTCGCCATGGCGATTTTTGTTCTAATCTCTTCTAGACGTTTGGCATAAGATGTTACGACTGTTCCGAGATAACTGTACAGATTCACATGTTTAAGAATATTCCCATTCACCGGTGTGTATGTATATATATATATATATATATATATATATATATATATATATATATATATATATATATATATATATATATATATATATATATTAATTCGCATATCCTTTACAGGACATCGCTGTCAACAGCAGCATCTTTCAGCTGTATGTTGATTTCTTGGCAAGATTACGCTCAGTAGTTTGCCATTGCTTTCTGAGCGGCCGGCTCAGTTATCCCGCAAGTCACCAGCGGGGGTCGAACCGCTTCCAGCTCTCGCCCGCTACGAGACTCTCCGTGATAAACGAGATTACGGAGAAAGTGGTGTAACTCCTCGGCCAGAGAGACCGGCACCGGTATATTACATTGTGGTATTTCTTTCTTCTTAGAAAAAACCATTATCTCTGTCTTATTACACTGTAATTCAAATCGTAATTGTTCACTGTGTAGAATAATCTCACTGTGTACAACAACCCTCACTGTGTACAGTAACCCTCACTGTATACAATAACCCTCACTGTGTACAACAACCCTCACTGTGTACAACAACCCTCACTGTGTACAGTAACCCTCACTGTGTACAATAACCCTCACTGTGTACAGTAACCCTCACTGTGTACAATAACCCTCACTGTGTACAACAACCCTCACTGTGTACAGTAACCCTCACTGTGTACAATAACCCTCACTGTGTACAGTAACCCTCACTGTGTACAACAACCCTCACTGTGTACAGTAACCCTCACTGTGTACAATAACCCTCACTGTGTACAGTAACCCTCACTGTGTACAATAACCCTCACTGTGTACAATAACCCTCACTGTGTACAACAACCCTCACTGTGTACAATAACCCTCACTGTGTACAATAACCCTCACTGTGTACAATAACTGTCATTGTGTACAATAACCCTCACTGTGTACAATAACTCTCGCTGTGTACAATAACCCTCACTGTGTACAATAAACCTCATTGTGTACAATAAACCTCACTGTGTACAATAACCCTCATTGTGTACAATAACCCTCACTGTAGACAATAACTGTCATTGTGTACAACAAACGTCACTGTCTACAATAACCATCACTGTTTAAAACAACCATCACTGTGTACAATAACCTTCACCTCTACAACAGTTATAATGGTTGGTTGGTGTAGTCATCTCTGGAGCGCTCTTTCCCGTTAGCGAGACTCACAGAGTAGGGTGCCCTCTGACCCTGGCAACGTGACAGGTTGCTGAATTCTGAGGGCTTGGCGCACAGAGTCACGGACGTGGAAAGCAAGGGGAACTTATACGTTTTTCATCCCAAGAAAATCAAAATGAGCTTGTAAAGAACAGTGATAGAAAGCATGGTTCCTGGGTGAAGAGTGGTGGACCAGCACTTAGGTGGACAGAGGACTATGCAGGCGGGTAAGTCAATAAGTAAGTCACAAATTGCTGTAGAAAAATAACTAAATATGATAACAAATTGACATCAGTTTATTGTCATACATACATTGTCTCTTTTTCCTTTTTTTCCTCGTGTATTGACAGGGTCGAGATAGACAGGCGGTTGCCAATGATATGCAGGGCGAACTAGATCGAATTTCCTCATGGTGTGCTGACGCCGATGCCCTTGTCAACCCTGCAAAGGCAACGGTTACATGGTTCTCCCTAAACAACCATATTGTGAAAACAGACCTACCGGCAGTAAGATTGGATGGGAGCAGTTTGAGTAGAACCCAGTCAATGACATATCTTGGCGTGAGGCCTGGTCGAAGCCTGTCCTTCAGAGATCATGTCGATTATGTCATAACGAAGGCTCGAAAAGGTTTGTCAGCAATGAGAGTCATGGCGACTGCCAATATCGAGCAAAGACTGCTAATACTTCTGTTCCAAGGACTTGTACTTTCACGCATCGAGTATGCCCTGGCCATCCTCACTGTCAGCCCTACACAGATTGGAAGACTTGAAAAGGTACAAAACGAAGCCATGCGCATCATTTTGGGCTGCACGAGAGACACCAGCTGTGTAGCAATGAGATACCTCCTTGACTTCCCGACAATGAACACAGGATCAGGATCTTGGAGAGCTAGTGCATACTTAAAAATAAGTGCAGATGAGCAGCACCCTCTGCATGACGCTGTATTCAGAGAAAAGGGTGACAGGCTAAAGAGGGGCAAGTCATGGATGGGTCGGGCGGAAGATGTCATCATGGCCACTCTATGACCACGGGCAGCATGACGATGGAGGTGATGGCAGTTACACAGGCTTTCATATGGCTGGAATCACAGCATTATACCAACGTGAGTGTACTAAGTGATTCAATGAGCATGATTCAGAAGGTCGAAGCTGGATCTGTAAGTAGACAGTGGACTGAGTCGCTGCGGAAGTCTGTTGTCCGTAAAGTCACCATCATCTTCGTCCCCGGACATGCGGGAGTCGAGGGAAATGAACTGAGCTGATAAACTGGCTGGCTCTGCACCCCCTGCAGATGGCCAGCCATTGGATCGTGCCGATGTTATTAACGTCCTTAAAGATATGGCGAGAACAGAGGACTTTGACGTCAGTGATTCCACATCGTTGTCCAGGATGAAAGACTTGGGAGTAAGAATCGGCACAGCCAGACGCGAGAGGTACATTGGGAAAACAAAGCGCCTCGTCAACCAACACAGAACTGGCACTATTAGCCACCGGACGCTGATGCATATGCTGGGGGGGGGGGGGGGGGGAGAGGGTCTGAGCACCTATGGACATGTCCGGAGTGCAATGAAGATACCCCAACTGATAACTGATAACGGAACGGACATTGTCTCTTTATTTCTCAACATAATTTCCACCAACATTGATGCACTAATCCCATGGTTTTATCAGTCCTCCCAAACCAGCTGCATAGAACTGCGTGCTTTGTTTTCTAAACCACGTTTTCACTTCACATTCAACTTCGGCGTCATTCGCGAAATGTCTCCCGCCAAGGTGGGTTGTCAGTGTTTATGCTGACAAATGTTTGTCCCGTAAAACGGTGCATAACTGGGTAGAAAAATTTACGCGAGCGAGTCAATAAGTAAGTTACACAGTTCTGTGGGATGGCCGGTAAATGAAAACAAAGCACGCAGTTCTATGCAGCGGGTTTTGGAGAACTGATAAAATGATGGGATAAGTGCATCAATGTTGGTGGAAATTATGTTGAGAAATAAAGGGACAATGTATTTATAAAAATAAACTGGTTTCAAGTTGTTATCGTATGTAGTTATTTTTATTAACTTACCCTCGTAGACACTATTGATCTGAGGGTGCAGGAGGCGGAAGAAATGGCCAGAAATTGCGAAACGTAATTCCTAATATCAGGCGACCGGGAAGGTTAACCCGGTCAACAAATGCCCGCAGAAGTCGGATGTGTCGGCCTAACGACGCAAGAACGCAGCTCTGCTGTAAACAGGCACAACGCAATCACGTGCGAAAAAAGAAACTCCTGATGAACGCAGAAGAAGAAGAAGTATCAGGTGTGGGTTGGGAATGTGCATCCATCAACCAGACAACAACAGCATCAAGTTCCATAAGGTTGTTGCCAGGAACGAGTATAATACTGGACGACAAAGAAGAATAGTCATCCAACACAGAAATTTGCGTCGTTGGTGATCACCATGACACCAATAGTTACCCAAACACCGCAAACATAATCAGTGAATCTAGCAATGACAACAATAGTTACATCAACTTGTTAAGTGAACCTTGAAATGACATCAATTATTACTGCATCGTCTTCATTCAACCTAAAAATGGCACCAATAGTTACCTAACACACTAAACGCCCTCACATTTGTAACCCTTCTAAAATAAATATCGTTCAATCAATAAATCAGTCAATCAATTTATCAATCAATCACTGATGCTATAAATAACAACAATAGTAACTTCAACGTTTTCAGTGAAACTAGAAATGACACCAATAGTTACTTCAACATTTTCGGTGAACCTAGAAATTACTCAAATAGTTACTTCAACGATTTCAGTGAACCTAGAAATGACACCAATAGTTACTTCAATGTTTTCGGATAACCTAGAAATGACACCAATAGTGACCCCGATACTCTAGAAGGGAGACACTGTCACGGTTGATACTGTGACCCCGATACTCTAGAAGGGAGACACTGACACGGTTGATACTGAGACCCCGATACTCTAGAAGGGAGACACTGTCACGGTTGATACTGTGTCCCCGATACTCTAGAAGGGAGACACTGACACGGTTGATACTGTGTCCCCGATACTCTAGAAGGGAGACACTGACACGGTTGATACTGTGACCCCGATACTCTAGAAGGGAGACACTGACACGGTTGATACTGTGACCCCGATACTCTAGAAGGGTGACACTGACACGGTTGATACTGAGACCCCGATACTCTAGAAGGGAGACACTGTCACGGTTGATACTGTGTCCCGGATACTCTAGAAGGGTGACACTGTCACGGTTGATACTGTGACCCCGATACTCTAGAAGGGAGACACTGTCACGGTTGATACTGTGACCCACGATACTCTAGAAGGGAGACACTGACACGGTTGATACTGAGACCCCGATACTCTAGAAGGGAGACACTGTCACGGTTGATACTGTGACCCCGATACTCTAGAAGGGAGACACTGACACGGTTGATACTGAGACCCCGATACTCTAGAAGGGAGACACTGTCACGGTTGATACTGTGACCCCGATACTCTAGAAGGGAGACACTGTCACGGTTGATACTGTGTCCCCGATACTCTAGAAGGGAGACACTGACACGGTTGATACTGTGTCCCCGATACTCTAGAAGGGAGACACTGACACGGTTGATACTGTGACCCCGATACTCTAGAAGGGAGACACTGACACGGTTGATACTGTGACCCCGATACTCTAGAAGGGTGACACTGACACGGTTGATACTGAGACCCCGATACTCTAGAAGGGAGACACTGTCACGGTTGATACTGCGTCCCGGATACTCTAGAAGGGTGACACTGTCACGGTTGATACTGTGACCCCGATACTCTAGAAGGGAGACACTGTCACGGTTGATACTGTGACCCCGATACTCTAGAAGGGAGACACTGTCACGGTTGATACTGTGTCTCCGATACTCTAGAAGGGAGACACTGACACGGTTGATACTGTGACCCCGATACTCTAGAAGGGTGACACTGACACGGTTGATACTGAGACCCCGATACTCTAGAAGGGAGACACTGTCACGGTTGATACTGTGTCCCGGATACTCTAGAAGGGTGACACTGTCACGGTTGATACTGTGACCCCGATACTCTAGAAGGGAGACACTGTCACGGTTGATACTGTGACCCCGATACTCTAGAAGGGAGACACTGTCACGGTTGATACTGTGTCTCCGATACTCTAGAAGGGAGACACTGACACGGTTGATACTGTGACCCCGATACTCTAGAAGGGAGACACTGACACGGTTGATACTGTGACCCCGATACTCTAGAAGGGAGACACTGACACGGTTGATACTGTGACCCCGATACTCTAGGAGGGAGACACTGACACGGTTGATACTGAGACCCCGATACTCTAGGAGGGAGAAACTGACACGGTTGATACTGTGAGTTACCGTGTGATACACCTGCCAGGCAAACATCTCCAGCTCACGCTTCATGTCCCTGCTCCAGTTGCCGGGGTGCAGGATGTTGTAGGATATAGTGTTGTTCCACAGTCGCTCCACGTACTGCCACCTGCAATCATCAACATGAGACACAACCATCAATATTACACACAACCATCAACATTAGACACAACCATCAACATTAAACACAACCGCCAACATTAGACACAAACATCAACATTGGACACAAATATCAACATTAGAAATAACGCATCAACATTAGACACAAACATCAACATTAGACAAAAACTTCAACATAAGACACGATCAACAACATTAGACATAAACATCAACATTAGAAACAAACTTCAACATTAAACACAACCATCAACATTAGACACAAACATCAACTTTAGAAACAACCATCCTCGCTCCACAAACTGCCACCTGCAACCATCAACATGAGACACAACCATCAATATTAGACATAACCATCAACATTAGACACAAACATCAACATTAGACACAAATATCAACATTAGACACAATGCATCAACATTAGACACAAACATCAACATTAGACACAAACTTCAACATTAGACGATCATCAACATTAGACATAAACATCAACATTAAACACAAACTTCAACATTAGACACAACCATCAACATTAGGTACAAACAACAGCATTAGACACAACCATCAACATTAGATACAAACATCAACATTGGACAGAACCAATCAACATTAGATACAAACATCAACATTAAACACAACCAATCAATATTAGACACAAATATTAGACATTAACGTCAGAGAGTTATGTTTATGCACTCCTGTCTGCCTATTAACAGCGTGCTTGGGGGAATGGGAGGTATTTGTTGTTACAGAGTGAAGTTCCGTATACAGAAATCTGATTTTTCTTTTCAAAATTGTCAATGTCGGTCAGATTTCTCATCGGGTTTACCAGAGTATTTCTCTAGAACAGTGGTTCTCAACCTTTTTTGGCCCGTGCCCCCCCCCCCTCCCCCTTTTCACCATATTTTTAAAACGTCATTCCCCCCTCCCCCTTTCATATTTCCTACCTAAAATCCCCCCCTTTTTTTTTACACAGTATACGTAATAAAGGAAGCTAAATTTAATAGCACATACCAAAACAAGTTTAGACGTCCACATAGAACGTGATTTGTGGGTCTACTTATTTTATAAAATGAATTTTAGAAGGGCGAGACGTACAGAACCGTAAAGTATGAAGGGAAAAACAATACCAAGTAATCGGTTCTTGTATTAACACGATCTTGAAATAATCTTAATCCCTTCCCCCCCCCCCCCCCTCCCCAACCTCCTAGAAACTCTAAAATTCCCCCCTGGGAATTCCCCACCGGTTGAGAACCACTGCTCTATTTCTATTGTGACAGAACTATCCTAGCTTGCCTCTCTATCCCCGAGATTGTCCAGATTCCGTGAACATCTTCAGTTATCCCTGTGGATCTGTTGGTCAATACTAACTATGCAGAAGCTGGCAGAATCCATCGCCATTCATCTGCAGAAACCAACTTTGTGCAAACAAAAGGACATGATAGTCAGTTTAAAATTACCGTGGTAGACAATTAAAATTACAATGTAAATATTTGTGTTGTATACTTCAGTATGAAGGATGTATCTAATTACTTTAGTTTATGTTGTGTGATTTCTGCAGTAGGTACCTGATGAGATGCATCCAAATTATTCAGGCAATAAATCGTGCAATCTATTGTTTTTGTCTTAGTTATTCAAATTACAAACTTTGTTGCTATTGTGGTGGGAAACGAGCAGGCGGACACAATGGCAGTGTCTGTACGTCTAAGTGTGGGGTATTGGTGCATGATAAGGCAGACATGGTCGGTGCCATTTGGAACCGTGTGTGTGTTTAGTGCGGAAGGATAGATAGATCCTCACGGCCTGGGGAGAATGGTGCTGCAGAGAGGATCTGGCTGACGCCCAGGACTCCGAGGACAGACCTGACTGCTGCTGGTACCATTAGTGGTGGGACTCTTCGCTGGCTGTTGAAGATGCTATGATGTTGGTTCTTGACTCAACTCAACTCATCCTTGCTGACTAATGGTATGGCTAATGCTAATGTTAGTTAAAGTTAACATTTGTGGTTTAAACTATTAAATCTCTTTTAATTTCAGTTGAAAAGAATTATGAACATTATAAAGTAACTGATTACGTAATATTACCCTCAGTAATGACCGAAACTCAAAACATTGATTTCAGGACCCTGTTTGCAAGTTTTGACCAAAATATTTACTAACAATAATTAGCACTCAAATAATGATTTATAGTGTGTGTGTTGGTAGTACTGTTTTTATATTGTTTGCAGTTTCTGTGGTTCCTGAGGCGAATGTTGTGAATTCCTTGGACTGCCAGAGTAACTACCAATTGTTGTCAGCAATAGGCTAATGAAACTAAAACATTATATACAATTATAAGAAATAGTTATGAATTGTCCCAGAATTGTCGATGTATTTTATTTTCCATTCCACTCTGGACTAAATGTTACGTGTGTGGTAGTTTTCCCTATTACCAGTGTCCCTCGCCATCAGACGAACCAACTCCGACTTCTGGGGCACTTGTAATTTACGTCTCCAGGTCCTGGATGAAAAGTCAACATTTTAGTCAAATTGACCAATATAGGGACTGAAGCCCGCTACCTCACCATCAGCGCAATCGAAGTTTAAGAGCAAGTGCTCATCCATTCGGCCATGACTTCGTTTCGTCTATTTTTGTAATTGTAACCCTTATCTATATTTACGTTAGTTACATATCCTGTACAGGACGTCGCAGTCAACCCCAACATTTTTGGCTATTAGTGATCTCTTTGGCAAGTTTACGTTCATTGCTTTCTTATCTATGGTAAAGCCGTTTATTTAGAGTGGATTATTTTAAACTTGTAAAAGTGGTCATCAGCTTTTATACACTCCTTGTTTATGTTCTGGAAAGAATACATCCAGCTAGAACGCCGGACTCTCATTCGGGAGGCCCGGGTTCGATCCCTCGGTAAGGTGTCGGATTTTTTTCTGTCGGGGGCAAAAATAAAATCCTAACCTGCACAGTTCGCGGCGACTGCACTAGCCAGGCGGCCTTTATTCCTCAGGCTCAAAGATACCTCTGTCATACACCGCAAGGTACTATATTGGCAGTAAATGACAGTTTTTTTTTACATGTTTTCTTTATTACTATTGTGACAGCTAGAAAAGAAAGAGGAAGTAGAGAGAGTAGGGAGGAGAGAGAGGAGAGAAAGAAGAGGGAATTGAGGGAAATGATATAAGATAAGTGTGAAGCCTAAATGTTCGTTCCTCAGTCGAACTCTGCCTACAACGCACTATCTTTGATAATAAGGAAAGATGAAGAGAGAAAGAGAGAAGGAGAAAAAGAGGATGAGAGTGAGGGATACGACAGATGTAGGTTCGTGTCTCCGCGTGAGAACAATAGTTAATTACTATTGCACCATCAATGTCTCGTGGTGTATGTTATCAGGTTATAGAAGAGATGTACAGCCTCACAAGGTCTCTAAGCTACTCTACTTATATTACTTCAGACTAACAAGTCGAAATAAAAGACAACTCAATAATATATTTATTTCCTTCTTGAACAATAACAGAGTGACAATCTACAACATAATCGCATAGAGTAATCAGTACATGCATTGCAGACACATAATGCATATTGAACTGTAATAATACGATGCTGCATTGCCTCACAAGAGAGAGAGAGAGATAGTGTAACAGCCTATGCCACTGGATGTTAGGGGAATGCCACTTATTATCACCTATTAACCGCATGAAGTAAAAGACTAAAGCTAGGAATTACACCGGCCTTTGTTTCGTAACTATCTTTCCGTAGGCTTATTAGTGGTCCATATATTCAGCCCAAATACCCATTGATCCATAGATTGATCCATCAATCCATATACCCAGGGAATTAATTCGCTCCCATCCAACTTGTTCAGCGGGTAACTGTTTACCCAGACAATGTATTCTTCTTCTGTCGTCCCGTTGATCATCTGGGTCCCATATTTGAAATGCGATTGCTCTCTTCAACCTCGTTTGCCGTGGATCCCACCACCGGTTTCCAGTTGTATTTGACAGTCTCCTGTGTGGTTCCAACCGCAGTGTCCCTGGCTATGGTCGTCCTGTTTGACGTTTAGCCACCTACTGCAACTAACGTGCGGTCTCCTTAGCTGGCGGTCCTCTTAACTCAAGTGGCTTTCTTGCACTTTAACAACCCTCGGACTCTGCGTGTCTTTCCCTTCTTTGGCTTATCTGCCTTGGGTAGGTTCCGTTCACAGATCCTTAGTCGCTCTCACTCCTATCAGTGATTCAGACGAATTCTAGCATGAGCGCTTGTCCGTCTTCCTTCACTTCCTCCTCCTACAGATACTATACAGACTTGGGCACGGATTAGCCACAATTTCTGAAGTCCTGTTACTATGTTCCTTGGGCTGCCCCAAGAGGGCTCAGACCCCGCCGCTCCCGGAGTCCACTATTAACTGTCCTCTCTCCTGCTCGACTCTTCTAACTGACTGGATCCTCAAGTATATATTACTTCTCGAGTTGGCGCCTTTCTTGAATCACGTGACGTCGCTGTCCCTTGTCATCCAATCAGTACTTCGCGTACCCTGCTTCAATTTGCATCTTATTATTAATCTAACTACCTTCACCCCAATACGACCTTGTTTTTGAGTTCATAGTCCTTGTTTGAGTTCATGCTCCTTGAAGTAGATTTCTCAGCTCAAGCACGTTCCCACTGCCATAAATCTGCCAGCCCACGGTACCCATATTGGTCTCTAGACAACTTTCGTTTATCTCTGATTCTCGTATGCACCTATAAACTATGTGGCCTGTTTTGTTTTCTGACAGCTCTAACCTAAAGTATACATTACATCTGGCATTCCCCGACCCTGAGAAAGCTACAGAACAACGACAGTTGAGGTAGAGTTTTAGGAAACCGAAACAATTCGGGTTCAGAGCTTGACCTTTCAAGCTGTTTAAAAATATCTTGGCCGATGAACTTAGATACTTCCAAATTCCCCTACTGGTTTTGGTGTCATCAATATCTAGTGCCTTGTTGTCCCATTTTGTGACGCATCAGGCGTTCACACTATGTCTGAAGTCACCATGCTTGTGGAAAAGAGACTCTTGGGAATTACTACATATAATCTTCATCTTCAACAATTTCTGGCGCTGATAAGGGGCGATACACATGGAGACTTAGTGACAATTAAGACATTACATTACCAGAGATAGGACATTACATTACAAGAGTACGGGACATTACATTACTAAAGATAGAGACATTACATTACCAGAGATAGGGACATTACATTACCAGAGATAGTTACATTATATTACCAGAGTTAGATAAATTATGTTACCACAGATAGGGACATTACATTACCAGAGATAGAGACATTACATTACAAGAGTACGGGGCATTACACTACCAGAGATAGAGACATTACATTACAAGAGTATGTGACATTACATTACTAAAGATAGAGACATTACATTACCAGAGATAGGGACATTACATTACCAGAGATAGAGACATTACATTACAAGAGTATGGGACATTACATTACTAAAGATATAGACATTACATTACCAGAGATAGGGACATTACACTACCAGAGATAGGGACATTACATCACACACTAACAGAGATGGGGACATTACATTATCAGAGATAGGGACATCACATTACCAGAGATGGGGACATTATATTACCAGAAGTGTGGACATTACATTACGAGAGATAGGGACATTACAATACCAGAGATAGGTACATTACATTACCCGAGATAGGTACATTACATTACCAGACATAGAAGCATTACAATACTAGAGATAGCGATATTAATTACCAGAGATAAGGAAATTACATTACCAGAGATATGGCCAATACATTACCAGAGTTAGGGAAATTAAATTACCAGAGATAGGGACATTACATTACCAGAGATAGGAACAATACATTGCAAGAGACAGAGATATTAAATTACCAGTGATATGGACATTACAGTACCAGGGAAATGGGCATTAAATTACCAGAGATAGGGACATTAAATTACCAGAGTTTGGGACATTACATTACCACAGATATGGACGTTAAATTACCAGAGATAGAGACATTACAGTACCAGAGACAGGTACATTAAATTATGAGTCATAGGGACGCTAAATAACAAGATATAGCGAAGGTAACTGACACAAGATAGCGACATTAAATTATAACTGATTGGGTTGTTAATTTTCAAGAGAAATGGACCGCAACTACAAACTACACGAATAGTAAATAATCAGAAACAGATATTTAGACGTGACACTGATGTCACAGCACACCAGGGACCAACGATAACACGATAACAGATAACAATATCATCATTAGAGCCTACCCGAGTTGCTGAATGGACAGATTGAATGAGGCTGCGAAGTCTGGGGTGATCCGGGCTGTACTTGCTGACTCAGTGTTGGTTGAATTGGGTGGGCTTGGGTTGCCCTCCAGGGCCAGAAAGATGAATCCGCCAGCGATAGCGTACAGCACGACCAGGAAGGTGAGGCCCACATGGGACAGCACAAACACGATCAGCTTCTGTGGGGGGTCAATAGAACACAAATATGCTTATTTTTCTGAATTGGGATTTTTGTGATCCAGTTTGTCGGGTTTGTGTGGACGAGTTTGTGTGGTCGTCTTTGTGTGGTCGATTTTTTGCTATCGAGCTGGTCTGGTCGAGTAGGTCTGGTTGAGTTGGTTTGGTCGAGTTTGGTGTGTGTGGTCGAATTTGTATGGTAGAATTTGTCTGGTCGAGTTGGTGTGGTCGAGTTTTTGTGGTCGAGATTGTGTGGTCTAGTTTGTGTAGTCTAGACTGTGTGGTCTAGTTTACGTGGTCGTGTTTGTGTGGTCGAGTTTTTGAATATCAGTGAACTATCTGGCAAGTGTGCGGTGACCCCTACACGGGTCAGCAGGGCTAAAATGTTAACTTCTCGTCCTTGACCTGGGGACGTACATTACACAAACCTCAAAAGTCAGAGTGGATTTGTCTGATGGCGAGACACACTGGTCATAGGGAAATCTGTACCATACCCCAGAACACACTGGTCATAGGGAAATCTGTACCATACCCCAGAACACACTGGTCATAGGGAAATCTGTACCATACCCCAGAACACACGGGTCATAGGGAAATCTGTACCATACCCCAGAACACACTGGTCATAGGGAAATCTGTACCATACCCCAGAACACACTGGTCATAGGGAAATCTGTACCATACCCCAGAACACACTGGTCATAGGGAAATCTGTACCATACCCCAGAACACACTGGTCATAGGGAAATCTGTACCATACCCCAGAACACACTGGTCATAGGGAAATCTGTACCATACCCCAGAACACACTGGTCATAGGGAAATCTGTACCATACCCCAGAACACACTGGTCATAGGGAAATCTGTACCATACCCCAGAACACACTGGTCATAGGGAAATCTGTACCATACCCCAGAACACACTGGTCATAGGGAAATCTGTACCATACCCCAGAACACACTGGTCATAGGGAAATCTGTACCATACCCAGAACACACTGGTCATAGGGAAATCTGTACCATACCCCAGAACACACTGGTCATAGGGAAATCTGTACCATACCCCAGAACACACTGGTCATAGGGAAATCTGTACCATACCCCAGAACACACTGGTCATAGGGAAATCTGTACCATACCCCAGAACACACTGGTCATAGGGAAATCTGTACCATACCCCAGAACACACTGGTCATAGGGAAATCTGTACCATACCCCAGAACACACTGGTCATAGGGAAATCTGTACCATACCCCAGAACACACTGGTCATAGGGAAATCTGTACCATACCCCAGAACACACTGGTCATAGGGAAATCTGTACCATACCCCAGAACACACTGGTAATAGGGAAATCTGTACCATACCCCAGAACACACTGGTCATAGGGAAATCTGTACCATACCCCAGAACACACTGTCATAGGGAAATCTGTTACCATACCCCAGAACACACTGGTCATAGGGAAATCTGTACCATACCCCAGAACACACTGGTCATAGGGAAATCTGTACCATACCCCAGAAACACACTGGTCATAGGGAAATCTGCTACCATACCCCAGAACACACTGGTCATAGGGAAATCTGTACCATACCCCAGAACACACTGGTCATAGGGAAATCTGTACCATACCCAGAACACACTGGTCATAGGGAAATCTGTACCATACCCCAGAAACACACTGGTCATAGGGAAATCTGTACCATACCCCAGAACACACTGGTCATAGGGAAATCTGTACCATACCCCAGAACACACTGGTCATAGGGAAATCTGTACCATACCCCAGAACACACTGTCATAGGGAAATCTGTACCATACCCCAGAACACACTGGTCATAGGGAAAATCTGTACCATACCCAGAACACACTGGTCATAGGGAAAATCTGTAACATACCCCAGAACACACTGGTCATAGGGAAATCTGTACCATACCCCAGAACACACTGGTCATAGGGAAATCTGTACCATACCCCAGAACACACTGGTCATAGGGAAATCTGTACCATACCCCAGAACACACTGGTCATAGGGACATCTGTACCATACCCCAGAACACACTGGTCATAGGGAAATCTGTACCATACCCCAGAACACACTGGTCATAGGGACATCTGTACCATACCCCAAGAACACACTGGTCATAGGGAAATCTGTACCATACCCCAGAAACACACTGGTCATAGGGAAATCTGTACCATACCCCAAGAACACACTGGTCATAGGGAAATCTGTACCATACCCCAGAACACACTGGTCATAGGGAAATCTGTACCATACCCCAGAACACACTGGTCATAGGGACATCTGTACCATACCCCAGAACACACTGGTCATAGGGAAATCTGTACCATACCCCAGAACACACTGGTCATAGGGACATCTGTACCATACCCCAGAAACATCAGTTCAGTGCATTAGAAATAGTAGGACATGCATGAATTAGGCTTGAGGTCACAGCCAGGGAACACACAGGAAATGTGTGGCCAGATCTCGGGATCACTAGATCTCGGATCCAGGCAATGGCATTGTCCTGATATGGTATTTGGTATAGTCATTCAGCTATTTGTCTCTTTGCCTTCCTTATGCTCTTTTCTCAGTTTGTCAATTGTCAGCAAGTTTTCAAGTTTCCATGTACACGTAAGTTTTCTTCATGTCCTTTTTAGGACGTCGAAATCAACCCCAGCATGTATTACCTGATTGTAATTTACCAGATAATGTTAGTAGTTTTCCAATGCTTTTCGAACTCATCTCATCATGTTCCTCTTGTACCTTGCGGTGTCGAGGTGAAGTATAAACATCGTGAAAGTGCCCGATTATGGGCTTCATGTATCGATATTCCCATGGATTCTGCTTTTCCCTCCGTCCACGTTACGTGGTCGGCCTCTCCCTCTGTTTCCATCTAGTCTGTACATCATTGCTTGTTGTGGTATGCTGTTGAATAGTAACCTACATTGCATGACCAAACATTTGACTTGCTGCTTTCTAATAAAATCTAGTGCTGCTATAACCCCCACTTTGGTCCTGATTTCTTCATTTCTGATCTTATCTCTTCTTGATACGTTGAGTATTCTTCTCAGGAATCGCCTTTCTGTTGTTGTGATTTGTCTTTTCTCTTTGTCTGCCATTATCCTGGTTTGGCATTGGTAGCATAGAGTTGGCAGGAAAATTGTGTTGTAAAGTTGTGTTGTCCAATGGGTTGGTTTGCCTTATTGAATCTATTTTCGACCTCGTCAGCTGATCTGCCATTTGATGATATTATACTTCCTAGGTACTTGAAACTCTTTACTCGTTTCAAGGGATGTTCGTTAAGGTGGAATTTTGTTGTATTTTCTTCTTTAGTTATAGTCATTACCTCTGTTTTGCTTGTGCTAATTTTTATGTTATGTTCCCTACACATTTCGTTTAGACTATTCATGTGGTCTTGTAATTCAGCTTTCTGAACGACCGACCCTAATATCATTTGTCAAACATGTACACAATGCGGTTTGCTTTCACATCGCCTGCAACTAGAGTCGAACACTGGACAGCTACCTATTCGCCAGATATACATTGGCACCTTGCCGTCTTTACAGACGATAGTTTGTGCTTTAAAAAGGCATAATAACTTTTACCTATGTGACTTGTAAGGCCAGTTCGCTCTGTAAATGTTCGTTCACAGTGGGTGCATGTGAACACGTGGTCATGTCCACCATCATACGTCTCAAACACTCAGTGTGTGACTTATCTGCAATAATCTTCTCCTTTGTCTTTATTCCATTTCTGATATTTGCCCTCCATGCAACACGTTCAGCGGCGACTTGCTCCCAATGTGCATTATCAATGCCTGTATCAATCATGTCCCGCTTACACACATCTTTGTATCGTAGTAGAGGCCGACCCTGAGATCTCTTACCCATCTGTAATTCACCAAAAAAGATGTCCTTTGGTATTCTACCATCATCCATCCTGCTAAGATGTCCTATCCATCTAAGTCCAAAATTCGCCAGAGAACGCCGGCACTTTTATATACAAGGGGGCTTCAAACGAAAACCATAACATACACGTTTTTCTTTTGTTTTTTTGTTTTTGTGAATATATTCTAAAACATTACAGAACAAATATATCATTGTTCCATGGAGTCACAACTGCGTTCAATGCTAGTCAGCCAGCACCGATAAGGTGATTGGGTTCCTGTAGATTAAAAAAAAAAAAATTTCTTGGCCGCGTGTGTAACCACTCATGCACCACCCGTTGTACCGCTTCATCGGACCAAAAAGTCTGTCGGCGAGTGCAGCTATTGAACCCTTATCCAGCAGCGCTTGTGTCATTTTCGAGTTAACATCCGAACCGTTACAGCAACGCGCCGACTGGAAGCCTACATTTACAGACTAGGAAATCGCGACCTCCTAAGCCTTTTTTTTTTTTAAATTTTGTAATTAATAGACTGTTTGATCTGCTTCTTGATGGACTCTATGATTTATGTATTCCCTGCAGCCACGTATTTCATCAAGTATTACAGCCACGTATTCCATCAAGTATTACAGCCTTGTATTCCATCAAGTATTACAGCCATGTATTCCATCAAGTATTACAGCCATGTATTCCATCAAGTATTACAGCCATGTATTCCATCAAGTATTACAGCCTTGTATTCCATCAAGTATTACAGCCATGTATTCCATCAAGTATTACAGCCATGTATTCCATCAAGTATTACAGCCATGTATTCCACCAAGTATTACAGCCATGTATTCCATCAGGTTTTACAGCCATGTATTCCATCAAGCATTACAGCCTTGTATTCCACCAAGTATTACAGCCATGTATTCCATCAGGTTTTACAGCCATGTATTCCATCAAGCATTACAGCCTTGTATTCCACCAAGTATTACAGCCATGTATTCCATCAGGTTTTACAGCCATGTATTCCATCAAGCATTACAGCATTGTATTTCAACCAAGTATTACAGCCATGTATTCCATCAGGTTTTACAGCCATGTATTCCATCAAGCATTACAGCCTTGTATTCCACCAAGTATTACAGCCATGTATTCCATCAGGTTTTACAGCCATGTATTCCATCAAGCATTACAGCCTTGTATTCCACCAAGTATAAAACCATGTCTTACATGAAGAATTACAGCCATGTATTCCGTCAATTATTCCAGCCAGTATGTCACACGCCTCTGTGTTGTTCAGATGAGACTTGATTGATTGATTTAGGAATCGGCATCACAGCATTCGGGGCATTTCGTCCCCATCCTCAGCAGCCAGCGAAGAGTTCCAACACTAATAGTGCCAGTAGCAATCTGATTATAAGTCCGTCTCACCTTTCCTCTGAGCGTTGAGCGTCGGCCAGATCCCCTCGTCACTCCTCACTGTCTCATTCTTGCCAGACCATGGTGATCCATTTGCTCCTCCGAGGTGTACACGTGCTCCAACAAGGCCGCAACCACGTCTGCCTTGTCATGTATCAATACTCCACCAAGTTCTGCAGAGCTAGCCAATCTGTCCGCCTGTTCATTTCCCAGCACACCGGCATGCCCCGGAGAAAAGATCCAGACGATGCTTGTCACCCGTGACCTCCGAAGCGAAGCAAGCCACTCCGCACGAAGCCATGCCCGTCCTCACCCTCGTCAGCATGCTTTCTGAGTCAGTTACAATCACGATGTGTGTGTGTGTGTGTCGTATTCTCCATCCAGCGGAGAGCCGCAGTGACTGCCTCCACCTCCATTCTTAAGCTGGATGTTGTGGTATCATATGCCAGGCTCTCCTGCCCCAATCATCGACCATTAGCTTTGACTATGAACCCCCAGCCACTTCTCTCACCTCTTGACACCGAACCATCTGTGTAATCACATCACTCGAGTGAGCATTGTCCCGAATTAGTTGCTGGATTTCCATTTCCGTTGGCCCCTGCTGGCCACTCCCTGCACTCCCGGCTTAATGTGATTATAACTCTGCACAATTCTGACTGCTCCGCTGGCACTCTGACCCACTCCTCTCCACGCCTAATGTTCTCCAAGGGGCACACCTGTCTGATCGTATCCTCCGCCTGGGCCATCCATGATTTCCCTCTTATCGGTCGCTGACCCTTAACTGCGTCCAGCGCCTCATGCAGTGGGTGGTCTGTGTCTGCAGCTACTTTGAGGTAGGCCTTCGCCTGCATCACCTTGAGCCTACCAGCAACAGTCGGCAGACCAAGGATGTAACTGGGGTGTCTCTAGTACATCCCAGAATGACCCGCATAGCTTCGTTCTGTATGCGCTCTAACTTCACCAGTTGACTCTCTGAGACAGTGAGCAGACCTAATCCATACTCAATTACTGAGAGGATCAAGTGCTGGTATAGTGTGAAAAGCATTCTCTGCTCTGTGTCCATTGCGGCCATAGTTTTAAGTGCACTGAGTCCCTTTTGAGATCTTGTCACAACCGTCTCCACATGATCCTTGAAGGATAGGCTCCTGTCAAATGTGATCCCCAGATGCTTCAGTTTGTTCTCTCTACTGACATTTCTACCATCTATCACGAGGCTTGGGACATCAGCTCTTACAATCCTGTTGTCCAGAGAGCACCACAAAACAGCCGCCTTTTCAGGGTGGATGACAGCACTCATTTCAGTGCACCAGTCAATCACTTTATCTACTGTCGCCTGTAGCTCCTGGGCGGTTTTCTCCCTATCTCTCCCCTGCCTGTATGCAAGAATATCATCTGCAAATGTTAGTATCCTTCCAACCTCTGGTGCTTCTAGCTTTGCAATCTTGCTCATATACATTAAAGTATACACATTAAAGAGCACCGGTGAGATTGCAGATCCCTGTGGCAGCCCAAGACCTCTTGGAAGAAGCTTCCCCCTTTCCAAAAAATCCTGCAGCTTAACAGCGAATATCTTCTCTAAAACCTTCCCAAATGTATTTTAAAGGGTGATGATCCTAAAGCCGCTAAGCTTTGACTGATCCTTGAATGGTTTTGGGAGAGGGATGAGATAGCTGTGCACCCAATCCTGCGGTAATGATGCTGTCCTAATGCTCTGGTTAAAGCAGTCGGTCATCTCCTCCAGGTCTGCATCACTCAAAGCCTTAATGTGGCCATACCTGACCCCATCGGGCCCTGGTGCTGTGTCTTTTGCCTTTTTCAAAATGTGTTTAACATCTTCCACCCGTATGATCTCTTCATACTTCATATTCTTCGTGGTGCCAGATAACTCCTCTCTAACTGCATCCCTGGTGTCCGCATCATTATGATTGGTCTGCTCTAAAAATCTCTGGAGAAACGCCTCCCCTTTCTCTTTGTCTGTTGTCACGCGCACACCATCATCTCTATAAATTGTTCCCACTGTCATAAGCAGATCTTTTCTCTGCATTTGCCTGTGCAGTTTCCAGAATTTTCGCTGAGTTTTATCACTTCCAACCTCCTTCATGAAACATTCCCATTTTGCCTTGTTTAACTCTGCAGCACAGCGCTTGAAACACTTCCACCTTGTCTTTCTTGACATTTTCCGCTGTGTCCACTTCCTCTCGTGAGCTTCGGGGTGTCTGTCGCACTTTCTTTAGCTGCTTCACTGCAGCTCTCTTTGCTTTCCAAGCATGGTCTACTTCTGGGGTCCACCATGGGGGCTGCAAAACGGGAGTATTAACAGCCCTGTTGCATGCCCCTTGTTTGAGGCATCCAAGGAGGCTGTCGGTCCACTCATACCGGAAGGTCTTGCGCGCTCTCCCAGATTTAACTTTCCTGGATTTAGAGATCAGGACTGAGCATGGCATGTGATCACTCCCATGGTCATTCAAAATAGTCCACTTTACATCAAGGACTGATGACTGGGAGACAAGTGCCAAGTCAATAGCTGTGTCTGCATCGCCAGACCTCATTGCCATTCTAGTCGGCCTACCATCATTTATGCAGACCACATCAGAGTCCACCATGGCATCCGCAAGGGCAATTCCCTGTCCGTTTTCTCCACTACTGTCCCAATCTCTGCTCCTCGCATTGAAGTCTCCACATATGAGTAGCCTATCACCTGGTAATTCCCCCAGTTCCTTAAGCCAGTCCCAGTGTTCCTTTCTGACAAAACAGTCCACTGTGGCATATACATTTATGATGTTCCAACTTAGGCCACCAATCTCCATTTGTATACCCTGGACCTCTCTTGCACTGTGATTCCACTGGCTCAAGTCGAGAACCACATGCTTCACTCCTTCCTTGACCAGCAGACCTTGTCCACGTCTCTTCTGCCCAGTAGGGTTTATATAACTGGCGTACCCAGGGCAATGGTATTTGTCTGTATTTAGCTGCTGGAGCATGAAGACGTCAAAATCATATATTAGTCTCTCCAATACAGGACCTCTCTGTCTGGCACTGCGACAATTCCAGTATCCCACTCTTACATAGTTGAAACCTAGTCTCTCCACTTTTCGTCTTGTTCTCCTGGCGCCTGCCCTCCTATTTCTATGCCGTTTTCTCACACCATTTCCTCGTCTTCTCCTCCTCACTCTCTCTCTCTCTCTCTCTCTCTCTCTCCTCTCTCTCTCTCTCTCTCTCTGTACGATAAGTCCTATGAGGTAGAGAGAACACAGGGAGGTTGTGTGTGTGTGTGTGTGTCTGTGTGTGTGGGGGTGTGTGTATAATTGTGTCTGTGTGTGGTGTATTTTGGTATGTGTTGTGTGGATGTTGTGTTTGGGTGTGTCGGTGTGTGCGTGTTTCTGTGTGTGTGAATGTGTGTTTTTCTGTTTCTGTGTGTGAGATTGAGTGTCTGTGTTTGTTTATGTGTGTCTGTGTATGTCTGTGTGTGTTTGTGTCTATGTGTGTGAATCTGTGTGTGACAATGTGTGTGCGTCAGTGGTTCTGTGTGTGTCTGTGTGTATGTGTGTCTCTGTGCGTTTGTGTATGGTGTCTGTGTGTGTGTGTGTGTGTGTGGGTGTGTGTGCGTGTGTGTGTGTGGGTGTGTGTATGTGACTGTGTGTGCTTTTTTGTCTATGTGTGTGAATCTATGTGTGTATCTATGTGTATGCGTGTGTAGTTATGTGTGTGTATGTGTGCATGTGTGTGTCTGTGACTGTGTGTGTCTGTATGTGCGTCTGTATATCCGTGTGTCTGTGTGAGTCTGTGTATATGTGTGCGTGCGTGCGTGTCTGTGTGTCTGGGTGTCTGTGTCTGTCTGTGTGTCTGTGTCTGTCTGTGTGTCTGAGTGTCTATGTGTCTGTGAGTATGTCTGTCTGTCTGTCGTCTGTCTGTGCCTGTGTGTATGTATATGTATATATCTGTGTGAGTCTGTGTATGTGTGTGTGTGCCTCTGTGTGTGTGTGTGTGTGAGCGGGCAATAACGAGTATGCTCTAGGTGTGGACACACCAGCTTGATGGTACTGTAGGGCACAGACTTGCGCCGTCCTGCAGATACCTGCTGATAGTGTAAGGGAGTGGCTGGACTTCTGGGACTAGACAACGTCATCTCCGGTCTTCACACAACATGACCTGATGATGATAACGATGATGATGAAGATGATGGTGACTATGATAGTGATAATAATGGTTACAACTGTGATGATAATGAAGATGATGATGACGATGTTGACGATGATGATGATGATGATAACAATGACGATAATGGGTATACGGAAGCATATCTGGGTGTAGGTATTTTCTCCTGCCGGGGTTGGGGAATGTGCCAGACTGATCATATTCTTCTACACCCCATGTGTGTCTGCAGATGTCTGCAAACAGATAAGAGCACAAGACAAGATGTTCCAATGATCACATACGTTAAACGAGTCAGTAAATGACTGCCGCACGCTATACGCTAACAGCCGTAAACCGAGTACAATTGTATTATATTGTCCGCTTATCATGTTATCTGCACCTCTAAGGCAACCAGAACTGAATGGCGAGACCGCATTAATATTCTACTGTATACGCATTAGATAATTACATGTTTCTTGCGCACACTCTGATCGGATCTGTCATAATGGGCCATCGCGCGCGTTCTCATTGTCGCTGATTTTTAAATGTATTCATTTCGATTGTTGATACGCGAAATTGTGCTGTTCGTTGTCCGTTTAGTGAGAGGGTGAGACTGTATGGGCGATTGTCATTGGCACGTCCTTCTGATAATATCGTATCACTGGGCATTCTGGTGATATCGTATCCCTGTCTATCCTGATAAAATCGTATCTATGGGTATTCTGAAAATATCGTAGTATATGGTAATACCTTATCCTTGGGTATTCTGGTAATATCGTATCACTGGGTATTCTGACAAAATCGTATCTATTGATATTCTGAAAAT
The DNA here is from genome assembly GCA_014155875.1 of Cepaea nemoralis. NCBI lineage: Eukaryota > Metazoa > Mollusca > Gastropoda > Stylommatophora > Helicidae > Cepaea > Cepaea nemoralis. Next base: position 567,618 of record JACEFZ010005731.1, read on the forward strand.
ATTGTAGCCGTGTGTATATGGTAATACCGTATCCATGGGTATTCAGGAAATATCGTATCCATGGGTATTCACGAAATATCGTATATGTAGGTATTCAGGAAATATCGTATATGTGGGTACTCTGGAAATATCGAATATGTGGGTATTCGAGAAATATCGTATATGTGGGTATTCAGGTAATATCGTATATGTGGGTATTGAGAAAATATCGTTTATGTGGACATTCAGGAAATATCGTAAATGTGGGAATTCAGAAAATACCGTTTCCTTGGGTATTCAGGAAATATCGTATTTGTGGGTATTCAGGTAATATCGTATCCGTGGGAATTCAGTATTCAGCAAGTAGATTTTATTATCTATAAATATATAACCGGCGCCTGTAGCTTAAGGGGGTAGTGAAACACACAGTATCATCATTGCCCGGCCCACCCAGTCTAAAGTTCGCATTCTGTAGTGGACGATGTGGATGCAGACTGATGTGCGTGGTTTTCGGTGGTATTAGGCGTCGGCCGTTGAAATACAAATTACAAGCTATTGAACACTAATTACACAGTAAGCCTAAAAAATGTTGGGGTTGATTATAACGTCATATAATATATATATATTGGGTATAGGGGGCTGTACAAGTAGTTTGATGAAGCAATCAGCCCTCGATGAATGATGCGGTCTGTATCGTGTCTGCAGCCATCTTCTTATGAGTGATCAGGTTTTCATTGTCCCCGCAGCCAATGTAGATGGTTAATGGTTGATACCACTAGTTCTGTAAGATCGTTGTAGATGGTGAATGGTTGGTACCATCAGTTCTGTAAGATGTTGTAGATGGTGAATGGTTGGTACCACCAGTTCTATAAGATGGTGTAGATGGTGAATGGTTGGTACCACCAGTTATATAAGATGGTGTAGGTGGTGAATGGTTGGTACCACCAGTTCTATAAGATGGTGTAGATGGTGAATGGTTGATACCATCAGTTCTATAAGATGTGTAGATGGTGAATGGTTGATACCATCAGTTCTATAAGATGTGTAGATGGTGAATGGTTGATACCATCAGTTCTATAAGATGTGTAGATGGTGAATGGTTGATACCACCAGTTCTATAAGATGTGTAGATGGTGAATGGTTGGTACCACCAGTTCTATAAGATGGTGTAGATGGTGAATGGTTGGTACCACCAGTTCTATAAGATGGTGTAGATGGTGAATGGTTGGTACCACCAGTTCTATAAGATGGTGTAGATGGTGAATGGTTGGTACCACCAGTTCTATAAGATGTTGTAGATGGTGAATGGTTGGTACCACCAGTTCTATAAGATGGTGTAGATGGTGAATGGTTGGTACCACCAGTTCTATAAGATGGTGTAGATGGTGAATGGTTAGTACCACCGGTTTTATAAGATGGTGTAGATGGTGAATGGTTGATACCATCAGTTATATCAGATGGTGTAGATGGTGAATGGTTGATACCATCAGTTATATCAGATGGTGTAGATGGTGAATGGTTGATACCATCAGTTATATAAGATGGTTTAGATGGTGAATGGTTGATACCATCAGTTCTATAAGATGTGTAGATGGTGAATGGTTGATACCAACAGTTCTATAAGATGTGTAGATGGTGAATGGTTGATACCAACAGTTCTATAAGATGTGTAGATGGTGAATGGTTGATACCATCAGTTCTATAAAATGTGTAGATGGTGAGTAATTGGTATCACCAGTTTTATAAGATTAGGTAGATGGTGAGTGGTTGGTATCGTGCCACATATACCGAAAGGAAGAATGTCATATGGCTCGGCCATCTCGTTAGAATTCAATATCATCAACTACCAGCACTGTCGTTAAACAAAAGAAGATCTGATACGAGAGCAAGAGAACGCCCGAGAAGAAAAAGCATGGACGACATCAAAAACATTGTACAGTCACACGGAATGACAGTATTCAATGCTACAGATTGGGCGTCAATTATTTCTCCTTACGAGGCTTAACGGCGAAAGTGGAAGATAATGAAGGTGAACGAAGAAGAGGAAGCATATGCACTTCTAATGCTATAACCCCTACAACATATTCACAGTTGGTTCACAAGGCCGTTAAATAATAACACAGTTCTGGCTACGTCCAGCGTGAACATAAATACTTAAGTACAACTTCGGGCTCTCTAAATTGAGGCAGTTGTTATTTGGCTATGCCAGATTAAGGGCTTCTCTTTATGCCCGCTATTCGCGTCATATCCGGTTACGGTGATCTCTGTGAATGCAGACAGGCAGTCAGACAACTTCACAGATAAATCTCGCCCATCTATTTCCGGCTCTGCACTGGCCGCTGATGTATTCAAATGGTCAGACACAGATCTCGATATTCTAAAGTCCACATTTTCCCCTGCTGGGATGAAAAACATAGGCATGTGAGAAATGTAAACACATACGCTATACGCAATGTTTATGCGTCTGCGTATCAATTCACGAATGGAACACGTTGGTTTTGATTGGGAGAAATCTTTGTCACTCTGCTTTTTGTTACCCTCTTGTTGCTTCAGTGGTGTTTATTTTTCTTCTTATTTCTCTTCTGTTTGTTCTTTTCATCCTTTTTTCTTCATCGTCGTTTCCCTCTTCTTCTTCAAATTCTACTTACTTTTCTTCTTCCAATTTTTTTTCCGCTTCTTCTTTCTCTTCTTCTTCCAGCCCACTTCTCCATCTACTTTCTAATTGTCTTCTTTTTCTTCTTTGTCTTTCTCTTATTCAATCTTTATATCTGTATCTCTGTCTTTATTTTCCTCTACTTCTTCATTGTCTTCTTCCTTTTCTATTGCTTCTTCCACTTCTGTTTGTTCTAACTCTCCTTTTTCTCTTTCTCTTCTCCCTCCTCATGTTTTCCATCTTAATGTTCTTCTTCTTCGTTCTTTATTCTTCCTTTTTTGTTCTGCTTCACGTTTCAATCACAAACAAGACAATTATGTTGCCCCTTTTTTGCGGCCACTTACAGTTACTGGTGACTTTAAAGTGACTTTTTTTTAAGCGACAGTTACTGGGGAGTATATTACAATGACCCACAGATTAGGGCACAATTTTAGAGAGATGCCATCAGTGGCACATCAGGACAAAGTCTGGCCAGCCTGCGAACACGAAACTCCATCGTTAAGTTGAGCTGAATTGAGTCCAGAACCGACAACAGGACACTCGGAACATTCCCATACGTGCTCAGTTATCTTCAACAGCCAGCGAAGAGTCATAATACTAATGCTATCAGTAACAGCCTGTATGAGTATGTGACAGTCTGACCTTTCCTCACAGTCCTGAGTGTCGGTCAGATCCTCCGGTCACTCCCTGAAACACTATTTTGTCCTGGCTTTGATGATCTCTATTTAGTTAAATCAGTACATCAAAACAAAACATGGCAAACGAATAAAACATTTACAAACAATCTACACTAAAATCCAATCTAACATTCAGTAACTGGTGCCTGTGCAAACTGAGATCTAAGACTGGTATGACATCGTTACCAATGTTAGCTCATGGCGAGAACTAGACACATACCAGTGCAGACTGAGATCTAAGACAGGTATAACATCGTTACCAATGGCAGCTCATGGCCAGAACTAGACACATACAAATGCGTACAGGGATTTAAGACTGGTATAACATCGCTGCAAATGTTAGCTCATAGTGAGAACTAGACAAATACCAGTGCAGACTGAGATCTAAGACTGGTATGTCATCGTTACCAATGTTAGCTCATGGCCAGACTAGACACACATCAGTGCAGCCTGAGATCTAAGACTGGTATAAGATCGTTACCACTGTTAGCTCATGGCCAGAACTAGACTCATACCAATGCAGACTGAGATCTAAGACTGGTATGTCATCGCTACCAATATTAGCTCATGGCGAGAACTAGACACATACCACAGCAGACTGAGATCTAAGAATGGTATGAAATCGTTACCACTGTTAGCTCATGGCCGGAACTAGACACAAACCAGTACAGACTGAGATCTAAGATTGGTATGACAACGTTACCAATGTTAGCTCATGGCCAGAACTAGACACATACCAGTACACACTGGGATCTAAGACTGGTATGACATCGTTACCACTTTTAGCTCATGGCCATAACTAGACACATACCAGTGCAGACTGGGATCTAAGACTGGCATTACATCGTTACTAATGTTAGCTCATGGTCAGAACTAGACATACACCAGTCAATCAATAAACAAGGAAAAGATAATGGCGCTGGAAGAACATACACTGAGTAAACTGGAGAATAGTAATTTAGCGAGACCTTTGTTCTCAACCCACACAGTAAACGAAATAGAGGATCATGTAAAACACACGCAGAAGAGAATTAGTAAAACCCCCTTTCCATTTGATACATGTTGCTGGTTTTCTAGTGACTGTCGCTTCCATCGATAATGCAAGTTTAGTGGCCGATTGTTGTTTTGGCATTCTGGCAGCGGCTTTATGCATGTATGCGTAGGCGTGCTATTGGTTTGTCGCCACAGCTATCTGTTCCAATTTTCACATGGGGCAGGGAGGAGCATTTTATATGAAATTAACTGGCGCTGGATATTAGTATTTTGGAGTGACCCTTTTGTCGTCAAGTTGGAACTGCGACAAACGACTAACATTTTCAAGTTTTTGTTGTGTGTCTTCTCGTAATGGGCCAACAGTAATGACTGTCTTTTTTATGATGTGTGTAGTAAGTTATCTTGGTGTCTTTGTATCTTAGCCCCTTTCAAACCATTCAGAATACTCATTTACTAATTTTACTTTATATTTTTTTATTTTTAATTAATATTAATTTTACTATTTCAGAATACTAATGAAATTGTTAGCATTCTTTTGTGAAACCACAAAAGAACATTCTCAACTTATTTTATGTTACTTTTTTGCTAATTGTCCATGATTCGCAGCCATATGTTAGAACTGGTTTTTTTTTAAATGTTGCATATCCCTTACAGGACGTTGCAGTCAACACCAACATTTTTTTCAGTTGCTGTTGTACTAGGCAAGTTTTACGATCAGTAATTTAAGAACTTGTACTATGTAACCCGAAATCATACTGTTTCTGATTTCCTAAGACAAGATTTACTGCATACGATTTGTTTCATGTTACAAAATGTAGATTTCGCTTGTTCTGTCTGTTCTTTATCTCTGTAAATCATCTTCCATCTGTAAGATACTAGCTGGTTTCAAACTAAGACACTTCAGATCCACAGGTATATCTATCGTAATAGTTCTAGCCGCACAAACAGACGACAAAACCAAATTATTATAACCTGCCAATGTTGCCCATCTCCTTGAGAAACTTTGGGTGGTATTCACAGATTATGGTCGCCACTAGGAAGAACGAAATACCGCAAGCTGAGAAATATCTGATGGCTGTGGAAATGTGGTTTCTGAGAAGAATGCAAAGAATACCAAGGACAGACAGAAAAACCAACAACCACGTACTACAAGAAATAAATGAAAATCGTAAACTGATTAGAGAAATTAGACGTAGACAGTCAGAATGTTTTGGACATGATATGAGAAGAAATAAATTAAAGAACTTGGTGAAAACTGGCAAGATCAAATCAAACCAAATCAAATCAACTTTATTTTAAAAGGGTCACAAATTGGGCACCCAGGCTCGTCTTACATTCGGCACTTCCAATCACTCATCTTTCGTTCATCAAGAGCAATGTACATTCACATAGGAAGAAAAATAAACATTGTTAAATAAATGTTGTAAACATAAACAAGGCAAATTGCCATGTTATGAGGCCCATCTCCCACCTACCCACACATCACCCCACCCACACACACCCACACACACACACACACACCCAGGGACACATACATACCCCACCAACCGACCCATCCCCCTCCCGCACATCCCCCACCTACACACACTGCCCTCACCTGTTCCCCCAACCCAAACACACTCGCCACCCACAACCATCCCCCACCAACCCACAAATCCCGCGCCCACCCACATACACATCCTAACCCACACATCCTATCCCCACCCACACCCCTCTCCCCACCCACACTCCAACCACCCATCCCCCAGCCACACCTCAATCGACCACATATTCCCCACTAACGCACACACATCCCCCACCAACCCACACATCGCACATCCACTCACACATCCCCAAACCATATACACACACATCCCCACCAACTGACATCTCCCTACTCACACACACACATCTCCCTAACCACCTATACATTCCCAAACCACTCACACACACCCCACCACCCACACATACATCCTCCACCCACCCACACATGACCTAATCCAATCCCCTACCACACACATCCCCAACCCGCACATCACATACATCCCCTACCACGCAATATTCCCAACCCTCGCACCACACACACATATCCCTCACCAACACACCCACACCCACATAAAACCACACATCCCCACCTACACACTACACACATATCCCCCACCCTCATACCACACAATATCCCCACCCACACCCACACAGATACCCTCAACCACCCACTCCACACACCCCCACCCACACACAACACACATCTCCCACTCAAGCACACATACCCCACCCACACACCACACATATCCCCAACGAACACATCACAAACCTCTCCCCACCCACAGACACATTTCCCACCCATCCACCAACACACACTCACTCACCCACACATCCTCCACTAAGCACCCACACACCCCCAACCAAACATCTCTCGATCATAATACCCCTACCCACACACACCCTCCACCCACTCACGCATCCCCCTCACCCACCTACACATCCCTAAGCCACTCACTCAGATCGAGGGGAATAGAACAAAGTGAAGATAGAGAAGTAAATGTCTGGATTACTTGGCCACGTGGCATGGTCGAGACAAGAACAGTGAACTGATCCACGACTCTGGTGATAGAGTGAAATGGTGAAACATGACCGCCCACGCTTACCGGCATGGCACATGATGGATGGGTTTCCATGCTAAAAGTTGTTGTATCAATATCCACGTGATGCTGTGGGTGGTATTCTCATGAGTGTGATGTGGGTGGTGTTCTCATGCTAATAGTTGTTGTATCAATATCCACGAGGTCAGCGGGACCGAATGGATACGAGCACGCGCTCTTAAATTTCCGGTGTGCTGATGCCGAGGTAGTAGTTGCAACTCTTGCCTGTCAGTTAGACTAACATGTGGCGAAGGACACTGGTAATAGGGAAAAGCTAATCCGCTCGCAAAAATTAGTCCAACACTACTGGACACAATAGCAAGTGTAGCGACTATTCTTGAGTTCAGAATGAGATAATGAAACAAAAAGCCACTATCTACCATTCTCCCCTTATTTCCTACGTGACTTGGCTATTACTGTGATAGGTCAGACAGTCGCAGCTGATCTGATCTCCCTTTATGTGGTATGTTGTGTTGTTGTTGCTTGTGACCACTCACCCCGACTGTTTCTCCTGATATTATATAGTCTACTGGTGTCTGTCTACTTGTGTCTGTCTACTTGTGTCTGTCTACTCAGTCTAGGTCATGACAACGCGCAATCATCATTCGACATCTCACGCGATTGCAAGCCGTGGGTCAAGTCTGTGTTATCAGAATAATCGTTATTATTAGTATTATCATTATCAGTTGCCTTGGCAACAGGTTTTGGCGAACATAATTATCCACATGTCGTGATCTCCAACAGAATGCATGCTTTAGTTTGGCGATATTCTCCGTTCAAGGTAACATGATTTCGCAAAACGTCCTTTGTACTCTCCTTCTGTCTTCGTGGCCGTCCGCCTATCACCTCCAGTGGTCCAAAACTCCACAACAAATCCCTGTCAAATCTTCTGGCCTTCCGCCTATCACCTCCAGTGGTCCAAAACTCCACAACAAATCCCTGTCAAATCTCCTGGCCTTCCGCCTATCACCTCCAGTGGTGCACAACTCTACAACAAATCCCTGTCAAATCTCCTGGCCTTCCGCCTATCACCTCCAGTGGTGCAAACCTCCACAACAAATCCCTGTCAAATCTCTTGATCGTCCGCCTATCACCTCCAGTGGTGCAAAACTCCACAACCAACCCCTGTCAAACTTCTTGGTTGTCCGACTATCAACTTCTAGTAGTGCAAAACTGATCAACCACCTCCTTGCCAAATTTCTTGGTCGTCCGCCTAATACTCCCTGTGGTGCAAAACTCCTCAACCAACCCCTGTCAAACTTCATTTGAAGACGTGTTCCTGATTGGTTAGATTCTTTGCAGATATGGCTATGACGGGATGAGTTGGTTGAATTATACTTTGGCTGAAAAACATAACACGCATAGTCATTGATACTGTTGAAATGTGGAGCAACGTTTACCACCGCGGTAAACGTAGTTACTATGAAGTCTTTCTATCGCTATTGTCACATGCCTGTGTTCAGTGGCATTAAGGTGAGTGGCCGTACAATATAAACAGTTCAAGAGGTGAAAGGGCATTCACCGGAAAGAGAATATAAGGAGATAAACGGTAAGGGAGAGGGGCTGCAAGAAGGGGCAGACAGTTGAAGCAGTGAGGTTGTGTGTTGTGTGTGAGGCATTGTGGGGGATAGAATTGTTGAAAAGAGAGGGACAAAGACTGACGGGGGAGAGTTGATGTTTGGACTCCGAGCTGAGAGGGAGTTGAGTGTAGACCAGACCAGGAGAAGGTCGTGGTGTGATAAAGTGAAGAATTGTGACGGAGTTTGGAAGATAACTCCGCACTGTGGGTTCCAGGGATAGTGAGTGGAATTCGAGACCTATAGGGGGTTACTTTGAGTCGGGCCTAGAGAGAGGCTAGTATACCTGTCGTGTGGGACGAGATTTTAGTAGCCTTGAGAGGAAGTGTTATTCGACGTGTTCCATTGGGATCGAGATATATTCTTAGAGAATTATTGTTCCTGGATTTATATGTTACATGTGTCTGTGTTAATTCAGAATTAAAGGAATATTATGTGCGCAAATTAAGGCTTGTTCACTGACTGGTGTTTGGTGGTGATGCATCTTGATTAATCTGTTGTTCAACATCACATTGTTACAAGGACATACCCTAGACACAACCATAGCCACTCTATCTGTCACTTAGTCAACATTCACTTTGTGTCAGCTATAACCCCGGTATTCTACGCATAATTGTTATGGTCTCCGTTTATTTAAGCTATCGTTTATTGTTTGTCGAATAAAGTTCACGAAACGGGTTTCTTTTCTTAATTTTATTGCTGCAGTTTAACAGATGTTGAGAGATGGCTTAGGATGGACGTTTAAAATATAAATGGGGAAACCACAGGTATTGTTTGAGGCTCATAGAATTAGAAGTTAGAATATGACTCTCTATGCGGGTTTCAACCCATGCCCTCTGTGATAGAAACTCGCTAATGCGACTCACGTCTGGAACGGGGGATGTGACTCTCTTTGTCTGCGTCATCTTTTCTTTACACGTATAACAATATTCCTGGACATGCTGCACAGTCATAACATCAGATGGGAGATGCCTTGAAGAGATTACAACATGAAACGCCATGGCGAAGGTAGCCTTTTGCAAGATGGAAAACATAGCAGACCAATTAAAAGGTGTCATTTGCAACGAGAAAAAGAGTGTTGAAGTGCTACATAGAACCTGTACTTGTGTAGAGATTTGAAGCGTGGGACATGAGTAGACAATCTGGAAAACATCTGATGGCTGTGGGGGATGCGGTTTCTGAGGAGAATACAAAACATACCATGGACAGACAGAAAAATCAATTACTAAGTCCTACAAGAATCAAATGAAAAGTGTAAACTGATTACAGAAATTAGACGTAGACAGTTACAATTGTTAGACACGTTATGAGAAGAAATAAATTGGAGAACTCGATGACAACTGGCAAGATTGAGGGGAAAAGAACAAGCTAATAAAGTTGATTTGATTTGATTTGATTTAAAGTAAATACTTGGATGGCTTGGCCATGTGGTATGTTCGAGACCAGAACACAGAGCTGATTAACGACTCTGGTGATCGCGCGATATGGCGTAACATGACCACCCACGCTTATCGGTATGGCACATGATGATGGTGCAAATGCTGAAGATTTGACCCAGACCACTCTTAATAACCAAACGCACTAACTACCGCGCCATATTGGCGGGCAGCCATTTGAATAGGTCCCTAAGTCTGCCTATATAGGTCACATATATTATAAAGTACACGCACTTCATAAAATGGCCAAATTGCACCTCATCACCGAGAGTAGACCTTTCACTAGTACTGCTGAATGCGTGACCACAATGGAAAGTGCTTTATAATTTAGCTTGACAGAATGCTGTCTAGCTTTCATCTAGCTTTCGTACTGATAAATAATGCACTGGCTTTAGGTATTTGTCATTTCCGGATAATGACTGACGCAACAGAATTTATCACAGTTAGATATTCTATCCATCATCATCAAGCTGCAGATGCTGTCCCGAACGGCGTCGTATCACGACGCGACAACTAGATCCTCAATCCCTGTGTGTTTCCCTGTTTCGTGGTGTTCATGTCCTAGGTGTCTTCAATGTTTCGTGGTGTTCATGTCCTAGGTGTCTTCAATGTTTCGTGGTGTTCATGTCCTAGGTGTCTTCAATGTTTCGTGGTGTTCATGTCCTAGGTGTCTTCAATGTTTCGTGGTGTTCATGTCCTAGGTGTCTTCAATGTTTCGTGGTGTTCATGTCCTAGGTGTCTTCAATGTTTCGTGGTGTTCATGTCCTAGGTGTCTTCAATGTTTCGTGGTGTTCATGTCCTAGGTGTCTTCAATGTTTCGTGGTGTTCATGTCCTAGGTGTCTTCAATGTTTCGTGGTGTTCATGTCCTAGGTGTCTTCAATGTTTCGTGGTGTTCATGTCCTAGGTGTCTTCAATGTCTCGTGGTGTTCATGTCCTAGGTGTCTTCAATGTCTCGTGGTGTTCATGTTCTAGGTGTCTTCAATGTTTCGTGGTGTTCATGTCCTAGGTGTCTTCAATGTTTCGTGGTGTTCATGTCCTAGGTGTCTTCAATGTCTCGTGGTGTTCATGTCCTAGGTGTCTTCAATGTTTCGTGGTGTTCATGGCCTAGGTGTCTTCAATGTTTCGTGGTGTTAATGTCCTAGGTGTCTTCAATGTTTCGTGGTGTTCATGTCCTAGGTGTCTTCAATGTTTCGTGGTGTTCATGTCCTAGGTGTCTTCAATGTTTCGTGGTGTTCATGTCCTAGGTGTCTTCAATGTTTCGTGGTGTTCATGTCCTAGGTGTCTTCAATGTTTCGTGGTGTTCATGTCCTAGGTGTCTTCAATGTTTCGTGGTGTTCATGTCCTAGGTGTCTTCAATGTTTCGTGGTGTTCATGTCCTAGGTGTCTTCAATGTTTCGTGGTGTTCATGTCCTAGGTGTCTTCAATGTTTCGTGGTGTTCATGTCCTAGGTGTCTTCAATGTTTCGTGGTGTTCATGTCCTAGGTGTCTTCAATGTTTCGTGGTGTTCATGTCCTAGGTGTCTTCAATGTCTCGTGGTGTTCATGTCCTAGGTGTCTTCAATGTCTCGTGGTGTTCATGTTCTAGGTGTCTTCAATGTTTCGTGGTGTTCATGTCCTAGGTGTCTTCAATGTTTCGTGGTGTTCATGTCCTAGGTGTCTTCAATGTCTCGTGGTGTTCATGTCCTAGGTGTCTTCAATGTTTCGTGGTGTTCATGGCCTAGGTGTCTTCAATGTTTCGTGGTGTTAATGTCCTAGGTGTCTTCAATGTTTCGTGGTGTTCATGTCCTAGGTGTCTTCAATGTTTCGTGGTGTTCATGTCCTAGGTGTCTTCAATGTTTCGTGGTGTTTCATGTCCTAGGTGTCTTCAATGTTTCGTGGTGTTCATGGCCTAGGTGTCTTCAATGTTTCGTGGTGTTCATGGCCTAGGTGTCTTCAATGTTTCGTGGTGTTTCATGTCCTAGGTGTCTTCAATGTTTCGTGGTGTTTCATGTCCTAGGTGTCTTCAATGTTTCGTGGTGTTCATGTCCTAGGTGTCTTCAATGTTTCGTGGTGTTCATGGCCTAGGTGTCTTCAATGTTTCGTGGTGTTCATGGCCTAGGTGTCTTCAATGTCTCGTGGTGTTTCATGTCCTAGGTGTCTTCAATGTTTCGTGGTGTTTCATGTCCTAGGTGTCTTCAATGTTTCGTGGTGTTTCATGTCCTAGGTGTCTTCAATGTTTCGTGGTGTTTCATGTCCTAGGTGTCTACAATGTTTCGTGGTGTTCATGTCCTATGTGTCTTCAATGTTTCGTGGTGTTTCATGTCCTAGGTGTCTACAATGTTTCGTGGTGTTCATGTCCTAGGTGTCTTCAATGTTTCGTGGTGTTCATGTCCTAGGGTGTCTTCAATGTCTCGTGTTCTTCTTCGTGCTGGTCGGCTCCAGCCTCTTCCCCCAACAGCAATGCCTTCCACCATTGTTCTTTCTGAAATCCGATTCTTCAGATAACAAGGACCAGAACTAGAGAATTCTTCTTCTTCTGCGTTCATCCAGAGTTTTTTTTCCGAATGTGATTGCGTTGTGCCTGTTTACAGCAAAGCTGCGTTCTTGCGCCGTTAGGCCGACACATCCGACTTCTGCGGGCATTTGTTGACCGGGTTAACCATCCCGGCTATTCAAGGAGATCAAAGGTCCACATACTGTCAAGATATGTTCTGCTGAAAATAATGACCAATAAAAGAACAAAAATGAACAACATAGCTAGGTTTATGAACTGTGGCGATGGACGCAAAGATACGACGACATATACTAGAAACAATGAAGAGAACAGAGAGAGAGAGAGAGAGAGAGAGAGAGAGAGAGAGAGAGAGAGAGAGAGAGAGAGAGAGAGAGAGAGAGAGAGAGAGAGAGAGCAGTAACAAAACGAAATATACTCAAACAATGAATAGGAAAGAGAGCAGTTACCAAATGAAATATACCTCGTCCTTGACTTGGAACGTAAATTACAAGTACCTCAGAAGTCAGAGTGGGTTCTCCTCATGGCAAGGGACACTGGTAATAGGAAAGCTAATCCAAACGCAAAATTCAGCCCAGTTCACTAGAATTAGTGGACTACACTCGATTTCAAAGCCAGCAAAAGACAAATAATAATGAGATATAGTACAGAAAATGGAGAGAACAGAGAGCAGTTACCAACAAGATACCATTGTAAAACTACATAACACAGAGCTCCATGCTTAGGCTCTCTACAGGATGATTGTAATGGGAAGCCCATATTCACAAAATCAACGCAGCCCAAATTGCATACTGTACATTCAAAACTGTCCAACACAATCCTTATTGACTTCTGGGAAGGTCTTTGGTACATATGCCAATACAGCCTACATGGTCGAGACAGAAACACGGAGCTGATCCACGACTCTGGTGATCGAGTGAAATGGCCAAACATGACCGCCCACGCTTATCGGCATGGCACATGATGGAAGGATGGAGCCTACATTTCCTGGAACACGTTATGGATTTCTACCTAGTATATATACCACAGTGCCATACTCAATCCCTAACACGTTCTGAAAATGGATCTAGTATATGTGCCACACTGCCAAAGTCAATTCGGAATACGTTCTGAAAATGTACCTATTATATATGCCACAATGCTGGACTGAATCCGGAATACTTTATGGAAACGTGATTTCTCTATGATAACATGAGAATTCATCTCCATGTGAAGACAGAGGGAGAGAAATAGTGTTAATCCACGGTGACATTCTACCGAGGATTGGATTCATGAAAGCAGCTGATCGCTTTGTTGAGTCTCCCGAGCATGTGAAGGACACAGCAGGAGAAGCATCTGCTCGAACTGCTGTAGAATATAAGGCAACAAGCCAACGCTAGGGAACATGCCATGTGTAGAAACATTGGCACCGCTACCAACTGAAGATGTTACCAGACCACACAAGTAGGGGCAATAATAACATCAGATGGAAGATGTACAGCAGAGATTAAGAACAGGAATATTTTTTTTTCGCATATCCTATTTACAGGACATCGCTGTCACCACAAGCATTTTACCTTTGTTGTTGATGTCTTGGCAAGATTACGCTCAGTAGTTTGCCATTGCTTTCTGAGCGACCGGCTCACAAACCCCCGTAGGTAACCAGAGCAACGCGATCCGCTACCGAATCTCGCGCAGCTGTGTTCCACTACGTGGATATACGAGATTGCAAAGAAAGTCGTTAAACCTTTCGCCAGGGAGTCCGACTAGAGCAGAATAGGGCAAGGGAAAGCTGAATTTCAGAAAATGAAAATTATTGTATGCAATATGTCACTATCACTGAATGTAAGAAAGCGAGTGCTGAAATGCCATATAGAACATGTATAGTAGTGCAAATACAAAATCGACCCCAAATTTAAACCCACGATCACCGGGCCATCGGCTCCCCGAATATCTTAATCTATCCCCTCATTGTCAAACACGTGGGCGTTTGGGCTGCTCATGAAACCACCTATCTGGCCAGTTGGAAGAATCATTTGGCCTGCTCATGAAACCACATATCTGGCCAGATGAAAGAATCGTGTGGGCTGCTCATGAAACCACCTATCTGGCCAGATGAAAGAATCACTTGGCCTGCTGATGAAACCACCTATCTGGCCAGAAGACAGAATCATTTTAGCTGCTCATGAAACCACCTATCTGGCCAGATGAAATAATCATATGGGCTGCTCATGAAACCACCTATCTGCCAGATGAAATAATTATTTGGGCTGCTCATGATACACCTATTTGGCCACATTAAAGAGTCATTTGGGCTGCACATGAAACCACCTATCTGGCCAGATGAAAGAATCATTTGAAATGTTTGTAATTTTGTCGTGTTTGAGTTTCAAACTTGCACAACAAAACTCTACATAATTAGTTCACAAACACGTTGAATTCTTCATGTTTTTGTAACTAAAGGAGGCCATGGGAGTTTACATTGTTCTTGTATTGGTTCGTGTTTGTCAATTGTCTTTCTGGATCAGTGGCGGTGTTGTTGTGGTTGTGACATATTTGTGCCAGATATTCAATTCGCCATTAGCTGAACTCAAACGTTTACGTTGACAACGGGACTAACGCGGATCGATTACTATTGTCTACTACCAAGCCAATGATCGATTACTACTGGCCTGGGTTCATCCTTCAACAAAGAGGTTAGTACACACGATCAAAACCCTTGAGCTTGATGATCAAGTTTTGATGTTGCTGGAAAATTCATCACCAGAAATTACTACACAAGAATGGCGACCGTTGCACAAATTGGAACAGAACGCGGGAATGAGAATAAATAACGCAAGGCATGGTGAACGGTGACAAATTACATGGGATAGAATTAATGCGAGAGTATATATAAAAGATGTGATAGAAAAATAGAAATACTAAAGGGTAGATACAGAGAAAATAATAGATGGAACGACTGGGAAAAAAAAGAGGGAAAAGAATTGAACAGAGACATTACATAATAATATTTTAAAAACTCCGTGGAGGAACCTAATGTGGGCATGGGAACTGTTAGCACGATCATATTTTTGGGGCTGAGTGTACAGAGGATTAGGTGGCCTGTCTATCACTTCCGTAGCGAGTGACGAGTACAGGCATTGAACTCCGTCTAACTGCGGTTATGCGCTTGTTAGAGCAACTTCCTGACCATTACACAAACTCCGCCGCTGACATTACACAACAGAGAGGTCATCCATCACATGATTGTCATTCCTTGACGGATTGGGAACAGTCACGGTTGATATGCATGTAAATGATCAATCAGGTATCAAGCGACATCTGTCTTGGCAAGACAGTGGCAGAGGATTGGACATTTGACGTGGGTATCAAATAAATATTTGAAATAGCATGTGCAGAATATAAGAAAGAAACACGGATCATTCTTTGGGCTGTGAGGAGATTATTGGAAAAATTCCTGAAAACTGGACAGATCGGTAGGGAAAGAGGCAGAGGCAGACCAAGAGAAATTATGCTGAATGGACTGAGACGGCGACATGGAAGAATATCATCAGCAGAGTTGTTACAGAAAAAGTAGTGAGCGAGATCTATGGAAAGACATGAAAATATATGCTACTTGACATGGTACATAATGATGATGATGATGATGATGATGATGATATTGATGATGATGATGATGATGATGATGATGATGATGATGATGATGATGATGATGGTGATGATGATGACGACGACGACGATGATGATGATGATGGTGGTGGTGGTGGTGGTGAAGGTGGTGGTGATGGTGGTGGTGGTGGTGATGATGATGATGATGATGATGATGATGATGATGATGTTGATGGTGGTGGTGGTGGTGGTGTTGAAGGTGGTGGCGATGGTGGTGGTGGTGGTGATGATGATGATGATGATGATGATGATGATGATGATGATGATGATGATGATGATGATGATGATGATGATGATGATGATGATGATGATGATGATGATGAAGCGCAGATTCTGGAACTACATAAGTCTCTCCAAAATGACATCATACAAACAGAAATGAATGGTCGTCAAATACTTTATGTCAATGTGTATTCAATAGCGCTTCTTCTATTGCGTGTTCCCCGTGGATTAGACCGTTATAATGCATTCTCCGATTTCATTACATGTGGCTCTTGAGAATTCTAAGGTCTGTTTCTTGGAAGGAGAAATGCTCTAATGTGAAATTCTAGAACAAAACAATATGAACAGGACGTTGCTTAGGGAAAACAAATAAAACAAAGAAGGTATTTCAGTCTCGTCAGACTACATAAACATCTACAGTAAACTGTCATTGTCGTCAGCGCCTTGTCCTTTGCAGAGTTGAGTTGAGTCAATAACTGGCAGACATTGTCAGTACACAAGCTGAATGAATGTACAACGAGGACATAGGACAGCAACATCAAGATATAGTCAGGACACAAGCTACATCAATGTAGAAACAGAACATAGGACACACAACATCAAGATATAGTCAGGACACAAGCTACATGAATGTAGAAAGAGAACATAGGACACACAACATCAAGATATAGTCAGTAAAGATTTGATGAATGTACAACACAAACATAGGACACACAACATCAATGTATAGTCAATAAATATGTGATGAATGTACAACGAAGATTTATGACAGACACTTCTGAATGACTCTCATCATTGACCTTGACCCCGTACATGATACCGGGAGCTGATGATACAAAAGGATCCCCCAAACCAAAGAAATAAATCTTACAGAAAAGCTTCTCACAAAGGCCCAGATACAAATAAGACTTTCCTAGACCAATCAGCGTCATCATATGTTTGCCGACTGGTCAGATTCGAGATATTTCTTACCTGGCACATGTCACTACACCCGGCCGTGTGCAAACTGCAGAGCTATATATCACATGAATTGAAAACACGAACAAATTCTTACATATTGTTCGAATATGCATCATTAGTTATCCCCGCGGTAATTTCACATTGACAACGAAAGACGCTGCAAGCCCGGGACAATGTGTTTTATGTTTCAGCTTAAGTATTATTCATTTATATTGTTTACATAATTCTGCAGTATGCAGACGAGATGCGGAAATATGCCAGGCAGTAAATCGTGCATTATATTGTTTGCGGCTTCTGTGTGTAAACTAACTGAGGGAATGCATTGTTTTGAATATACACTTATGTTTGTTGGTTCACATTTCTTCACAGAAAAGTTTGCTTGGTTGACTATTGTTCAGTCTATCTGTCAATGGTCTCTATTTATTTCATTATGTGTATCTTTCTGTAAGTAGGTGTCCTTGTTTGTCTGTCAGCCTGCCAATCTCTTTGTTAGTGTGTTTGTCTTTCTCTCTGTATAGATGCCTGTCTGTCAATTTGTTTGACTCTCTGTCAGTTTGTGTCTTTGACTTGCGTTCTTTCCGTCCTTCTTCCTTTCTTTCTTTCTTTATTTCTGTCTTTCCGGCTTCCCGCCTGCATACCTATCTGTATGCGTATCTGTATGTCATTTTGTTTGCATGTCTGTCTGTCTGCATGTCTACCTGTCTTCCTGTTTGTTTGTTTTCTCGTCTATTAGTACGTCTTTCTGTCTGTCTGTCTGCTTGTCTATTTGTGTTTCCGTCTGTCCAACTGCATGCTTGTCTGGTATCTGTCTGTCTTTTGCTGTATTGTCTCCAGGTCTTCTAATATTTCTCCTTGTCTGCATGTATGTATGTCTGTCTCTCTCTCTATATATATCTGTCAGTCTGTTCGACATGTTGGTATTTTTGCTTTCTTCGTGTATACCTGCCTGGTGTCTGTCTCTCCTTTAGTGTAATTGTCTGTCGGTTTTTTTGAATGTATACATGTTTGCTTGCATTTGTGTGATGATGTCTGTCTGTCTGTCTGTCTGTCTAGGTAGGTCTCTATCTGTCTGTCTGTCCGCCGTTTTGTTCCTGTGGTATTACTTGCTTTGTAAGGCTGTTTATCTGGTGTATGTCTGTCTCCCTTTTAGTGTAATTGTCTCTGTTTTCATATGTCTGCTTTACTCTCTATAAACCTGTCTGTCTGCCCTATATGTCTGTCTGTCTGCACTATATATCTATCTGTCGGAGTCTGTCTGTCTGCCTGCCCACATCTCGGTCTACTATTTACAAGTACGAGAGGACGTCAATAAATAAGTCACAAATGGCTGCAGAAAAATAATTAAATATGATAACAACTTGAAACCAATTTATTTTGTCCCTTTATTTCTCAACATAATCTCCACCAACATTGACGCACGTATCCCATCGTTTTGTCAGTCCTCCCAAATTGACTACATAGAACTGCATGCTCTGTTTTCTAAACCACGTTTTCACTTCACATTCAACTTCGGCGTCATTCGCGAAATGTCTTCCGCCAAGGTGGGTTTTCAGTGGAACATAAAGGTTGAAATCGCTAGGGCTAAGTCAGGGTTGTAAAGTGGATGCTCCAAAACTTCCCACCTTAGTTGGCTAATTTTTTCCTAAGTTAATCGAGCCGTATGTGGTCTGGCATTGTCATGAAGAAGCAACACTCCTCTAGTCAGCAGTCCTGGAAATTTCAATCGATCATGCATTATGCTGCATTCTGAATCATCTGCACGGATGCTTCTGTTGCAATCTCAATAGGACGACCAGATCGGATTTCATCAACAATTTTAGAGCGTCCTTGAGAAAATTTTTCTACCCAGCTATGCACCGCTTTACGGGACAAACATTTGTCAGCATAAACAGGAAGCATTTCCTTATGAATGTCCTTTGCAGGCAGTCCTTTTGCCCACAAAAAACGCACAACAGCACGTTACTCTTTGGTTGTACACTCCGTAAGTACAGTCGACAATTTGTTTATGCGCTGCGCATGTGTATGAGACACCTAGCGACACCTGACGAACGGAAATATAAAGTTCGATGTTGCTGTCTCCTAATGACACCTGTAGAAAACACCAACCACATTTACCTGCCATCCCACAGAGCTGTGTGACTTACTTATTGACTCGCCCTCGTAAGTCAGTCTGTCTGTCCACATGTCTGTCCACTATCCACACGTCTGTCTGTCTGTCTGTCTGTCCACATTTCTGTCTACTATCCACTAGTAAGTCTGTCTATCCACATGTCTGTCTACTATCCACTAGTAAGTCTGTCTGTCCACATGTCGTCTGTCTACTATCCACTAGTAAGTCTGTCTACACACATGTCTGTCCACAATCCACTAGTAAGTCTGTCTATCTGTTCATTACCTTTGTAGCCCAGCGAGCTCGCCTTTTCAACCTCTCCAGCTTCGTGAACTTGACCGCAGCTTGAACTTTGACCGCTGCCATATGTAACCTCTCCCCCGGGGTCAGCAAGGCGTTCGTGGCCAACTGACCCCCTTCTGTTTCCGCGCCGAGTTCCTTCTCCAGCGCCGGAAACTCCTCCTCGTAGTCATCAACACACCCATGATCAAACCCAGCTGTGTCGGTGCTCAGTTCCTTGCTGTTGAACGGCTCGTGCCATGGGCTGTCCTCGTCTGAGAAGAGAGACTGTGACATGTTGGGCCTGATCTCTCCGGCATACCAGGAGTCAGACTGAGTTAATGAAGTCGGTGACGAGTTTGCATGGCAATATTTTAGTGGGACACGGTACTATACGTTTCTTAGCTTCCGGGGGTGGCGATGTCTGAGTCTCAGTGAAATAGGAAATATTGTTCTAATTAGCCATAGATAGACAAGAGTCTAGGACAAACCGTACATAGATAGACACGAGCGTAGGACAAAATAGACATAGATAGACAACAGTGTAGGACAAAATAGACATAGATAGAAAACGATGTAGGACAAAATAGACATAGATAGACAAAAGTGTAGGGCACAATAGACATAGATAGACAACGGTGTAGGACAAAATAGACATAGATAGACAAAAGTGTAGGACAAAATAGACATAGATAGACAGCGGTGTAGAACAAAATAGACAAAGATAGACAAGTTTGTAGGACAAAATAAGTATAGATAGACAAGAGTGTAGGACAAAATAGGCATAGATAGACAAGAGTGTGGGACAAAATAGACGTGCAAAGACATGAGTGTAGGACAAAATAGACATAGATAGACAACAGTGTAGGACAAAATAGACATAGATAGGCAACAGTGTAGGACAAAATAGACATAGATAGACCACAGTGTAGGACAAAATAGACATAGATAGACAACAGTGTAGGACAAAATAGACGTAGATAGGCAAGAGTATAGGACAAAATAGACATAGATAGTCAAGAGTGTTGGACGAAATAGACTTAGATAGACAACAGTGTAGGACGAAATAGACATAGATAGACAACAGTGTAGGACGAAATAGACATAGATAGACAACAGTGTAGAAGGACGAAATAGACATAGATAGACAACAGTGTAGGACAAAATAGACATAGATAGACAACAGTGCAGGACAAAATAGACATACACAGACAAAAGTGTAGGACAAAATAGACATAGACAACAGTGTAGGACGAAATAGACATAGATAGACAACAGTGTAGGACGAAATAGACATAGATAGACAACAATGTAGGACAAAATAGACATAGATAGACAACAGTTTAGGACGAAAGAGACATAGATAGACAACAGTGTAGGATAAAATAGACATAGATAGACAACAGTGTAGGACGCAATAGACATAGATAGACACAGTGTAGGACAAAATAGACATAGATAGACAACAGTGTAGGACAAAATAGATATAGATAGACAAGATGGTGGGACAAAATAGACATAGATAGACACAGTGTAGGACAAAATAGACATAGACAAGATTGTGGGACAAAATAGACACAGTGTATGACAAAATAGACATACATAGACAAGAGTATAGGACTAAATAGACATAGATAGACAAGAGTGTAAGACAAAATAGACATATATAGACAACAGTGTAGGACAAAATAGACATAGATAGACAACAGTGTAGGACAAAATAGACATAGATAGACGACATTGTAGGACAAAATAGACATAGATAGACAAGAGTGTAGAACAACTCAGACTGACGCATGTAAAAAGGGTCGATGTGTGTTTAAGCAAGGGAGGAAAATGGGGAGGGGGGAGTTGGTGTTTATCGAGAGGCGATCAGTATGAAAAAGGGCTGGAAGAACGATAAACAGACAGACATGTATGTAATTAGAAAGATAGGTAGGTAGGTAGGTAGGTAGGTTGGTAGGTGAGTGGGTAGGCTGGTATGTAGGTGATTAGGCAGAGAGTAGGTAGGTATGAAGGTACGTAGGTTAGTAGATAGGTAGGTATGTAGGTAGGCAGGTAGATAGGTAGGTAGTTAGGTAGATAGGTAAGTGGGCGGGAAGCAGGCTGACAGGCAGGTAGGTTGGTAGGTAGGTGGGCAAGCAGGAAGGCAGCCAGATAGGTAGGTAGGTATTTCGATAGGTAGATAGATAGGAAGACAGGTAGTCTAACATATGAAGAGGATCACATATAGACAGAGAGATAGATAGTCAAATAGAGTGATAGATTGGTTGGTAGGTAAACAGAGAGACACATACACACAGTGGATGGATAGACAATTAAACAGACAGAGAGATGACTGACAGATAGGAAGATACACACAGACGATGAGAAAGAAGGTCGGATGGACCGACGGACTGACAGGCAAACTGATAGATATAGAGATAGACAGAGAGACAGCCAGACAGACATTTATATATATATGCAGAGAGCCAGATAAACATACATATACTGACAGGCAAGCAGATATAAAGACAGTCAGACACAACTAACACTGTCCTATATAATATACTTCCTGAACCCTGACTCACAGAAATAATTCACTAAATAACCACAGCACCACACGAGAACTCGCATCAAAGTATTTAATACACGTATGGGAGAACAAAGGACAGTACGAGTCTCTCACTGCCCGCTAGCGATGACAATAGAACAAAAACAAAATTGCTGCAGTCTGTGAACTGCGCGACTGGAGTACAATTTTGTGCGGACCCCTCCCTGACACATATATCATTTGCTGCTGGGATGTATTGTGCCTTTTTGTGTTGCAGGGGCGGCGCAGTGTGCGAGTACAATGTGTGCGATGAAATGTATGGTCATACATGGGTGCACAAGTTGTGCATCTGTTTGTTATGTGTGGGTGGTTGGTTTGTGCAGTTATGTAAAGGATGTATGACGTGAGATGTTGGTGAGTATGTTAATTGTTTGTGTAGGGCTTGTGCTGCTGTGTGGGTGTTGTGTTAGGGGATGGGGTGGAAGGGAGTGGGCTTGTTTTTCGAACTTGGTGACAATTGTAACAATAGCAACAAATGAATTCTCCAATTAAGTCAGTGATAGCGTGGGGGTGGAAGGGGGGTCGGAGAATTGAGAAGAATAGAGAGGGATATATATATATCAAACCCCAGGGGGAGCTGCGTGGTCTCGAGGTATGGTGTCCGCCTCGAGTGCTGGAGGCCCCGGATTCAAGCCCCGGTGAGGACCGGGATTTTTTAAAGTGGACTTCTAGTAACAAACTTTCCCTCTGGTCTCTGGGTAGTGAGATCGGACGCCCGTGTGAATTGTTGCGCACGTAAAAAATCCCTTGGCAGTTGGAAATCGAAAAAAAGTAGCCTAACGGCGCTGCTCATGCACAATTTGAGTTAGGAGGAGAACGGAGCACTTATGGATTACACCCGTGTGCTGTGATGTTGATCCATCGACTAAACTAAATTTTATATACATATATATATATATATATATATATATATATATATATATATATATATATATATATATATATATATATAAACGTACAGAGAGAGTGAAAGACAGAGAGCGAGAGAAAGAAAGGGATAAAGACAAATATGGAGACAGAAATAGAGATAGATAGAGAAAGAGAGATACAGAGAGAGAGATAAAGCGATAGAGACAGGTAGAGAAAAAGAGAGGTAGAAAAACAGAGAGAGATGGAGATAGAAAGGGAAAGAGACAGAGAGAGAGAGAGAGAGAGAGAGAGAGAGAGAGAGAGAGAGAGAGAGAGAGAGAGAGAGAGAGATGAAGGGAGATGGGGGAAAGAAATAGAAATAGTTAGAGAAAAAATGAGAAAGAGATAAAAACAGGTAGATAAAGAGAGAGATAGAGAGATAAAGAGAGAGATAGAGCGAAAGAGAGAGATAGAGATAAAGAGAGATATGGAGAGAAAGAGAGAGACAAGGAAAGAAAGGGAGCAGACAATTGAGGACAATAAAGTATGATGTTCACGTCAATAGTCACGAAAGTCTGGGGAAATAGATGTGACTAAGAAGCGAGAGTGTAACAAGGAAATACAGAACTCTTGAGACAAGATTAGAAAAATACAAGACAGGCTGTGAAAAGAAGCTAGTTGCATATCCTTTACAATACCTCGCAGTCAACCCCAGAAGTTTTGGTGATTTCTTGGCAAGGATACTTTCAGTAATCCGCCATTGCTTTCTGAACAACTGAAGTATATGAAAACCAGCGCAAGGCAGTCTGCTGCCAAATCTCCCAGCAGATATTTCGGTTTTGTAACCTCTCCGCCATAGGGCTTGGAAAGAAGAGGGGGAGGAAGGAGATCAAAAGAATAAGGTAAACAGACAGATTATGATTACATAAACAGAGAATCTAGAGCAGTGGTTCTCAAGCGGTGGGGAATTTTAGGGTTTCCAGGGGGGGGGGGGGGGGGGGGGGGATTAAGATTATTTCAAGATCGCGTTAATACAAGAAATAATTACTTGATATTGTTTTTCCCTTCATACTGTATGGTTCTGTACGTCTCACCCTTCTAAAATTCAATTGATAAAGTAAGTAGACCCACAAATCATGTTTTATGTGGACATCTAGACTTGTTTTAGTATGTGCTATTAAATTTAGCTTCCATTATTACGTATACTGTGTAGGGGCGGGGCGGGATTTTTAGGTAGGAAATACAAAAGGGGGGAATGACGTTCTGAAAATATGGTGAAGGGGGGCACGGGCCAAATTTTTTAAGTAGGAAATACGAAAAAGGGGGGGGGGGGGGGCGGGGGATGACGTTATGAAAATATGGTGAAGGGGGCCACGGGCCAAAAAAGGTTGAGAACCACTGATCTAGAGTATTAAGAAAAACAAAGTCAAATGAGACTGAGAATAAACGACAGAAAAGATGATAAAGGAGTGAGAAACAGTGAAATAGAAATGAAATGATAAGTAACAACATAGTCGTAGAAGGCGGAATGAATCGTAACAAGATAGAGCATTAATTAGATTGTGAAAGACTGGGATAGAAACATAGAGAGGACTAGTTTAGTTTAGTTTAGTTTAGTTATTTTAGTTTAGTTTAGTTTAGTCGACAGAGAGTGAATAACAAAATAGTTTGAAATGTTAGTTTCATATCCTTTACAGGACATTGCAGTCAACCCCAGCATTTTTGTGGCTGTTTGAAATTTCTTAGCAAGTCCGTAACTCATTCGACATAGTGTTGTAGACAAATAAGGCAGAAGGAAAATGAATAAAGAGAAACATTAAGTAAAAGAGATTGAGAAAGAAATATTAAGTAAGAGAGATATAATATGAACACACGGAATAGGCGGGAAACATGCGAGTGCAGACCACGTGATATTGTTGACGTGGTACACACAGCCACGAGGTACAGCAACGGTACATGAGTAATAGACAAACTGATCAAATAAGAGGGTTACATAGAGTGGATGGAGAATACATGAAATATAGCGTGAGATAGCTAGAAGAAAGACAGACAGACAGACAGACAGACAGACAGACAGACAGACAGACAGACAGACAGACAGACAGACAGACAGACAGACAGACAGACAGAAACGATTAAAAGAAAGAACGACAGACAGACAGACAGACAGACAGACAGAAACGATTAAAAGAAAGAACGACAGACAGACAGACAGACAGACAGACAGACAGACAGACAGACAGGCAGACAGAAACGATTAAAAGAAAGAACGATAGACAGACAGACAGACAGACAGACAGACAGACAGACAGACAGACAGACAGACAGAAACGATTAAAAGAAAGAACGACAGACAGACAGACAGACAGACAGACAGACAGACAGACAGACAGACAGACAGACAGACAGACAGAAACGATTAAAAGAAAGAACGACAGACAGACAGACAGACAGACAGACAGACAGACAGACAGACAGACAGACAGACAGACAGACAGAAACGATTAAAAGAAAGAACGACAGACAGACAGACAGACAGACAGACAGACAGACAGACAGACAGACAGAAACGATTAAAAGAAAGAACGATAGACAGACAGACAGACAGACAGACAGACAGACAGACAGAAACGATTAAAAGAAAGAACGACAGACAGACAGACAGACAGACAGACAGACAGACAGACAGACAGAAACGATTAAAAGAAAGAACGACAGACAGACAGACAGACAGACAGACAGACAGACAGACAGACAGACAGAAACGATTAAAAGAAAGAACGACAGACAGACAGGCAGGCAGACAGACAGACAGACAGACAGACAGAAACAATTAAAATAAAGAACGACAGACAGACAGACAGACAGACAGAAACGATTAAAAGAAAGAACGACGACAGACAGACAGACAGACAGACAGACAGACAGACAGACAGACAGACAGACAGACAGACAGACAAACAGACAGAAACGAATTAAAAGAAAGAACGACAGACAGACAGACAGACAGACAGACAGACAGACAGAAACGATTAAAAGAAAGAACGACAGACAGACAGGCAGACAGACAGACAGACAGACAGACAGACAGACAGACAGACAGACAGACAGACAGACAGACAGAATCTATTAAAAGAAAGAACGACAGACAGACAGACAGACAGACAGACAGACAGACAGACAGAAACGATTAAAAGAAAGAACGACGGACAGACAGACAGCCATCCAGCCAGACAGACAGACAGACAGACAGACAGACAGACAGACAGACAGACAGACAGACAGACAGACAGACAGACAGACAGACAGACCCGACTAAGAAAAAGACAGAAAGACAGAAAGAAAGAAAGAAACTCAGGACAGACATTGTCAACAACTGTCATATTTTTGCGATCTAGACCAGAAAATGACAATCTCCACGGAGTAAGATCATTGGTGTGTCCAACGACACGTGACATTGAGGACAAACACGCGCAATGGTACACACACGCTCCCGTATTTACATGTCTTGTCTGCGACCCTCCATCTTTGAGCGTCGGCTGTGTCTTGGTGACACAAGAACCCGTCAAATTACAGCACCAATTGATTCATTGATCAACAGCAAAACACGCTACAGCACTCCAGGCCAGCTCATATGTGTATTGATAAACACTTATGGAAGCAAAGAAAAGAAGTAAGGAACAGATGTAACATTAAACACAGTACAAATCAAATGTTTCAGGTAATGTCGGATTTCGAACCTGTGCCTCCATTAGAAAATCACATCAATATCAACTTTATTTTAAAAGGGTTACAAATTGGGACGCAGGCCCGTCTTACATTCGGCCCTTCCAATCACTCATCTTTCGTTCATCAAGAGCATTATACATTTACATAGGAAGGAAAAATAAACATTGTGAAATGAATGTTGTTAACATAAACAAGATAAATTACCATGTTATGAGGCCCATCTCCCACCTACCCACACATCACCCCACCAACACACACACCACACCTACCCCCCCCCCCCCCCCCCACACACACACATCCAGGGACACATACATACCCCACCAACCGACCCATCTCCCTCCCGCACATCCTCCACCCACACACACTGCCCTCACCTGTTTCCCCAACCCAAACACACTCGCCACCCACACAAACATCCCCCACTAACCCACACATCCCGCGCCCACCCATACACACACCCATCCTCCATCCACACATCCTCTCCCTACCCACACCTCCAACCAACCATTCCCCAGCCACACCTCCATCGACCACATATTCCCCACCCACGCACACACATCCCCCACCAACCCACACATCGCACATCCTCTCACACATCCCCAAACCATACACACACATCCCCACCAACTGACATGTCCCTACCCACACACAAACACACACACACACACACACACATCTCCCTACCCACCTATACATCCCAAATCCACTCACACACACACCCCACCACCCACACATACATCCTCCATCCACCCACACATGCCCTAACCCACATCCCCCACCACACACATATCCCCCACCCGCACATCACACACATCCCCTACCACACAATATTCCCAACCCACGCACCACACACACATATCCATCACCCACACATCCTACACCCACATACCACCACACATCCCACCTACACACCACACACATATCCCCCACCCACATACCACACAATATCCCCAAAAGCAACGTCCAGCTGAAGAAACAAGTGTACTTTGACGTTCGGCCAGTTAGAAAGCCATATACCATAGTGTCATTATGAGCCAGATTTATGACACCATTGAGCCACATTCATGAAATACATACAGCCAAGAAATATACATCATTATCATCACATGCCATGCCAACTGGTGTGGGCGTTCATGGTTCCCCACAGATCTCGATCTTTCGTGTTCTGGATCAATTCTGTTGGTGATATTCCTCCGTGTCAACGTACGAGTCCATCCAGTACAATTTCTCTTGGTCTGCCTCTGTCTTCTTTTCCATTGATCTTTCCCGTTGTCACGAAGTTATCCAATGCCTCTATTCTTGTCACATGACCAAAGGAAAGCTGTCTGTCCCTTTCTTGTCGTTACATATAATGTTTCAGATTCATTTGCCTCTTTCTGGCAATCGTTGTTAGTTAACTAAGGTGAATTATGTACACCTATAAAATATGTACAACCACAAAATATGTACAACCATAAAATATCTACAACCATAAATATACACAACCATAAATATACACAATATTAAAAATATACACAGCCATAAATGTGTTTTTTTTTTCGCTTATCCTTTACAGGACATTGCAGTTAACACCAGCATTTTTCAGCTGCTGTTGGTATCTTGGCAAGATTACGCTCAGTAGTTTGCCATTGCTTTCTGAGCGACCGGCTCACATACACCCTTAAGTAACCAACGCGACGCGATCCGCTACTGAATCTCGCCCAGCTGCGTTACCCACGTGAATATACGGGATTACGGAGAAAGTAGCTATAGAAATACACACAGATATTCAAAACATTTTTTCTTTATTTTGCATATCCCTTACAGGACGTTGCAGTCAACACCAGCAGTTTTTAACTGCTGTTGATGTACTAGGCAAGTTTTACGTTCAGTAGTTTGCCATTCCTTTCTGAACGACCGCCTGCCATACCAACACGTTATAACACAACGCGACACGGTTTGCTACACAAATCGGTCGCAGCTGAGCTTCGAACGCCTGGTAAGCGGCTCACGAACCGCGTTCGGAAGCCTTTGGCCACGGAGCACGGTTCAAAACAATACCCTTAGTAAATTTAAATACAGAAGACACAAACAATATGTTGCAAGATTTATTGCCTGTCATATTTCGCTACATCTTGTCAGATCCATACTGTAGAGTTATATATCATATGGAGTGAATACATGAATAATACTAAAGCTGAAACAATTAAAACGCGTAGTCGCAGGTATTGTTCCAATGTGGAGTATCAGATATCATCACTGTTATTAAATCAAACAACGACCTCTTTCTGTTTGCACAAACCAGGCTGTAATCACTTAATTGCTAACACCTCACTATATTTCAGCAATAGTTGATTGTTCTTCGAATATCCGCGCTCGAAACACACCTGTGTGCTATTTGTCAGCAGACTGCCTTACTTTGTTTTGTTTGTTTTTTTGGGTTTTTTTTTTTTTTAATTATATGGCTTGGGTGCCAGTCGTCCATAAAGCAATGGCAAACTAATGAACGTAAACTTTCCCAGGAATCACAAACAGCCTATGGTGGTATCTTGCCTATGGACAAGGGGAAGGTGGTCGAGCGCTTGTGGGACCAGGTGGAGAAGGCGGAGGAACAGATTGAGAACCCATATGTGGAAAGAATGAGATTGCGGGGGATCGGCAGGGGTTCTGGAAGAATCTCAAAACTGAGAGGGAAGACCAGGAGAACATTTAATCAGATAGCGGTGGGAAAGATTAGTAGTATGACTCTTCGCTGGCTGTTGAACGAGGGGACTGAGCACGTATGGGAATGTCCTGAGTGCAGTGATGTCGGTTCTTGACTCAACTTAACTCAACTCACAAACAGCCAAAAAAGGCGGGTGTTGACTACTACGTCCTGTAAAGGATATGCAACTAGCTGCTTTTCATTCGTCCAATACAGTAGGTGAACCGCTGTTTCTTGGATCACATTATGGTCATAGTTCAATGATGTTCTGAGAAATCGACGATGAGGGCGTTTTATAGCCTTTCCACTGCACAGGGATTTCTGAAGACATTAACTGTCTTCTCCACCCACACTGGTGTATGTTCGGCTACTCGATGTGCTAATTCTCCGTCCGTTCTACTTACATGATAGTTGTCAGTGCTAATGCCTTGTCAGATCTAAGCACTCTACTTTCTCTATTCCACTATGTGTTAATCTCTTTCTCTCTATATATGTTCCTATTCTCACCCTCTCTTCTACCTGTCTCTCTCTTTTCCTACCTGTCTCTCTCTTCTCTCTCTCTCTCTCTCTCTCTCTCTCTCTCTCTCAATTGCTTTCTATCTGTCTCCCCCTCAGCCTCATTTTAACTCTTCTTTATCTCTTCCTCCCTCTCTCTCTTTCTCTCTCTCTCTGTTTCTCTATCTTTGTCACAATCACACACACTCTTTCTCTCTAATTTCCTTTTCTCCCCCTCTCTTTTTCTCTTTATCTCTGTCGTTATCCCTCCCCTTCTCTAACCCCCCCCCCCCTCCCCTACTCTCTCTCTCTTTCTCTCTCTCTTTTTCTTTGTCTCTGTCTTTGTCAATCGCCCTGTCCGCACTCTCTTTCCCACTCTCTCTCTCGTTCACCCACCTCCCTCTCTTTTCTCTCTCTCTCTCTCTCTCTCTCTGTCTCTCTCTCTCTCTCTCTCTCTCTCACCCTCTTTCTCCATCTCTCTCACACTATTTTTTTTTATCTCAGTCTCTATATTTGGTCTCTCTCTCTCTCTCTTCTCCAAACGCGTCTCTCTCTCCCACTCTCTCTCTCCTCTCTCTCTCTCTCTCTCTCTCTCTCTCTCTTGCTCTCGCTCTCACCCGTGTGGGGGTGGAGAATGTGTTGGTGGGTGCATGTATATGAGCTTGGGCTTGTGTATGTGTGGGTGAGGGATGTGTGGTTGGTGTGAGATGTCTGTATAGGTGGGGAGATGTGTGTAGGTGGGAGGATGTGTGTGGGTATGAGATGTGTGGGTGGGGGATTTGTGGATGGGTGGAGGAATGTATGTGTGCCTAGGTGTGTGTGTGTGTGTGTGTGGTTGGGTGGGGGATGTGTGTGTGGGGGATGTGTGGGTGGATGGGGGATGTGTGCGTGTGTGGGGGATGTGTCTCATAACATGGTAATATGCATTGTTTATGTTTACAACATTTTTTGACAATGTGTTTTTTTTCCCCTATGTGAATGTATTATGCACTATTGATGAACGAAACATGAGTGTTTGGAATGGCTGAATGTAAGACTGGCCTGCGGGCCCAATTCGTTACTCTTTGAAAATAAAGTCCGTCCGTTCGTTCATTCGTTAGATAGTTCCTTCTCTCGTTACACCTTCCTTAGGTATTTATAATGGCCACGTTAATAATTGCCTCAATGAGTCATGTGTTATTGATTATTTTCCATGCGTTTTAATGCATATTGTTCTATTGTTGTCTCAGATTAGCTTCATAAGTGATATATGAATGACATAACGTATTAGAGGAAAGAGAGAAAGAAGAAGGGTTGAATGTCAAACGGGCCTGTATGCTCAATTTATTTCCCTTTGAAAATAAAGTGTGTTCGTTCGTTCTCTCTGTCTCTCTGTCTCTCTCTCTCTCTCTCTCTCTCTGTCTTCTTCTCTCTCTCTCTCTCTCTCTCTCTCTCTCTCTCTCTCTCTCTCTCTCTCTCTCTCTCGGGTCTCTATCTGTATATCTTCCTGTCTGGAACTCTATACCTCTGTATCTTCCGGCATATCTCTCGTATCTTCGTATATCTCTTACTCCAATAGTAAATATTTGTGCCTTTCACTGTATATTTCTATATTTTCGTATAAATCTATACCTCCTCCTCTATACTGTTTGTAGCTCTCCGTGTCGTTCCTTGCACAGCTCGCACCGTCCCTCCCTGCACAATACACACACACACAAACACACACACACACTCACACACTCATATCTCCACGCACTTCCTTTTTCCTCTAGCGGCAGATAACCCCGACATGTAAAAGGATAATTAAGATGAGAACAATTGACACAGTTATCTCCACTTGTTGGTCCAAGGATTTCGAGTGGATCAGCTGACAAATCTGGTGGTAATCTCACGGATGGCTGCATCCACAGGGGGTGCTGATGTGTGGAAAAGTGGTTGGATGGGTGAAGAGATAGGTGGATCGATGAAGAGATGGGTGGGTGGGTGGATGGATGGATGGATGGATGGATAGATGAAGGGATGGATGGATGGGAGGATGTACAGATTATTGGATGAATAGATGGATGAGTAGTTGGATCGGCGAATAAACGGAGGGATTTATAGATGTTTGGATGGATGAATAGATGGTTGGATGGAAGAATAGATGGTTGGATGGATGAATAGATGGTTGGATGGAAGAATAGATGGCTGGATGGATGAATAAATGGTTGGATGGATGGAGAAATGGATGAATATGGGGGGGGGGGGGTGATTGGTTTGGGGTGACTGGATGATGAATGAATAGATGTCTGAACAGATGAATGGATAGATAAATATATGATTTGATGGATGTAATGGATGATGGAATTATTGGTTTGGGTTTAAATGGATGATGAATGGATGGCTGAATCGATGGAATGTTGAATGAAAGTCGTGCATGGATAGTTAGATGAGTGATAGATAGACGGAGGGATCATTGGCTAGATGGCTGGATGAAAGAAGGGATGGACTGATGGATGGAGGATTTTGTGGGTGAATGGATAGAGCAATGGATGGATGATTGGGTGGATGAAAATATGTAGTGATAGATGGATGATTGGGTGGAAGATAAGGAGTGATGGATGGCTGGATGATTTGTAGGATGAATAGATGTAGTCATGGGTGGATAATTCGGTGGATAAATAGATGTAGTGATGGGTGGATGATTGAGAGGATGAATGGATGGAGTGATGGATGGATGATTGGGTGGATGAATGGATGAAGTGATGGATGGGTGGAGTGATGTATGGGTGGATGACTGGGTAGAAGAATGGATGTAGTAATGGATTCTAGTAGGATGAATGAACACAGGAATGATGAAGAGGTGTTGGATTGTTCGATGGATGAGTGGGCGTGGATGTATGGATGGTTGGACGGATGGTTAGATATATGTAGATATTCGACATATGTAGGTTAGATGTGCAGATATGAACGAATAACAACTGAGGTGCCTATTTGTGTGGGCACGTTTCACATATTCCGTTGCAACAAGCTAGCTAGCTAGTCAGTCAGTCAGTCAGTCAGTCAGTCAGTCAGTCAGTCAGTCAGTCAGTCAGTCAGCCAGTCAGTCAGTCAGTCAGTTGACAGATCATCCTCATTACATATCGAATCACTTAGTCAATAAGTGCTCGGATCCCCTCCTCAGCAAATCTCGCAGCGTGTAGCGCCTAACGACACAAGGTCTTTGTTGGTTTATTAATATTCTTTGGCTTCCTGCATAGTATTTTTCTTGGCCATACCTCTTGTAACTTGCTGTTCTCGCAGTCTGACCATGGTTGTAGATTCACAGTCATCACTATGTTCTCGAAAACGTCTTACTTCTGGTAGATAATTCAGTATGCCAGCGTTGTCCTTGGCTCGACAGCCCTCTAGAGTAGTTTTACCTCCAAGCTTGTCAGCTTGCTGATTTCCTTGTTAAGCGACAACAGTTAAAAAACAACCTATAAACAACAACAAATAAACAATAACAAATAAACAACAACAATTATACTACATATAAACAACAACAAGTAAATAACAACAAATACACAACAACAGTTAAACAACAGAAACACAACAACAAAAAAACAACACCAAATAATAGTTAAATAACAACACATAAACGACAACAAAAACTAACAACAAATAAACAACAACAAATACATAATAACAAGTAAACTGCACCATTTAAACAACAACATTTAAACAACAAATAAACAACATTTAAACAACAAAAAACACAACAAATAAGCAACAACATATTAAAAAAAAAAAAAAAGTCGCTTAAAAGTCAACAGGGTCGACATCATTGCACAGGGTTTTCTTATCCCATACGGCTGTCTCTTTCCGCAGTGCGCTCTTTCGCTACCGTGCGCCCATCTGTGGACAGAATGGATTTGCTGTAATGGCAGTCCGCCCTTTTCGTGCCACAAAATGATCAGTGGTTTATTTCACATATTTCTCCTCCGTTTCGGAATTTTAAGTTACAGTAAACTAAAAAGTCGTACAGCCGAAAGATCTCTACGCCATGTTTATGAGGTCAAACGTTTTCTAAAATTGGATTCTTGTGAATTTTCAGATTTCCAGATTTCAGCCATTATTTTTTGTCATTTTTCGTTAAAAAGACATGGTTCAGAATATGAACCAAAACTTCTTTTTGGGTTACTTTAATGAGCAATACTGTTTATATTCTTGAAGACAAGTGGTGTTTGTTTGATTATTCAGTAAATTAAACATGATTAGCAGTATAGGAGTGTAGAAAACACCTTATAAGTGCAGTTTTTTAAATAATTTTTACCTCTTTAATTTCAGTTGTTATTATTAAACCTCTCATTATTGTCATAATATTTGTAACCTATCAATTAATTATTAACACTGTCATGTTCCTTGTGCAATCCTCTTTAATTTGATATGTAATACAATAGATCTGCTACCATCTTAACCATTTTAAAAGCATTATTGTAACACACCCCTAGTTCCAATTTTCTGCCATAAATTTCTGTTTGGTCACAGCCCAGTTTTTGTTTGGTAGTGAAAGAGTTAAAAGTCAACAGGGTCGACATCATTGCACAGGGTTTTCTTATCCCATACGGCTGTCTCTTTCCGCAGTGCGGAAAGCGTCTCACAAAGCACGAACTGCGTAGCTCTAGAGACGACCCACAGGAGTCTCCGAAAAATTTCACTCGTGAACCGAAGGACGCGGCCCGGAACCGAACCCACAACCTTCAGCGCCGAGTCAAACGGCTTGACCACTTCGCCACGGAGACTTCATAAACACCAACAAATAAAAAATAAAAAATAAACAAAAACAAGTAACAAAAAACAAATAAACAATCACAAATAAACAACAACAGTTAACAACAACATATAAACACCAACAAATAACAACAACAGTAAACAACAACAAATAATGAACAACAACAAATACATAATAACTTATAAACAATAACCTATAAACAACAACAGTTAAATAACAACATATAAACAACAGTTAAACAACAACAGTTAATAACAGTTAAACAAAAGCAACAGTTACATAACAACAGTTAATAACAGTTAAACAAAAGCAACAGTTACATAACAACAGTTAATAACAGTTAAACAATAGCAGTTAAACAGCAACAATAGTTGGTAACAGTTAAACAACAATGTTCATGTCATGTTGTTTGTCCATCAAGAATGATGATGACCATTCATTTCATCCAGTGGGGTTGAAGGTGTGGAGCCGTGGGTTCTAAGATGGCTGATAAGGCCTATTTTGGCTCGAAATGTTCTTTGACAATGTGGACAAAGAATGCTTGACGTCTCTGGAGGAGGATTTCCTGCAGTGGTTTTTCTGTCCTGCCTTTTCTTCACAGCTCTTGCAGTCCTGGTTGCCTCACATATGACTGCACCCTTGCGCAATGATGCACGCCAAACAACAATAACAGTTAAATAACAACACCGGTTAAATAAATACAGTTAAGCAATAACTGTTAAACAATAACAGCTAAATAACAACAGTTAATAACAGTTACACAACAATAACAGTTAAACAAAAACAGTTAAACAATAACCGTCAGTCCGCAGAAGTGTACATGTGCTGTAGCCACCTTAGTCTGTAAGCGACAGACACTAATGAAGTGAGAGAGCAGATAAACAATGCTAGGAATTAGTTCAAGGCCGCCAACCAAAGTGGAAACGAGGCTTTGCGTGAGGTATGGTAGAACTTGCCACCAAATTGTCAAGTCCGTGTCTCCCCATAACATGTCCAAACAATCTTGACTGTCTACCTCACTTCTCCAATCAATCTTCGATGTTTGTTTATCTCTTCAAGAACTGTCACAAGTGATTGTCTGTTCGTCCGTGACATTGCTTGCATTTTTCTCTAAAACAAACTGGCAAGCTTGACGGGAAGAGAGAAAGTGGAAGACAAAGGGATAGTTACCTGAATGATTTGGCAGCATGGCATGGTCGGGACAAGAACACAGACCTGATTCGAGACTCTGATGACCATGTGAGATGGCGAATCATGGTCGCCCACGGATACCCGCATGGCACTCGATGATGACGGAAGAACTACAAACGTAAGCATAAAACCCTCTACTAGCTACCTAGTTCTACACCAAAAGGCAGAGAATTTGAAAGGCACGAGAGAAGGTCTTCAGGGAGCTGTTCGAATTTTCAAGAGATTTCTTCTTCAAATAGTGACGATCTTACAACCTCAGCATCGAGGAAGACGAACTCGAGAAGAATCTGATAAACACGTATTCAGATGCCCAGAAAGGTATCTCATTTGATGAAATCGAAGGCCACCTTAGTCGTGGACATCTCACAACGCAACGGGCACGAGGGCAGAGAAATGTTCGACGGTTAGTTTAGTTTAGTTTAGTTTAGTTTAGTTTAGTCGACGGATCAACATCACGGCACACGGGTGTAACCCATAAGTGCTCCTTTCTACTCCTAACTCAAGCCCGAGTTCGGATAATCTCAGCTCAGTGCACGACCTCCTTAGCACCGGCGAGGATCCTGAAATACTTTGGGTTGATTTTTAACTCAAATTCTACCCGGGCAGAGCCGTTAGGCTACTCTTTTTCGATTTCCAACTGCCAAGGGATTTGTTACGTGCGCAACAATACACACGGGCGTAAGATCTCACTACCCAGAGACCAGGTGAAATTTTGTTACCAGAAGTCCACGTGAAAAAATATAGGTCTATAGGACTGTGGAGCTGTCATCCGTCGGTCAAACATCACCCATCGAATGATGATGAGGTCTATTGGACTATGGAGCTGTCATCCGTCGGTCAAACATAAAACCAACTGTCATCTTTTTTTTTTTCTTCATATCCTATTTACAGGACATTGCAGTCAACACCAGCATTTTTCAGCTGCTATTGATGTCTTTGCCATTTTTACGTTCAGTAGTTTGCCATTGCTTTCTGAACGACCTGTTCACATACTTTTCCGTAAGAAACTAACGCGACGCAAACCGCTGCCGAATCTTGCGCAGCTGTGTTTTGTACGTGGGTATACGGGATTACGAACAGCGTCCTTAACCACTTCGCCAGGGACACCTGCATCTGACATCTACTGCCTATATAAAGTCAGTATCTTGCCGTGTAGGACAGGAGGGTTTTTGATCCTGTGGAATTAAGGTAACATGGCTTGTGCAGTTGCCCCGAACTGTGCAAGAGAGGCTTTTATTTTCGAAAAACGATAGGTCTACAGGACTATAGAGCTTTCATCATATACCCATAATTGGGTCCACTTCATATGCTGGGCGGCACAGGCGAGAAATATCTGTGTTCTTGAATAGTTGTTGCTGATGTTGCTCCCAGTGACATTCTAATGAGGGCATAATACCTCTACAGGTGACCCAGAGACCGACAAACTGAATTAGCCACTTGTGATACTGATTGTTTTCCATAAAACTCTGTCAAACCATTCAGCATCTGATTCCCTCCGTGGCCCTGCCTTTAACACCATCGATCTTGCACGTTGTCACGCCAGCCTCATGTGATTATCGTCTGATAGCACGGCCAACATGACCATTGTCCGGTCCTGGTGTGGGAGGTTAGGGACTGAACACTCACACCCTTGCAGTGTGTTGGCCTTCCTGGGCGTCGATGCAGTTCCTGTTATTCTACTGAGAAATTACAGACTGAGGGAATAACGTGAGGGTGGGTGGATGGATGGCTGGAAGGACAGACAGACAGATCAGAGATCCAGACATGCAGTCGAATGGGTGGATGGATGGACTGACAAATGGATGTATGGACAGACAGACAGGCAGGCAGGCAGACAGACATGGATGGATCATAGATGGATAGATGGGTGGATGGATGGGTGGGTGGAAGGATGGATGGATGGATATATGGATGGATGGTTGGTTGGGTGGATGTATTTGTGGATGGATGGTTGGATAGATGGATGGACGGATGGTTGGATGGATGGATGGCTGGACGGATTATTTGATGAATGGATGGACGGATTGATAGATGGATTGATTGATGGATGGATGGATGGATGGATGGATTGATGGGTGGATGGATCGATCGATAGATGGATGGACGCACTGTTGGATGGATTGATGGATTGATGCATTTGTGGATTGGTGGATGGATTGATGGATTTATGGATTGGTGGATGGATGGATGGATGGATGCATTGATGGATGGAAGAACGCATTGATGGATGCTTTGATGGATTGATGGATGAATGGATGGATGAATGGATGGATAGATCGATGGATGGATGCATTGATGAATGGATTAATGGATTGAGGGATTGATGGATGGATGGATGCATTGATGGAAGAATGGATGGATGGATGGATGGATGGATGAATGGATTGATAGATTGATGGATTGATGGATGGATGGATGGATAGATCGATGGATGGATGGATGGATGAATAATTTGATTGAATGATATTAATTTTACATTTCAAACTTTAGTACTAATCGAAAGGTAAATAAACGCATATAATGTTTACAAAAATATTCATTTCACCTTTATTCCCAGACATTATTTCACGGGGAGAAGTTACAAATAGGTATAAAGTGACTAGCAAAATTCACTAACTACAGGCGTCTCTGTCGAGTTAGCATTTCGCCATCTCACTGTCTCCCCACTGTTTGTTCAGTCGTGTCTAGCAACTGTGTGTGTGTGCGTGTGTGTGTGTGTGTGTGTGTGTGTGTGTGTGTGTGTGTGTGTGTGTTTGGTGTGTGTGTGTGTGTTTGGTGTGTGTTTTTGTGTGTTTGCGTGCGTGTTTACGAACATATCTCCATAATTATAGTGGGCTGAATTGTCTCTGATCGCTACATAACTTGTTTGTACGTGAATGTCGTTTGCTGACTGGGACTATACAATATGTTTCCTTTTCGTCTGCAACTATAAATCTGTTGTCGCTTTTCCCAGTTTTGTAAATTATGGTAAATAATATCTGGCCAGTCAGGTCTTCCATACTTCGACAATGGGTTGAATTCCAAGTGTATAAACTGTCTACTTGTTCTTCTTCAGGTCTCTGCCTGTTGCAGGCATTGGCGATCACGACTCCTTAATGCTCTCTATCATCTGGAGTTAGTGTCTCTTAAATTATTAGTAAGAGCTATATTGAGCCAATCCTGATGTACCGAAGCCAATCACAGACAGTTAGCAGACAAGCGAGGAATTATGTGGAAGCTGCGGAGTTGTGGTTTTAATGAAGAATGATGAGATCACTGCACGAACAGAAAGAACAAAGAAGACATATTGACAGAAGTTAACTCACAAAGAGAACTGGTTACTTGCATCAGAAGAAGCGTATAGGCTTTGGGCATGCCATAAGAAGGTGAAATCAGGAGTATGTTATGATAACGGGAAATTTGAAAGATGGCAGAGACAGGGAAAGACCAAGTTCTCACGTAAAATTCTCTAGCCTGTCGTTGGTTGATCTGGTTCCATTCTAGTTAAATGTTGGAACTAGTCATTGTTGTATGTTCTGTACAGTCATGTATCTGTGCTGTCCTCCCCACTTGTTCTCAATTTCTCATTTGTCTCTCTGCTTCTTGTTTTTCCAGCTGTGTTCCTTTTGTATCTCATCTCACCATGTGATTTTAGCCCGTGTGTTTCTACAATTTTCCATGTTTGACACTGGTAACACAGCGTTAGGACGTAACAAAGTCTAACACAGTGGTTCTCAACCTTTTTCGGCCCATGCAACCCTTCACCATATTTTCAGAACGTCATTCCCCCCCCCCCCCAGCTTTCGTATTTCCTCCCTTATAACCTCCCCCCCCCCCCCATCCCCCACACGCCCATCACAGCATACGTAAAACTGGAAGCTACATTTAATAACACATACTAGAACAAGTCTAGACATCTACATAAAACGTGCTTTGTGAGTCTACTTACGTATAAAATGAATTTCAGAAGGGCGAGATGTACAGAACCGTAAAGTATGGAGGGAAAACCAATATAAAGTAATCGGTTCTTGTATTAATTGCGATCTTAAAATAATCTTTTTCCCCCCCCCCCCCACGTGGAAACCCTGGGGGTGTGGGGAATTCCCCACCGGTTGAGAACCACTGGTATAACAGCTTCTGTTCCGTATGCATGTTGATATTTGAATGTTTTAGAATAGGTGCTACTTGATAGTTGACATTCTGTGCTGTCTGTATTCTCGTTTCTATTTCTCTATCCAGTCTTCCATACCCTGTGAACACACTGCCCAGATACTTGAACACTGTAACACGTAACCTTGTAACAAAGCATATTGACGTATGTAAAATTATTGCTACTGTAACTATTCATTGGGACAAAATAAATAAGGCAACAATTATATGATGGGGAAAAAGTGTTACTTGCTTATCCTTTACAGGACGTAGCTGTCAACCCCAGCATTTTCGGCTATTCTTGATTCCTGGGCAAGTTTACATTCAGTAGTTTGTCATTGCTTTCTGAACTACCAGTACCCATACAATTTCATTTCTTTAAAAAAAAAAAACGCTAGGTGGTCGGCTGCCAAATCGCTCGCAGCTGTATTTGAAAGAGAAGGTGCTGCAATAAAATAACAGTTTGAGTTACTGTAAATATTGACTGCGACAAGAGATAATGTTACAAATACTGCAGATAGTACAATAAAATAAGAGAATTTGAGTTACTGTAAATGTTGACTGCGACAAGAGATAAAGTTACAAATACTGCAGGTAGTACAATAAAATAACAGAGTTTGAGTTATGTAAATATTGACTGCGACAAGAAATAAAGTTACAAATACTGCAGATAGTGCAATAACATGACACAGTTTGGGTTAATATAACAAGTGACTGTTGTAACATGTTCCAACTTAACAACTTTTTGGGACATGATGTTAACTTTTAATTTAGTTAATTTCAGTTGCTCTACCTATTAATTTGAGTGCAAGAGATAAAGTAACAAGACTATGCAGCAATAAAATAATATAGACTGAGTTACTGTAACCACAGACTAGGACAAAAATGTTAAAGTAACAATAATTTAGGACATGAGATGTTGGTGTAACAGTTATCTGGAACAGACAATGTTACAGTATTAACTTGATCTGTGTGGGTGACTGGGACCTAATGGGACACGTGAGTCAAGTACTGAGACAATTATCACAGAATTGTGTTAGCAGAACTAGCTAGATAATGTCACATTCACGAACTCTTCACAAAACACGGCCTGGACGTCTGTAGCCTGTTTACAAACCATCGTGATGACGTCAAACTTCTGGCCCAGTGGGCAGAGCCGAAGCTGTAGTGTCCCGTACTCACAGTTGTAGTACGTGCCGCAGTTCTTGTCGCTCCAGTCCGGGTAGTTGTATCTGGGGACGTCTGTAGGGCACTGGTAAGTCGGGCAGTTGCGTGGGATTATCACTGAAAGGTACAGTAATGTGGCTTTAGTAATAGAAAACATTGGTTTCTTTCGTGTACGAATTGAGCATGAGACGTGTGACCCAGAGAAGTATCCTGCTAGTGGATGTGATGTGATGACGCCATTTTGTAGGTCTGTTTGGGGGAATAGGTGGCCCAGTATTCCCCTCACTGTGACAAGCGACGAGTACGGGCGTCGAATTCACTGCCGACCGTGGACTTGACATTGCAGCACAGTTTGGCTATCAGCTTCACTAGGGCGGCCGTCCGTGTAGAAAAATGTACAGAGATGTCATTGGTTAATGGTTTCTTTCGTGCAGTAATGTGTATTCAAATCTGATTGGTTCACTCTTTTGTGTAGAAATGTGTATACAAATCTGATTGGTCACTCTTTTGTGTAGAAATGTGTATACAGATCTGATTGGTTAACTCTTTGGTGCAGAAATGTGTAAAGAAATCTCATTGGTTAAAGGTTTCTTTCGTGTAGAAATGTGTATACAAATCTTATTGATTAATGGTGTCTTTCGTGAAGAAATGTGTTTACAAATCTTGTTGATTGATGGTTTCTTTCATGTAGAAATGTGTATACAAATCTTAATGGTTAATGGTTTCTTTCGTGTAGAAATGTGTATACAAATGTGATTGTTAACTCCTTCGTTTAGAAATATGTACACATATCTCAATTTTGAACAATTTCTGTCGTGTAGAGATATGTATTCAAATCTCATTAGAGAACTCTTTCGTGTAGAAATGTGTATACAAAATCTCATTAACTAACGCAATCTTTCGTGTAGAAATGTGTCCACAAATCTGATCAGTTTACTCTTTCTTTCGTATAGAAGAGGAAAGGCTATAAATAAAGTCAATGAATCTGGGTCCAAATGGGATCAGTGATGTGCTAGGACATTCATAATTTGTAGGTTTTGACTGCAGACAGGCTCAAGGACCCTTTGTCCTACACCGCTCACTACTATAGACAGTAGAAGACTGCATGGAGGATTATATAGCCAGTGTTTCCATTGCGCAGAGAACGGATGTTCCAGGAATCGAACCCTTGTCCACCCGAACTCATGCCATTGTCGGCTGGACTTTCTAACCGTTACACACACACGCCGGCGGGAAAGACCAG
Organism: Cepaea nemoralis; assembly: GCA_014155875.1. Taxonomy (NCBI): domain Eukaryota; kingdom Metazoa; phylum Mollusca; class Gastropoda; order Stylommatophora; family Helicidae; genus Cepaea; species Cepaea nemoralis. Next base: position 610,074 of record JACEFZ010005731.1, read on the forward strand.
TCAGCAGCATAAAGTCACTCTATAATTCAGGGAGCAAGAGGAACCAATAAACAACATCGAGGACCACGAAGGAGAAAAATACTGGCATTCTATAGGGTCTGAATATAGAATCGTCAGCTTCTGCGTCTTTTTCTCCTCCTCCTCCTCCTCCTCCTCCTCCTCCTCCTCCTCTCCTTCTCCCGTCCTCATTCTCCTCTTTCTCCTACTCCTTCTCCTCCTCCTCCTCCGCCTCCGCTCTGCCTCTGCTTCCGCTTCTTCTTCCTCTTCTTCTTCTTCTTCTTCTTCTTCTTCTTCTTCTTCTTCTTCTTCTTCTTCTTCTTCTTCTTCTTCTTCTGCTTCTTCTTCTTCTTCTTCTTCTTCTTCTTCTTCTTCTTCTTCTTCTTCTTCTTCTTCTTCTTCTTCTTCTTCTTCTTCTTCTTCTTCTTCTTCTTCTTCTTTGTTCACACCCAGATGTCAATATAAATTAATCCAAATAACTCTGCAATAATTTTGAACTTGTTAACATATTCAAAACTTTTGTTGAATGTAGAATACAATTTTATTTCTTTAATCGAATAAACTTGACTGACAAAAATTATCATATCATATCTGGGAAACTCCATACTCTTGCTACATCAAACATCACAGTGGTTCAGATAGACAAATTGTCGAAATTCCTTAAAAAAGACAAATTGGTGGACCAAAAGGCGACGGACACAAGACGCTACAGACAACCGGACCAAGAACATGTAAGGCAAAGGAACTGGCGAAGGATCGAGCGGCTTCCCAGCGAGCTGTTATGAAAGAGACGTTCTGTACAGGATCCGCTACAAGCTTTCTGAGAATGTTGTCTTCCATTTTTACAGACAGAAAGTCGAAGGAGCAAGTCCTACAAGAAACAAATGAAAACCGTAAACTTATTAGAGAAATTAGACTTTGACAGTCAAGGTGTTTTGAGCATGTTATGAGTAGAAATAAACTAGAGAACTTGGCGACAACTGGCAAGATTGAGGGGAAAAGAATAAGGAGAAGACAGCGAAGTAAATATCTGGAAGGCTTGGCCACGTGGCATGGTCGAGGCAAAGAGATTGAGCCGATCCTCGACTCTGGTGATTAAGTGAGATGGCGAAAATTACCACCTACGCTTATGGGCATGGCACTTCATGATGATGATTTGTCATTTTGTCGCCATTTTTGCCAGATTTCATTGAGTTTGCAAGTGTATCTCTCCGTATTATAAGCCGAACGAACCTTCACTACCTATATGTAATTACTAATGTGATTACAATCAAGAAAATCACTCACGTGTTTCACAGTTCCCTCCTTGGAATCCAGGATGGCAAGCACACGTGTAGGTGTCGTGGAGCTGAGGGATGCATGTGCCTCCATTCATACATGGGCTGTACTCCTCGAAGTTGCAGCCTGCACAGAGGAGGAAAGTTCGCAAAATTAATGTCTTCATTTCACAAGCTGTATACAGCTCATTCCGTCCACATGTCAAAGATACAGTAACAACACAGATTTAACCTCATTCCGTCCATATGTCAAGAATACAGTAACAACACAGATTTAACCTCACTCCGTCCATATGTCAAGGATAGAATACCAACCCAGGTTTAACCTCATTCCGTCCATATGTCAAGGATACAGTGCCAACTCAGGTTTAACCTCATCCCATCCACTTGTCGAGGATACAGTAACAACCCATTACGTCTATATGTCAAGGATACAGTAACAACCCAGGTTTAACCTTATTCCGTCCACTTGTCAATAATACAGTACCAACCCAGGTTAACTCTCATTCCATCCACATGTTGAGGATACAGTACCAATCCATGTTTAACCTTATTTCATCCACTTGTCGAGGATACAGTAACAACCCAGGTTTAACCTCATTCCGTCCACATGTTGAAGATACAATACCAACCAGGGTTAAACCTCATTCCGTCCACATGTCGAGAATACAGTACCAACCAGGGTTTAACCACTATCCCTCCACATGCCCAGGGCTGAACCATGACCCAGTTACACACTAATATGTCTTTCATAAGATGGAAGCTTCCAGTACCGGTTGTGCTTGCCCCTCTTGTTTCTGACTTTGAAGAAGGAAATGAGAATTCTACAGGACAGACCTCGTTATGTTGGTACGTCGGTGCCCTTTCAAGAGAAAAGTCTCCATCCCAACCTCATCCCGATTAATGGAAACTCTGTCAGCTTCAGGTGGCCTGGACGTCAACGTGTCGGGCTCAGTAGTTATAGCTTCACGTGACCCGGACGCAAACATATAGTTAGTCGACAGATCATCCTCATTGCACATCGAACCATTCAGTCCATAAGTGCTCGGATCCCCTCCTCAGCAAATCCCGCAACGTGTAGCGGCTAACGACACCAGTTCTGTGTTCGTTTATCAATCTTCTTTGGCTTCCTGCGTAGTGTTCTTTTTTTTTTTTTTTGCCACACCTCTTTTAATTTGCTGCTCTCGCAGTCTGGCGTGGTTGTAGATTCACAGTCATCACTTGGTTCTCGCAAAAGTCTTACTTCTCGTAGAGCATTCAGAATGTCAGCCAAGTCCATGGCGCGTCCGCCCTCCACAGCAGCCTTACCTTGTCAGCCCGCTCATTTCCTTGTACTCCCGCATGTCCTAGCACGAAGATGAAACTAATCTTTGTTAGGCGAGATCGCTCCAGAAACAGCAACCACTCTCTTCGAATCCACCCCGTCTCTATCCTCTTGAGCATGCTCATTGAGTCGCTAAGGAAACATGCTCTAGTGAATGTATGTGTCTCGAGCCATGTTATTGCTTTACTTACTGCCATGACTTCCATAGTCAGGCTACTTGTGATCTCAACAAAAGGGACGCAAACATATGGGACTCGGTAGTAACTCCTCTGTCTTCTAGGGGACGCGCCGATCAATGAACTAAGCATCCAACCAGGCACCTTGCCCAACAACCAACTAATCAATCAACCAGCCAGACAGCCAATCTTCTTGTCATCAAGTCAAGTAAGCATCTAACCAATCAATAAGCGAGCCAGTCAGTCACCCAACCAATCAACCAGCCAACAAGCCAAACAAGCAATCAGTCAACTAATCAACCATTCATTCAAAGAAGAATTAATCAATAAACGAATCAACCAGTCTGTCAGCAAAGCAGATAGTCAGCCAGCCAACTAGCCAGAGAGCTGACCAACCAAACAACAAGCCAGACAGCTAATCAACCAACCAAGCCAGACAGCCAACCAACCAAACATGAAAGCAACCAATCAGACTGCCAGCCAACCAACCAACCAGTCAATAAAGCAAGTAAAACACCTAACAACCAGCAGATAATCGAAATACCCAGTCAACCAGTTATCCAGTTAACTAACCAACCAATCACCCATCCATCCAACCACCCAGCCAACCCACAAAGCTTCTGATATCAGAACAAGTTTCAAAGTGACATGGATGTACACAGCACCCACCTGTCATGTCACACCCTGGTATAACTACAAATGACAAAGTGACATGTATGTACAAAGCACCCACCTGTCATATCACATCGAGGACCTGTGTACACAGTACCCGAACAGTTGCACATGTAGGACGACGTCCCAGAGACACAGAATCCGTTGGCACACGCTCCAGGAAAACAGAAGTCCCCTCCAGAAGCTTGAGAGACCCAGACAATACATGTACATGAATTAACGAATGGACGAAACATGATTTTATAGGCATCAGTGAATGAGGTAGTTTGCCATTGTTTTTCTCCCTGGCAATAGGTGACCGTCGTCGTTGTCTCGAAAATAGATCATCTGCCTACGGTCGTGAAACTTGAGACCATAACCAACAATTAACTGTTGGTCTTCGGCTCAATCTACCACCTCTCATCAATTTAACCTCAATCAGGGGGCTACACGGGTACTCCACCTTGCTCAAGGGTGTTCCGTAGGCTAGGGGAGGGAAGGAGGAACTTTACTTCTTCTTTGATAGGGGAAACCACTATTGGGGTTATGAGAAAAATGCAATGAATACCACGGGCAGACAGAAAAACCAATTAGCAAGAAAATAATGAAAACGGTAAACTGATTAAAGAAATTAGACGTAGAGAGTCAAGAATGTTTTGGCACGTTAGGAAAGGAAATAAACTAGAAAACATATATATATATATATATATATATATATATATATATATATATTATATATATATATATATATATGACTTGTTCTCTTCTCCACAAGATGAACTTCTAATACCCTCCTCTAGCACTTGCAATCAATGCCCGAATGTACTCTCCCTCAGATGTGTGACGTGTCCCAGTTACAGACCCTGTATGTGTGGCCACATGAAATATGCATGCTCTTGCTACTGTGACGAGTGACGTGTGTTGTTTTATCTGTCCCACCCCAAACATGTTTTAATTGTTTTAGTTTTTGCAGCGCCATGTTTGTTCTTTTCATGTCTGACATGACATTCCTATCGCTCAACGGCAATGAACTGTCCCCTCACAATCACACAGACACACACACCCACACACACACACACACAATCACATACACACAATCTCACACACCATACCACATGCAATCACACACACACACACACACACACACACACACATACATATATATATATATATAGGTGGAAGTTGAATATCATGGCATGGAGGTACATCAGTATCAGAAATGTTTGGCAGTACACGACACAGAAGGCTGTGGACAGACATGATCACAACACCACACGAAATTAACTATAAGAAGATTGGCAGTACAAGAAGCTGTAGACAGATACATTCAACAAAGACACACGGCATGGACTATAAGTAGATTGGCAATATAAGAAGCTGTGGACATACATGATCACCAACGCCACACGACATGAAGAATAATAAAACGATATTATACACACTTCTGAACAACAGGTGTGACCATTTGTACCTGGCTGGCTGCAGGTGGTCCCCGTGTACCCCGTGCCTTGACAGTCACAGAAGACGCCGCTGGCGAGCCGGACACACGTGCCCCTGACACAGGGGTTCTTGGTGATACAGGTAGAGTTCTCTGTCAGACAGCAAGCACATCAGGCACGATTGTTTATAATGTGATTAATATTATATTGTTATATAATATAACAACAACATCGAACGTAGCAACAAACAGCGATAAGGATATTGGGTCCCAGTCTACTCACCACTGATAATAATTATAACACCAACAACTATACCAACAACAATAACAGTAGCAACAGACACAATGATGATATATTCACATTCACTTGTACTTACATTACTTTCATACAGAGCAAAGAACAATAATAATAATAACCGTAATAATAGCAACAAATACAACAATAATGAAACAAAATCCATGTGTACTCACGATTAATTTAATATAGTGATAATAACAACAAACAGTAACAACAAACACATCGATAATGAAACCATATCCTCCTGTACTTACCAATGCTTTCAAACAGTGATGATAACAAGAATGAAAATAACAACAGTAAGACAAAATCAACTATGATGATGAAATGGGATCCACCACTGTACTTTATCATTGCTTTCAAAAACTGATGATTATAATAAGTGTAACAGCAACAACAGCAGCGACAAACACAACAACTTGATTTATTTTGGTTTTTTCGGGATTTGAGATTTAAATATTGAGCACAACCCACTACTGGCAACGCTGATCGTATTCTGGTATGAACCTAAGGCCTATCCAGGGTTAATGTGGAAGCACTAGACTCGAATTGACGTGGATAGGCCTTAGGTTCATACCAGAATGCGATCAGCGTTGCCAGTAGTTGGTTGTGCTCAATATTTAAACACAACAACGATAATGAAACGAGGTGCCCATTATCCCTACCACTACTTTCATATAGTGATCACAAGAACAATAGTGGCAACAGTCACGACAATTATGAAACGAGATACCCATGTTCTCACCATTAGCTTCAAACAGTAACAACAACAACAACAACAACAACAACACTAATAACAACAGCAACAGTAGGTACAACAACAGCAGTACCTACAACATAATGATGTGATGATGATGATGATGATGATGATGATGATGATGATGATGATGATGATGATGATGATGATGATGATGATGATGATGATGATGATATGAGACTCCCATTTACTCACCATCTACAGGAATGTCGCAGAAAACACCTCGGTACCCAGAGCCGCGACAATCACATCTGAAGCCGGAACCGTCGAAGATACAGCGGCCGTGCGTGCATGGGGTGGGGTTGCAAAAATCGGCTGCCATGGAAAGAGGGATGCTTGTTTTATGATAATCTCTGAAGTAATAAATCATAAGCTGCAGAGAGAGAGAGAGAGAGAGAGAGAGAGAGAGAGAGAGAGAGAGAGAGAGAGAGAGAGAGAGAGAGAGAGAGAGAGAGAGAGAGAGAGAGAGAGAGAGAGAGAGAGAGAGAGAGAGATGATTGTTGTATTCTAAACTCTGAAATTACAACACGATGACAAGTCTAGAAGAGGACAATATGTGAGATGTATGCTATAGTTGATTAGTTTAGAGTGAAATCTACAGAAGAATGACGGTTCAGTGTGGGAATAGTTGTTCGAGTCAGAGGAGAGTGTTTGAATGGGTAGATGGTTCGAAATGTTAGGAGAAAAAGCAAGACCAGTATTGGTGCATCTCCGGGAAAAGATGTGAATCTCTGACTAGTGCTCTATACAGTTACATGATAGTGAACATCCCGTGTACGATCGAAAGACCAAGGACTTCTTTCAGTAGAAATATTGTTGCTGCACGACAACGCTCGACCTCATACGGCAGACTTTGCAACAAGGAACATTCATTTGATTTGTCCCTTGAAAGAACATTTGCGGGTTCAGAGGTTTGCAGATGACAATAAGTAAATGGAGGCGGAGCAAAATTCGTTTAAAGTCCCACTCAAACACGTTTTCCACGAAGGCATCAACAAGCTAGGGGACAGATGGACCAGGTGAGTTGCCAGGCACACAGGGACTATGTTGAGAAATAATCAATCAATCATGTGCCATGCCGGAAAGCGTTGGCGGTCATGACTCGCCGTTTCACTCGATCACCAGCGTCGTGGATCAGCTCTGTGTTCCTGTCTCGTCCATGCCATGTGGCCAAGCCATCCAGGTATTTTCCTCTCGGTCTTCCTCTTGGTCTGTTCCCTTCGATCTTGCCAGTTGTCACTAAGTTCTCCAATCCATTTCTTCTCATAACATGTCCAAAAAATTTTGACTGTCTACGTCTAATTTCTCTAATCAATTTACGAGTTTCATTTGTCTCCTGTAGTACTTGGTCATTGGTTTTTCTGTCTGTCCATGATATTCTTTGCATTTTCCTCAGAAACCACATTTCTGCAGCCATCAGATGTTTTTCAGCTTGACTGCACATTGTCCAAGTTTCACATCCATACAAAAGAACAGGCTCTATGTATCCCCTCAACACTCTTTTTCTCGTTTCAATTGACATCATTTTATTGGTCAGAATGTTTTTCATCTTGCTAAAGGCTACTTTCGCCATGGCGATTCTTGTTCTAATCTCTTCAAGGCATCTCCCATCAGATGTTATGACTGTTCCGAGATAATTGTACCGATTCACTTGTTGAAGAATATTCCCATTTACTTGTATATTACATTGTGGTACTTCGTTCTTCCTAGTGACGACCATAACCTGTGTCTTCTTACAATTTAATTCCAACCTCAGCTGCTCACTGTGTACAACAACTGCGTCTACTAATTGTTGTAGATCTTGTGCATTGTCTGCAATCAATACTGTATCATCTGCATATCTAATGTTATTGATGTTTCGTCCTCCAATGCTGATTCCATTTATATCTTCTACATTCCTGAAAATATTTTCACTGTATAGGGAAAAAAGATCTGGAGACATTACACATCCCTGCCTAACACCTCTCTTAATAGGTTGATATTGTCCCACTTCATTATCAATCCTTATGGCAGCTTGTTGTTTCCAATATATGTTTTTTATAAGTCTAATGTATTTCCCATCAATTTGTAGATCTGCAAGAATATCTACCATATTGACATGTCTAACTCTATCAAAAGCCTCTGTGTAGTCAATAAAGCAAAGGTGTATATCCTTTTTTACTTCTATCGCAAGTTCAATAACTGTTCGCAGCATTTACACAGCATTTACTGTACCCTTTCCTTCTACAAACCCACATTGTTCTTCCCCAATTTCAGGTTGTATTTTCTTTCTCACTCTTTGCATGATAATTCGTAGCAAAATCTTTGTGATGTGGCTCATTATACTAATTGTTCTATGTTGATCACATTCCAAGGTTCCTTATTTCTTTGGGATTGCAATAAATACAGAGTTACATAATTCAGGGAGGTATATCTCCAGTATCATATAATGTGTTCAGAAGTCTGGTGACTTGATCTAGTCCAAATTCTTCTAAAGCTTTAATCATTTCTGTTGTGATGTTATCTCACTGCACCGGGGGCCTTGCCAGCTTTCATATGCTTAAGAACATTTCGAACCTCCATCTTCAAAATTGGCGGCCCTTCATTATTAAATCTAATATCATACTGTTCCTCTCTGTTATCATTATAAAGGTTTTTCACATAATCTGTCCATACATGTAGAATCTGATCTTTTTCTATTATGATTTTGCCATCTTTAGTTTTTAGACAGCCTGTTGATGTACTTGTTTTGTTTTTTTTATTAGTAAGTTTCTGAATTCTTGTGTGCACTAATTTGGTATTTTGACTGTTGTGTTGTTATTCAATTTCTAAGCAATTTTCCTCAAGCCTTGCTTCTTTTGCCTTCCTACATAATATTCTGACTTGTCTATGAATTTCTTCATATTTGGCAGGATTATTTTTGTTGAGTCTTCTTGTTTTTAATTAGGTGTAAAATTTCTTCTGACATCCATTTCTTACGACCTACCTTCTTTAATTTTGGAATAGTTGCTGCGGAAACTAGCTTGTTCCTGGAATAATATCTCTAGAACAGACAAAATATGAAATCTGTTCTGTACTTCTATGTTGAATTTGTTTTGTATTTCCTTGTCATTACTCAATGTACACAAATCGTATTTAGTGTTTCCTGTTATATACTTGACTTTCTTCAACTTTATCCTCAGTGTTCCTGTAAGTAGTCTGTGGTCACTATAACAATCAGCACTGGAAACTGTTTTTGCTATTGTTAGTGCGTTTCTAAATCTTCTGCTAATCAGAATGTAGTCAATCTGGTTTCTGATCCTGCTATCAGGACTCCTCCATGTCCATAATCTTCTAGGGTGTTGCTTAAACTAGATGATTCCTACAATCATTTCCTGTTTTTTGCCCACTCTACGAGTCTGTATCCTTTTTCATTTCTCTCACTTAAACCATAGTTTCCTACTGTGTATCTATCACCTTGATTTCCTACTTTTGCATTGAAATCCCTTATTATGATGTTTATTTCTGAATTTTTACATTTCTTTAAGACAGTCTTTATGTCATTATAAAATTCCTCTACACTATCTTCACTGGATTCTCCTGTTAGGGCATATACTTGAATAATATTAATGCTAAAAGGTCTGCCACTTAATTTAACTAGTAGAACTCTGTCCAACACGGCCCAATATCTTTGAACAGATTTTTGATGTTTTCCGGTCCAAAATAATAGCCACTCCCCTTTGTCGATCTTCACCCCCAGAATAAATCATCTTAACATCTTCATCTATCTTGATGCCTGCTCCTGTCCATCTCGTTTCACACATCCCTAGAATATTAATTTTTTCTCTTTCAATTCCTTGTTTAATGTTCTCTAATTTTTCGTCGTTCAACGTTAAGAAATAGCACACACAGAAATAACCTCTCCACAAATTTAGATCTCCGACGGCATGGATCAGTTCGTATGTTGACTCCCTTCCGTGCCATGACACAAGACTGTCAAGACTCCTCTTATGTGGTCTTCCTCTGGCTCTCTTTCCGCAAATCTTTCCGGTTGTCACATGTTCCAGTTTTTGTCTTCTCATAATGTGGTTAAAAAAAAAACGATGACTGCTTCTTTCTGATGTTTGGGATGAGATGGCTTTGCCACTTAGCTTCCCTCAAATTGTCCATATTGTTCATTTCGGCTGTCCATGTGCTCTGGTTTGTACAAGAATGTTCTGGTTCGTACTACTGTAAACATGTTACTCGTAAAGTTCCTATCACTTACAGGCTTTCAGTCGTATTTATACAGTGAAATTGTCGATAGCGCGAAAGCAGCCAGAAGTGAAAGTAATGAGTGGCAATGAATACCCACAAATTGTTCATGTTATTTCAGCGGCTGAAACAGTCTTTAGTGCATCATTTAACAGTTACACGAACACGCTTACTTGCACAAGTGTCGCCCCCGAACCCTGTCCCCGTACAGTTGCAGGTGTACGCCCCTGCTCCGCTGGCCACACACTGGCCGCCATTGGCACAAGGAGAAGACATGCAGGGGTCTAGGGCTGTAGGGCAACAAGCAACTCATTATGTTTATACTCAACTTAAGATTTTGTGTGTGTTGTTGTTGTTGTTGTTGTTGTTGTTGTTGTTGTTGTTGTTGTTGTTGTTGTTGTTGTTGTTGTTGTTGTTGTTGTTGTTGTTGTTGTTGTTGTTTTTAATCAACGTCAGATTACGTCTTTTTGAAGTTTGTACTCAATGTTGTAAGACTATATGTTTTGTAAGTTTGTATTCAATGTAAGATTGTACGTTTTGTAAGTTTGTACTAAATGTCAGATTATGTTTTGTAAGTGTATATTTAATGTTGCAAGATTGAATGTTTTGTAAATTTGTACTCAACGTAAGATTGACAAACAGGCAGACAAACGGACAGATGGGCAGACAAACAGACGGGCAAACAGACGGACAACCAGACAGGCAAACAACCAGACAAAGAAACAGACAGACAGATGAACAGACATCATATAGACAGACAGACTGACAACCAGACAGATGAACAGACAGATAGTCAGATAACCGGACGGAGAGAACGAACGAACGAACGAACGAACGAACGTACGAACTTTATTTTCAATATGTCACAAATTGGGCACGCAGGCCTGTCTTACATTCGAACCTTCCAATCACTCATCGTTAGTTCATCAATTGTTCGTGTTACATTAACATAGAAAAAAAAACATTCTCAAATGAATGTTGTAAACATAAGCAATGCATATTACCATGTTATGACACAGGCAGGCAGGCACACGTACGCACACACACACACACATTCATAAACACATACAAGGAGTCGTGCATACATACATCATTTACACAAACTCTTACATTTATACGTCCCCTCGACAACACACAAATAAACACTCCCTCACATACACACAAACTTTCTCACAATCACAAACTCACAAAGACAGAAATCAGACAGGCACAATGACAAACAGGCAAACCGACAGACAGGCAGATAAACAGACAAACAGACAACAATACAGACAGACAGGCGGGCATAGAGATAACTAAACAGACAACCAGACAGAGAGAGAGAGAGAGAGAGAGACAACTAGACAGACAACCAGAGAGAGAGAGAGAGAGAGAGAGAGAGAGAGAGAGAGAACCAGACAGATGAACAGACAGGCAGTTAGAGAGACAACCATACAGAGACAGACAAACAGACAGACAACCAGCCAGATACATAGACAGATCGAACGACAAACAGACAGACAGACAACCAGCCAGATAGATAGACAGATCGAACGACAGACAGACAGACAGACAGACAGACAGACAGACAGACAGACAGACAGACAGACAGACAGACAGACAGACAGGTTGCACAGGTGTAAGTATAGATGTAACACTCACCTATGGTACACTGGGTACCGGTAAACCGCGTACCTGTACAGTTACAGGTGTAGCCACCTGCCGTGTCCATCGCACACCGGCCTCCATTGGCGCAGGGACGGGACTGGCAAGCACCGCCCAGGGCTGTGGAAGAGACGGGTCACCGCATCTCATAGACTGTGTGTTCATATAACCTTGATGTGAGCTACTGGTACTCGCTTTGAACTCAAGCATAGTCCATAGACGTGCCTCAACATCTAGTAGCATTGGACTGATTGATGTATCTGGGTTAGCTTTCCCTATTACCAGTGTTCCTCACCACTGAACCCACTCCGACTTTAGAGGTATTATTTAAATATTCGAGATCACGGTGTTACAGGGTTAATTGATCAGTTCTCTTCCACGTTCCTTTTACTTCTACACATTAGAACATTGTATTACCTCTTAGAGAGCCGCCGCAGGGCAGTCAGTTGCATGATTACCTGCTAGCCCCATGGGTAGGCGTTCGATTCTCATCGACGCGGATTTTAGAATTGATATGGGCCCTCAGGTCGAAGCAGCGTAAATTGGGTACCAGGACACGTTTGAGACGTAAAGCGGGATATTGACCATTGACTGGTTTATGCACTTATAGCTTTCACAGTATGCTCGGTACACCTCATGGTGTGGTACTGGAGACTGACTGGTCGATGCACTTACATAGGTGGCACAGTATGCTCGGTACACCTCATGGTGTGGTACTGGAGACTGACTGGTCGATGCATTTACATAGGTGGCACCGTATGCTCGGTACACCTCACGGCGTGGTACTGCTTGCTTGTTCTTGAAACGAATGGCCCCGTTCAACCTTCGACTATATCGGTTTGGTTATATTTGGGTCCTTTATTGTGTGGCGTGTTTGGATTCGTTCGTAGATCGGGCTGCATGTTTTCAGCTTTCGGTTTCTGGTTGGTTGATTTTGTTCGTTACTTTCTTGATAAGGTATTTCATGTCTAGGCAGAGTCGCGCACTTGTTGAGGCCTGAAGTAATTGGGTACCCACCCCGTCATATGGTGCTGTTTCCTTCAGGGAGCTTTACCAGTTGTCGTCTCTCCTGGTGTTCCACCTCCTTCCCCGTCTTAGGTTGTCTTCAAATCTCCTCGGTCTTGATTGATTCAGTGTGTCGTGGCCGGTTCTGACTAGGCCTTTTCGATACCGTCGCTCGAACCATTTTACTTGGTTTTGGGTATCCATTTTCATTCAGTTCTATTTCACTTTCTGATGATTCTTCTTTTGTCTGAGTCTTTGTGTTTTCTGGTTCGGGAATTTCGGTCTTGGCCTTGAATAGTTCTAGTTGTTGTCTTTCTTCTTGAATCTGTTTGAGCGTTTCTTCTGTCTTTTCTCTTTCTCCTTGGATTTTTGCTAATGTTTCGTCAGTTTCAGCTTGTATACCAGCCATTCGAGCGACATCTTGCTCTATCCTCTGCTGGACTTGCTTCAGTTCGTCCAGGATGCGCTGAACGGTCGTTATCTGGGTTGCTTGGGTATTATCTTTTTTTTCTTCCATGTTTTTGAACTGTGTTCTCATGTCCTTTAGTTGGCCTTCCAGTTGTGCTGTCACTTTTGGTGAGTCGGTTGGTCGCCTCGTATTGCCTCCTGGCCTTCTTATATGGTAGGTTAGACTTGATGGCGATTTTTATGGCGTCCTTGCTGTCTTGGTGGCAGGGGCAGCCGAGGTACTTGGCGCCGTGGTTGCCGAGGCAGTTGGCGTACTTTCTGTTGGTGTTCGGCCTCCTGAAGTCCGAGTCGTTCTTCGCTTGCTGGCACTGACTGTATGGATGGGGTCAAGAGCAGTATCTACATACCTCCACATCGCTTTCGCAGGTGGCACGGGTGGGCCAACATTTCTGGCAGTTAGAGCACTGCAGCACACTCGGAATGTAGTGCTCTGGTGCTTGATCTTTTCTGTCCCATACAATGTACTGAGGGATCACTCGGTCCTCTGATGCGACGACGACAACTGTAGAGGGGATGTTGTTCTTTCCGATCACCCGCTTAACAATGGTGATCTTTATTTTACGGTTCTCCCGGCTCAGCATCTCCCTGATCTGGTCGTTGGTGAGATGGGTCTTGACTTGTTTGATGACCCATCATTTGGTTGTGCGATGCCGGGCGGCTTCCAGAACTATGCCGTGGTGAAGCGGTATGGTGCTCTTCTCCTCTTGTGCGATCTTCTGTATCAGAGCTGTGGTCTTTGGATTTTTGTTGATGGAGACCACTACTCCATCGGGTGTCTTGAGCAGCTGGTTGATGCTGTGTCTTCCCAGCTCGTTTTCCAACAGACTGATTATCTTGTCTGTTGTAGCGCCGACAGTTTAGCTTCACCCACGCTTGTTTGCTTGAGTAGAATTTTGCCGGTGAAGTCCACAGTAGTACTTGTTGTTTCCTCCTGTGTGGAGGTCTCTGGTATATTTGGCTGCATCGTCTTGGTGTTGGTTAGGACTTCCCGGCTGATGCTGGCTTCAACTGGGATTTCTTCCGCAACGAGAACGGTTTCAGCTGGTTTAGGAGCCGGACTGCTGCTCGTAGATATAGCGTCAGCAGTCGTAGCAGCCTTCCTGGCCTCTACCTTCTTCTTCCCGGCTGTTATATAGCGCATGTCTCTGCGCGACATTTTTAACGCGAGGCATCCTCTGCATTATCTGATTAGGCGACATACAGCTGTCATGGAATGCCCAGTGCGGTTAAAGGCGTGTAAATAGTGTTCTTGACTTGATTCGTCTTTACTTGACTTGACTTTTTCTCTCTTACTTTACTTTAGTTTACTTTGCTTTGCTTTTCTTTACTTTATTTTACTTAACTTTTACTTTACTTTATATTACTTTAAGTTTACTTTTACATTTAATTTTAATTTTACTTTACCTTACTTTTACTTTACTTTAATGTACTTCATTTTACTTTACGTGTACTTTTCTTCTTCTTCTTTCGTTTGCTTGAAATATGTCTATAACTGCAACGTTGTCTCTTGTATGAATCTAACAGTCTTGTTTAGTTCACTCAGCGGTCCTTAGAGTTTATCTTCCATTGTCGTCTCTCTAGGCCAGAAGGTACGTGTACTTTTAATTTACTTTTTACTCTACTGTACTGTACTTCGTTTTACTTTACTTTCCCTGGACAGTGATCAGACACACTGAAAAACATCTAATGGCCTTGGAAATATGATTGTTAAGGAAAATGTAAAGAAATCCATGGACAGACAGGAAAACCAATGACCACGTCCCACAGGAAACAAATGAAAATCGTAAAAACAATAGAGAAATTAGACGTAGACAGTCAAACTTTTTTGACAAGTTATGACAAGAAATAATTTGGAGAACTTGGTGACATCCAAGATCGAGGGGAAAAGAACAATGGTAACGGAGAGAAGTAAATACCTGGATGGCTTGGCCATGTGGCATGGTCGAGACAAGAATACGGAGCTGATCCACGACTCTGGTGATCGAGTGAGATGGCGAAACATGACCGCCCACTCTTATCGGCACGTCACATGATGATGATGATATATAAACTAGAACATCATTACTCTACAAAATCATGTGCCCTGCCAGCTGGCGTAGGCGTTCATGGCTCTCCACAGATCTCGGTCCTGGGTGTTCTGGACCGACTCTCCTGATGATATTCCTCCATGCCACCGTCTCAATCCATCCAGCATCATTTCTCTTGGGCGGCCTCTGCCACATCTCCAATGAATCTTTTTAGTCTTCACGATGTTTTCTAACGTCTCTCTTCTCATCACAAGACCAGAGAATCATGTTTATCTTTTTCTTATAGCGCTACGAGCAATCTTCTGTTTTTATTAGCCCAGTGGTTCTCAACCGGTGGGGAATTCCCCCCCCCCCCAGGGGGGAATTTTAGGGTTTCCAGGGGGGGGGGGGAGGGTGGGAATGAAGACCATTTCAAGATCGCGTTAATACAAGAACCGATTACTTGATATTGTTTTTCCCTTCATACTTTACAGTTATGTACGTCTCATCCTTCTAAAATTCATTTTATAAAGTAAGTAGACCTACAAATCATGTTTTATGTGGATGTCTAGACTTGTTTTAGTATACTGCTATTAAATTTATCTTCCATTTTTACGTATACTGTATAGGGGTTGGGGGGGGGGATTTTAGATAGGAAATATGAAAGGGGGGGGGGGGGGGAATGACGTTCTGAAAATACGGTGAAGTTGGGGCACGGGCCAAATTTTTGATAGGAAGGGGGGAGGGGAGGAATGACGTTCTGAAAATAAGGTGAAGGGGGGCACGGGCCAAAAAAGTTTGAGAACCACTGTATTAGCCTTTTAAGCCTTTTAAGACGTAAGAGGCGGCTAAGGAGGCTTGATGGTTCCGTCGCCCTGCTACTGAGTGAGTGCGTGGCGCGACACTGTGAGCTGTGAGTTTCACGTGGAATGCTTTTGCATCTGTTCGCAGTTTGTAGCATGAACTGCATGTTCGGGACGATGGCGGCCGGCTGTTGCTGGATTTACTGCTTTGCCTTTTCGGCTCACTAGTGCATTTTTCAGGAGACTCCTTCGAGTCGTCGCTGGAGCTACGGAGTTCGTGCTTTGTGCAGCGCTTTCGGCGGGTCGCCCTGCGGAAAGAGACCGAGTCATATGGGATAAAACCCGGGTCAGTAAAGTCTTTCTGGTGACTGCCGTTTCCATCGACAATGAACTGTATTTTTCGTGGAGGACTTTTGTGTTGGCATTCTGGCGGGTAGCATTATGCACAGTGTACCTGTGCGGGTTGTTGGCTTGCCGACACTCCTGTCTATTCCATTGTTCACATAGGGCAGTGAGGAGCATTTTCTGTGATATTTACTGGCACAGGAATGGAGCATAATGGGGACGACCCGTTGCTGTGAAGTTGGAACCGCGACTAACTAACTAACTAGCTAACTTTTAAGCCAATCGTTGTACGTTACTCTGACAGTCGAAGGTTTTCGGAACATTCGTCTCTGGAACCACATCTCTGCTGCTTCCACACTCTTATTAATTTGTTGATTCATGTCCCATGAATCACTGCCATACAGCAAAATATATTTTATATACATAATGGTACATTTTGTGAAGAAGACTTATATGTATAACTTATACGGGCTTTCAAACGACGTCATCCACTTAATGATTCACAGATCAGTTAAAACGTCTCACCACTATCACACAACGGGCCTTCATATCCGCTGGAACACACGCAGAAATTGCTGTTAGGACCAAACTGGCATCTCCCGTTGACACACGGCTGCCCGCTTATGCACGGCTTCTCCTCTGGGGCTGAAATAATACGAGAGTAGGTCAGAAAGTTATGCATCACAATTATTATCTCACTTAATAATAACGGTAGAGGAATTAAATTTGCACCAATTTAAGTTTATAATCACTTGAAAGTACATATACCAAATTGCAACTCTGTAAACTAATTCTAACCGCGACACAAAACCGTTGATTGCAGATATTAATGACGAACGTTATAAGCAGAGGTTCTTTAAGACAGGTGTTCTCAAACATTATACAGGGAGAATAATTCTTTAAGACAGATCATCTCAAACATCAGACAGGGAGAGTGGTTCTTTAAAATAGATAATCTCAAACATCCGACAGGGAGAGTGGTTCTTTAATACAGATCATCTCAAACTAAGACAGCAAGAGTGGTTCTTTAAGACAGATCGTCTCAAACGTCATACAGCGAGAGTGGTTCTTTTATACAGATCATCTTAAACATTAGACAGGGAGAGTGGTTCTTTAAAATAGATCATCTCAAACATCAGACAGGGAGAGTGGTTCTTTAAGACTTTTTTTTTAGTCGTTGGATCAACATCACGGCACGCGGTTTAACCCATAAGTGCTCCGTTTTCCTCCTAACTCAAACCTGAGTTTGGAGAAACTCAGCTCAATGCACGAACTCCGTTGCATCGGCGAGGATCCTGAAATGCTTTGGGTAGATTTTTAAATCGAAATTTTTCCCGGGCAGCGCCGCTAGGCTACTCTTTTTCGATTTTCAACTGCCAAGGGATTTTTTACGTGCGCAACAATACACACGGGCGTCCGATCTCACTACCCAGAGACCAGGGGAAATTACTGGAAGTCCCGGTGGATTTTTTAAATAAATCCTGGTCCTCACCGGGGCCTGAACCCAGAACCTCCAGCACTCGAGGCGGACACCATACCTCGAGACCACTCAGCCCCCTTAAGTCTCAAAATAAAACAGCAAGAGTGGTTTTTTTAGACAGATCGTCTGAAGTGCCCCAGAAAGGAGACAGACGTAAATGTCCGTGTTTCGCTTGTCTTATCGCTTGTACTAACATCACGTGTGATTTCTTTAATGTCCCTTTTACTCCATCTAGGCAACTCTTCCTGGGTCATCCTCTCACCTTGTACTCCGATGTTCTCACGTAGAATTCTCTAGCCGCTCGTTGATCTTGTTCCAATCTAACTAAATGCCCGAACTATTTAATTCCTTGCCGTTCAATAAAGTCAGTAATAGGTGGTGTACCTACAGTTGTTAGGTTTTCATTTGTCTCCCTATCGCTTCTTGTTTTTACAAATGCGTTGCTTATAAATCTCATTTCACGTTGTATGACTTTATGCCCGTGTGTTCTTCGGACTGTCCATGCTTGACATTGATGACACAGAATTGGGAGGAATAAAGATCTATCAGCTTCTCTTTCGTATGCTTGTTGATACGAGGTAAGTTAATAAGTAAGTCACAAATGGCTGTAGAAAAATAACTACACATGATAACAACTTGAAACCAGTTTATTTATATACATACATTGTCCCTTTATTTCTCAACATAATTTCTACCAACATTGATACACTTATCCCATAGTTTTATCAGTCATTACAAACCAGCTGCATAGAACATCGTGCTTTGTTTTCATTTACCTGCCATCCCACAGAACTGTGTGACTTACTTATTGACTACCCTCCTCTCGTAACTTGTTCTACCCTGCTATGCACCGCTTTACTGGAAATCGCTAGGGGCTAAGTCCACTGAAAACCCACCTTGGTGGGAGACATTTCGCGAGTGACCCGAAGTTGAATGTGAAGTGAAATCCATCATATTTGGATGTTTTACAATATGTGCTGATTAATAGCTGATGTTGTTTGCTTTCTTTATTCTCGTGTCTATGTCTGTATCTAGTCTTCCGCCATCAGAGACCACGATGTTCAGATGTATGTACTCCTTAACTTGTTTTAATTGTTTTCTTTTAATATCTACGTGACATGGATATTTCGAGGGAAGCAAAGTCGCAAAGAAAGCTTATCACAAACATCAGAAAGAGGCAGTCATCGTTTTTGTTTTGTTTTTTGCCACCATATGAGAAGTCAAAACCCGAACATTTCGTGACAACTAGAAAGATTTGCAGAAAGAGAGTTGGTGGAAGACAGAGGGAAGTAGATTCTTAAAAGTCTTATGTCATGGCACGGAAGGGAGTCAACACACACATTCATCCTTGAGATCGGAGATCGCAATTTGTGGAGATGCATGATCGCCCACTGTAGCCTTCATGGCACTTGATGATGATTTACTTTACACTGTACTGTAATTCATCGAATTGTGATAATTTCTACCTGTTCGGTGTTAATCTTCATATCGATATTCATGTGGTTGTGATTCTTACAGCAATTATCATCACAATGCAAATGGTGCTGGAGATCAGCATTGTTCTCATACAATACACTTGGGTCGTCTGCAAACAGCAGCTCATTTAATTTTTCTGGTTGTGGATTTGTTTCTTAAGTATTCTCATCCATACAGGTGATGAACTCAGGTGGTGATAAAACACATACCTGTCTCACGCCTGATGTCACCTGGAATTTGCTCTTACTGCACATTCACTGTCGTTTTAAAAGAGTGGCTTAAACGTCGGCAGGGTTGGCTTTATTGCACCGGGTTTGTTTTTTTAATCCCATATAGTTCAAACCGCACATTCAGTGTTTTGATACATAGCCGAGATATTATCCAGCAACTGCCCAATTACACAGTATTTCTCCGGTGCTTTCTTCAAGTATTCACATAAACATTGATATAAAGGCAAGACAGAATCAGACAGACAAACGTAGCCGGGATGTCACTTGTGGTATTCAAAGAAAGCATGATATAAAGACAAACAAGAAACAGACAGACGAACAGACAGACGAACTTACGTATCTCACAAAACCGGCCAGTGTAGCCGCTGTTCCCACAGTTACACTCAAAACTTCCGGGCAGGTTGATGCAGCTGCCGCGCTGACACAATATAGGCAAGGAGGCACACTCGTCTATATCTGCGAATCAGATCTCACAAGTTAGACAATCGAACTCTTCTCCTCCTCCTCCTCTTCCTCCTCCCCCCTCCTCCTCCCCTCTTCCTTCACCTCCAAAGTCCATGGGAATATCGATACATGAAGCTCATAATCGAGCATTCTCATGATGATTATACTTCACCTCGACACCGCAAGGTACAAGGGGAACATGATGAGATGAGATGAGATGAGATCAGATGGAATGAGATGAGATGATAAGAAACTTATATAATTAAACTATGTCCCTAAACAGTATGCACTAAGACAGTTTAAAATAGCACAGTTAACTAAATAAGGCAGCATAAGCTTGAGCCTAGGGTGAGTGAACAAACCGGAACATACAAAAGATGACACGGCGACCAACGTTTGAGATGACACCGTTTTGGAAAGAAACCACTTACCTATAGAACACAGCGGGCCAGTAAAGCCAGTCTCACAATCACACTGATATCCGAGCTTGTTGGCACTGGTCAGCGTGCAGGTTCCGTTCACACAGGGGTTCGGAGAGCAGGGACTGATTGGGGGGATGTCTGTGGACATGTCCATAGAACAACATCACGCACTGTCCACAGTCTCTTATTTATGATTTATCTAGATGGATCATCATCATCATCATCATCATCATCATCATCATCATCATCATCATCATCATCATCATCATCATCATCGTCATCATCATTATCATCATCATCATCATCATCATCATTATCATCATCATCATCATCATCATCATCATCATCACCATCATCATATGCCATGCCGATAAGCGTTGGCAGTCATGTTTCGCCATCTCACATGATTATCAGAGTTGTGGATCAGCTCTGTGTTCTTGTCTCGACCATGCAATGTATCCAAGCCATCCAGATATTTACTTCTCTGCCGTCACCTCGTTATTTTCCCCTCAATATTGCCAGCTGTCACCGAGTTCTCTAGTTTATTTCTTCTCTTAACCTACCCAAAAAATGTTGACTCTCAAAGATTAATTTCTCTAATCAGTTTGCGGTTTTCATTTACTTCTTCATTTGTCAACTGTGGTGGTGGTTGTGATGGTGGTGGTGGTCCTGGTTGTATGGTTGTGATGATGATGGTGGTTGTGATGATGGTGGTGGTGGCTGTGATGTTGGTGGTGGTGATTATGATGTTGGTGGTGGTGTTAGTGGTGGTTACGATCGTGGTGTTGACAATGGTTGTGATGTTTGTGGTGTTGATTTTGATGATGTTGGTGGTTGTGATAGTAGTGGTGGCTGTGATGATGGTGGTGGTTGTGATGATGATGGTGGTGGATGTGATGTTGGTGTTGATTGTGATGTTGGTGTTGGTTGTGATGTTTGTGGCGGTTGTAATGTTGGTTGTGGTGATTGTGATAATTGTGTTAGTTAGTTAGTTAGTTAGTTAGTCGCGGTTCCAACTTCATGGCAACGGGTCGTCCCCGTATTGTGATAATTGTGTAGGTTGTGATGGTAGTGGTGGCTGTAATGATGGCGGTGGGGTTGATTATGGCGGCAGATGTGGTGGCTGTGATGTTGGTGGTGGTGGATGTTGTGATGTTGGTGGTGGCTGTAACGTTTGTGATGGTTGTGATGTTTTTGGTGACAGTGGTGGTGGTTGTGATGTTGGTTGTTTTTGTGATGATGATGTTAGTGGTAATCGTTATTATGTTGGTGGTTGCGGTGATGTTGGCGGGGATGGTTGTGATGTTGGTGGTGGTTGTGATGTTGGTGGTGATGGAGGTTGTGATTTTGTGGTGGCCATGATGATGATGGTGATGGTTGTATTGTTTGTGGTAGTTGTGATGTTGTTGGTGGTGGTAATCTTGGTGGTGGAGGTGGTTGTATTGTTGTAGTTGGTGGTGGTAATCTTGGTGGTGGAGGTGGTTGTATTGTTGTAGTTGGTGGTATTGGTGGTTAGGATGTTGGTGGTGGAGGTGGTTGTAATGTTGGTGGTGGCGGTATTGGTGGTTTTGATGTCGGTGGAGGTGGTTGTAATGTTGGTGGTGGTGGTATTGGTGGTTGTGATGTTGGTGATGATGGTATTGGTGGTTGTGTAGTTGGTGGTAGTTGTGATGTTGGTGATGGTAGTATTGGTGGTTGTGATGTTGGTGGTTTTTGTGATTATGATGATGGTGGTAATCGTTATTATGTTGGTGGTTGTGGTGATGTCGGTGGGGATGAATGCCATGTTGGTGGTGGTTGTGATGTTGGTGATGATATTTGTATTGTTTCGGTGGTTTTGATGTTGGTGGTGATTGTGATGTGGATGATGATTGTGATGTGGGTGGTGATTGTGACGTTGGTGGTGGTTGTGATGTTGGTGGTGATTGTGATGTTGGTGGTGGTTGTTGTGGTTGTGACATAAGTGGTGATCGTGGCGTTGTTGGTGGTTGTGATGTGCGTAATGGTTGTAATGTGGGTGGTGGTGTTGACTGTAATGGTGCCGGTGATGGTGACTCCTAATTAATTAATCAATAAGTTACACATGGACTCCCAAACCACACGAACAGTGATGAAAGCGTATACATGCAACAACTACACGTCTTCGCTGCGACGTACTTCGACATTTCGGCACGGCATAAGGCCACTCGCAGTTGCCACTGCTTTCGTCAAACACCAGGATCCAGGGACAGTTCATGGGGTACAGTCCGTAGCTGGTACAGGTCAAGTACTTGTTACAGTTGCCAGGGAACTCGAAGTTTTTGTTCATTGGCCGGCAGGGAGCATAGAGGTAGGAGCCTTGCTGTCCTCCACACCGTGTCACTGACAGCACACCTGGGGGAGAGAAGCGTGTACATGGATTCTGATTAAACTATGTCTGGGAATATATACACACGCAAGACATGAAGTAAAACCATATCTTTTGAAATAACATGAATTATCATTATAATTATGTTTAATTTAATTTAGTTTAGTCGACGGATCAACATCACGGCACACAGGTGTAACCCATAAGTGCTCCGTTCTACTCCTAACTCAAGCCTGAGTCCGGAGAATCTCAGCTCAGTGCACAAACTCCGTAGCACCGGCGATGATCCTGAAATACTTTGGGTAGATTTTTAACTCGACATTTATGCCCGGGCAGCGCCGTTAGGCTACTATTTTTCGATTTCCAACTGCCAAGGAATTTTTTTTACGTTCACAGCAATACACACGGGCGTCCGATCTCACTACCCAGAAGTCAGGGGCATATTTTTACTAGAAATCCACATGAAAAAATCCCGGCCCTCACCGGGGCTTGAAGCACGGACCTCCAGCACTCGAGGCGGAAACCATAACTCGAGACCACGCAGCCCTCTTATAATCATGTGTCATGCCGATAAGTGTGAGCAGCCGTAGTTGGCCGTGTCTTACTATAATCAGAGTCATGAATCAAATCTGTGTTCTTGTCTCGATTAAGCCATCTAGGTATTTATCTCGTTGCCTTCCCCTGCTCTTTCCTTATCAATTTTGCCAGTCGTTGAGTTTTCTAGTTTATTTCTGTTATAATGTGCCCTTAAAATATTGACTGTTTACGAAAATTGTAATAATCATAATACAGTATTACATTAATTACAACAACAACAACAACAACAACAACAACAACAACAACAACAACAACAACAACAACAACAACAACAAATAAAATAAAATAAAAAAATAGAAATCGTTTAGATTTGCTGAAGTCATGTTTTTATAGTCTTTTCTCGCGAACAGAAACCAATAACGATATCAATTATTCCTTAAATGTTAACATAGCACAGACAGTGTTCGTATAGCTTAAATGTTAGCATAGCACAGACAGTGCTCAGATAGCTTAAATGTTAACATAGCACATACAGTGTTCAGATAGCTTAAATGTTAACATAGCACATACAGTGTTCAGATAGCTTAAATGTTAATATAGCTTAGACAGTGTTCAGACAGCTTAAATGTTAACATAGCACAGACAGTGTTCATATAGCTTAAATGTTAACATAGCACAGTGTTCAGATAGCTTAAATGTTAACATAGCACAGACAGTGTTCAGATAGCTAGCGATTGTATGTTTCGCTGTTGGTAGGTCTTTGTACATCTATATGTATATGCTCAACACAAATGCGGGTCTAGTACCCCTTGCCCTGTACACTTAAAACATTTGAATGAGTCCTTCACTTTAAAACCTTCACTTGTTCACATATCACAGACGTGAATGGCATTTTACGCGTATACAGAAGGACGATCATGGCATTTGCCTTTGGCTGTTTGTCATTTACAAAGAAATTTTACGTTCAATAGTTTTCTACTGCTTTCTGAACGAGGAGTCAACGTTTATGTTTAACTATGTATGAAATGAACCCGCTACCACGTCGTCAACACGCAGGAAATTCAGGAGTATACGCAATCATTACTTCTGCATCAGTGCGCAAGGCATTATTGTTTTACAAGAGAGACAACTCCAACAATAGATTGTTAAAGTAGGGACACAGATTGAGCCCCTTAATTTCACCCGGATGAGGCGTTATGTCCTTAAGTGAACAAAATATATAACACGTAATGTCGTTTAAGAGTTACAGCGAGCAGTCATAAAAAGAATACCACTTTCTATTTAAAGCGGGGACACGCTAAATGACATGCAAACTTTAACACTGTCATTATTTTTTTGAGATTTTGACAGAGCGAAGGCCGGCAGGTGTTGCCGACAGGAGGCCTTGTGCAAACACTGCCATCCATCTATGGGTTTTCTCAAAAGGCAATCGATTACTCGCTAATTCCTTCTATAACGCAGAACAAACTGGAGGACTCCCTCAGCGCGAGCCTCGTTGTCTGCCTCGTGTCGCTCGATTGTTCTCAAGCTCGTGGTCTGAACGGCTGAAGCACTGGGTATATTTATAAAGTTATAAATAGAATGGTGTGACATAAATATATGCTCCCTTATTAGGACACAAGTCTGTACTCTAGCAGGCTCTAACATTCACAGTTCTCAAGTTATATTTTTACATTCAACATCATCAGTTCGCAATCAAAACATCGGATGGAAGATGCATAAGAGAGATTACGAGGGGAATTCGAGAAGCGAAAGCTGCAATTAAGAAAATTGGATGTGTCTAAGGCAATAAGGCGGTATCTTTGAATGTCTGGAAGCGATTAATGAAAGGTCACATAGAACATGCTCAGCTGAATGGCAGCGATGCACGAAACGTGAATGGACAAGCTAGGCACAGCGGAGGTCGGCATGGTTGAATGGATAAGATCTTTCGCTCTTAAGCATCTGGTGTGATGAAGCCGAGGTAGCAGGTTCAACCCCTATGCGGGACGCAGAGTTGTTTCCAAGGCACCAGGGCCGGGTTATATACTGGTCAAGACCTATTGACGCGTCCTCGTCGAGCGTCCTGGGCAACAGGTCCCTTCGGGGTCCTGGCTAAAGTCAGTAGGATCGCCGATTCCTCCGAAGTTGGAGAGTGTCTGCCTGTACGGCGAGGAACCACCAGTCTGCACACCAATAAGCCAGACATGGGACAACGGATACTCACGCAAACCTCAGGTCCTGTATGACATCACACTGATGTTGGACAACAGGATGCCTTCATCCGACATACAGGACTTCGCGTTGGAGCTCAAGCCAACGAACACAAGCAGCAGCAACCCTTATACCGGTCAGTTGGACTATAATGTTGACTTGTTGTCTTTGACTTGGAGAAGTAAATTACAAGTATCTCTGACGTCGGAGTGTGATCGCCTGGTGGCGAGGGACACAGGTAATTTCGAAAGCTAATCCACTCGCAATAATCAGTCCATTGCTACTAGACGCACAATGGCTGTTCCAAAATCAACCGCCGATCGGCTGGAAGAATTTCCTTAACAAGGAGTTACAAAAACTCGTGCCACGGTACGACAAGTGCCTAATTTAGGCGGTGACTATGCGGTACAGTAATGCAGTGATGTATGAAACTGTTGTATGTATTTAGATGTTATTGTTAATTTGTTTAAAGTTTTACTAGCCAATCGGCAACTGATTTTCGAATATCCCTCGTAGTGGCACGTGCATGGACTACGCTTGAGTTCAAAGCACATACGTTAAAAAAAATGTTTTGCATATCCTTTACAGGACATCGCTATCAACATCTTTTTCTTTCAGCTGATTGTTGATTTCTTGGCAAGATTACGCTCAGTATTTTGCCATTGCTTTCTAGGCGACCGGCTCCATACTCTCATAAGTCACTGGCGCGACTCGAACCGCTTCCAATTCTCGTGCGCTCACGTCAACCACAAGATTATTCGGGGTTACGGAGAAAGCTGCTAACTCTCGGCCAAGGAGACAGGCCAAAGCAAGTATACGGGAAGCTAACATAAGAAAACTCTTGGAAGTAACGGCGATGTGATTCATGAGACAAATGTAAATATCTTGAACTATCAGAGTAACTAATAACAAGTGCCTGAAAGAGGCTAATGAAAGTACAATATATATGTTACATTATATATTATCTATTATAAGACCCAAGAACGATATATATCTCTTTCTTATAATTGTACCAGTGGGATTCAAATGAAAACTGTAAAAGTATGATAGAAATTAACAGTAACCATGCCATTGTCTTATAACCTGTCAATATTGGTTAATATTGTTGTTAAGGATGTCAAGAATTTTAAGCACGTGACTTCACGGTGCAAGCGAACACGGTGACGTCATAAGGACAGCTTAAAGAAGGCGACCCACTTTTGTCATGCACCAAAGAGGACCAGCATTCTGTTATCCGTTTTTTTTTTTTTTTTTAACCATTGAAGGGGGTGAAACCTATAGAAATTCATCGGCGAATAAAGTTCCAATATGGTCTTGCATGCCTGTCAGTCCAGCAAGTGTAAGGGTGGAGTAGGAAGTTTCAAAACGGAGAGACTTCTGTGACAGACTGTTCATGACCTGGTTAGACACACCGAGTAGTGACCAAGAGAAATTCTGTGTACATGAATCCAAGCACTTTGTTGGCGCTGGAGGACTGGCATTGAACGCAGTGGTGACAACATCAAATATGATGCATTTGTCATTGACTTTTTCAGAATATAGTTTTTGTAAAGAAACATTTCAGGTTTTCTTTTGAAGCCCCTTCGTATAAGAAAGAGACAAATAGCGTTCGTTGGTCGTGTAATGAGAGGAGTGGCATTTTGGAAAACGCCGTGACAACAAGAAAGATCTGTGGTAGAAGAGGCACGGACAGGCTGAGAGAAATGAAGCAGCTTGTACTGAGATGGCGCCTTGGAAAAAGCTGGTCAGTGGAGTTGATGCAAGAGGCCAGGGATCGAGATTTCAGCTCTTGTTCCACGTGTGGGCATTATCTTTGGGACAAACACAAATAGACTGTTCAAACAGGGGGAGTCTGTCTGTCTGTCTTACATGTCTGTCTGTCTGTCAGTCTGACTGTCGGTCTGTCTGTCTGTCTGTCTGTCTGTCTGTCCGTCCGTCCGTCTGTCCGTCCGTCCGTCCGTCCGTCCGCCCGCCGGCCCGCCCGTCTGTCTGTCTGTCTGTCTGTCTGTCTGTCTGTCTGTCTGTCTGTCTGTCTGTCTGTCCGTCCGTCCGTCTGTCCGTCCGTCCGTCCGTCCGCCCGCCGGCCCGCCCGTCTGTCTGTCTGTCTGTCTGTCTGTCTGTCTGTCTGTGTTCCTACCTACGGACAGATCAACCAGTCTATCTTTCTGTATGTTTTTCCTTTCTGTTCACCTCCCTGTCTGTCGGGCTGTCAGTCAAGTCTTTGTCTTCTTCACCCTCATGGTTTCATTCTTTATCTTTTTGTCTGTCATCATAATCGCAATTACTCTTCTCCTCTCTCTCCCCTCTATCTCTCCCGTCCCCCCACCTTTTCTCTTTTTTTCGCTCTCTCGCTCTTGTCAGCTGTGCGTATATATGTTTGTGTGTGCTGGTGTTTTGATGTGTGTGTGTGTGTGTGTGATTGTGTTTGTTGATGTATGTGTGGGACGGTGTATGTGTGTGCGTGTGGGTTTGTGGGTGTGTGGGTGCGTGCGTGTGTGTGCGTGTGTGTGTGTGTGTGTGTGAGAGAGAGAGAGAGAGAGAGAGAGAGAGAGAGAGAGAGAGAAATCACCCGGTGTTTGATGTTTCAAAGTTTCAAACAACGCGAAATCCCCCCGTCCGCCCCTGGAATGCCTGCATCGACCAGCCTGTTTGCCTGGAGCTGACCCACTACCAGCCTTTGCCCTCCTCACGTCACGGTGCTGACTTGTCGAGCCAGATTGCGTGATCCAGAGACAGAAGCTTGCACGAACATTTGAACCATTAAGTGAGACCAGACTTTGGACATACCACCAATTAGCTAGCTAGACTTTCCTGGCTGATGCCGTTGGAACTGATGCCACGGAAACGCTCCTTCACACCGACTGTTAGGTTTGGTGCCTTTCTTCTTCTTCTTCTTTCGTTCGCATGAAATATGGCTATAACTGCAGTGCTGTCTCTTGTATGAATTGAACTGTCATTTTCAGTTCACACAGCGGTCCATAGAGTTTATTTTCCACTGTCGTCTCTCTAGGCCAGAATGTTTGCCTAGATATGTTAAATTTTGGGCAGTCTTGGAGTATGTGCTCTGCTGTCTGCGACGCCAATCCACATGTACACATGGCTGTTTCACCAATCTTGAATTTTGTATACATGTGGTTGCGTAATCTATTATGCCCTGTTCTGAGGCGCAGAATAATGACTTGTTCTGGTCTATCCATAACGTGGTAGTCATCTTGAGCAGGTTTTGGTGGCTTTCTGACTGATTTGATCATTCTTTTCTTTTGGTGGTATGTTACAGGCACATCAGGCTGTTCTTCTTTGGCTCCTTCCTTAGCCAATTGATCAGCTCTGTCGTTCCCGGGTACTCCACAGTGGGATGGTATCCACTGTATGGTGACCTTATGCTGACTGCTAAGTTCAGAAAGTAGTGTCCTTAGTACTGGCAATTTCCCAGACAGGAGCGCCTCGAGTACTGATTTTGCATCTGTCAATAGCACCACAGGTTGTGTACCATTGCTGGTATTTAGTAATTTCTCTGTTGCTATCTTGATTGCCTCAATTTCAGCATCGTAGTTATGGCAGTACTTTCCTGTCGGTACTCTAGCTGTGTACCTGGTATTATTTGGGTATTCTATGTACACTCCCGCTCCTCCATTTCGAACAGCATTTTGTGCTGACCCATCTGTGTAGACTCGGATCCAGAGGTCCTGTGGGTATTCTTCAACAAGGAAGCTGTGAGTGGCTGTTCTGCGCTGCACACTGTTCTGATCTTCCTTGTCAAATATTCCTCTCACTTTTGTCTGGATTTGTAATGATAGTCTATGCTCATCTTTCCATGGAGTTCGCTCTGGAATAGTTGTTAGGGGGATACCAACTGTGGGCAGATCGGTGGTTTTTGTGCAGAGTCTTTTGGCCTGGTGGATAAAACTACTTCTTTTCAACCGCCCCATTGCTAGGTTTTCAAATCTGTTCTTCATAGGGTGGCCTGGCAAGCTGAGGAACTTTTCTGCTTGTATTAGCGTTTTCGTATCTCTGCGCTCACTCAGTGCTTGTGTCCTCCCCATCTTCTCCATTTCCACTATAGGGGTTGATCTCATCCCTCCTGTGGTGACTCTAAGTGCTTGATTTTGCACTTTGTCCAGCTCTTGTAGTGTGGTGTTTGCTGCCGAACACCATGCAGTTGACCCGTATTCCAGGTGTGGTCGTATGCTCTGTTGATAAACTTTGCTAAGTATTTTCCCACTGGCTCCCCATGTGGTTCCACTTAGCTTTCTCAGGATGGCTATTTTCCTTCTGGCTTTTGCTACTGCTTTGTTGATGTGCTTTCTCCATGTCAGCCTGCCATCAAATGTTACTCCAAGGTATGTTGGTTCTTTATCTTCTCGTAGGGGTGTTCCATTTATCTGGATGGTCCCTGCCTTTTGTTTTGGAGAGAGGGTAAATAGGGTGGTGCTGCACTTGTCAGTGTTTATGCTGACACACCATCTATTTGCCCATGCAACAAATGTATCTACAGCTCTTTGTAGTAATCTGGTGGCCACTGATGCATGTTCATTTGTGCTCCATAGAACCAGGTCATCGGCATACATTGCGGCTTTAATTCCATGCGGTAGATTAGCAACGAGATCATTGATGAAGATTAGAAAGAGTGTGGGGGACAATACTCCGCCCTGGGGAACTCCGTGACGCAGTAGTACTTTCTTGCTCTTTAGTCCGTCTATCTGTACTCGGGCTCTTCTGTTGTGCAAGTATGCTTTCACCCATTTGTACATTCTTCCATTGACTTTGCAGTTTGTCAGTTTATTCATCAGACCTTCTTTCCAGACTTTGTCAAAGGCTTTCTTCAAATCTATCCATGCCGCAAGCACCAGCTTCTTCTCTTGGAATGCATCCTCAATTTCTTGAGAGAGATAGGTTGTCTGATCTTCCGTAGAGTAGCACTGCCTAAAGCCAGCCTGCTGTGGCACAAGGATGTTTTTACTTTCAATGTACCACTGCAGTCTGTGATTGATGATGCGCTCCAGTGTTTTGCAGAGACAGCTGGTGAGGCTAATTGGTCTGTAGCTAGAGGCAATGGAACTATCTTTCCCTGATTTTAGGAGGGGTATCATGATTGCTTCTCTCCAGGCTTGTGGAACACTGCCTAAGGTCCAACTATTATTGAAGATCTGCAACAGCTTTGCTTTGGCCTCTGTTCCTAGGTTCCTGATCATTTCATTGGAGATACCATCAGCTCCTGGTGACTTCCTCATTTTCAGTTTTGATATGGCTAGCTCCAGTTCGCTGATTGTGATGGGTGCCTCCAGAACCTCATGTACTATTTCCTTCTGTCCTGTATGTTGCCGTTTCTCTTGAATCTCTTGTTGTTTCTCTGGACTGATTTTGATATTGTTATCTTGTGCGAATGAGTCCGCAAAATGGTCAGCTGCTTGCTTTCTTGTTAAGATATTTCCATCTTTATGTAGTGCAATTTTTGAGTTTCTCCCTGTGCCCTCATCGTTAAGTTGTTTTATTAGCTTCCACAATTTCCTTGTGTCTCTTTCAAAGTTCAGAGACTCTGTTTTTTCCTGCCAGCTTTTCCGTCTAGCCTGCAGCTTGGCCCTTTGAAATTTTGCTTTTGCATGCTGGAATTTATTGTGGTGCTCTTGGCTGGGTGTGGCCTCTGCTTGCTTTCTACATACTTCCACATCATTATGCAACTGTTCCAGTTCACTACTCCAGTAGGGTTTATATTGTTTACGGGCTCCTCTTGGTACTGTTTCTCGCGCTGCCTGTAGTATGCATTTCCCAAACTCTTCAACTACTTTATTTATGTCTTTCTCAGTGTTCAGGTTTCTAACCAGTATGCTGGTGCGATGCTTGTACACTGCCCAGTCTGCTTTCTTGTAGTTCCACCTCGAGAGGGTGCTGCTTTCACTTACAAGCTCTTTTTCTACAGTTAGAAAGACTGGTCGATGGTCACTGCCGCCTAGTTGTTTCCCAACAATTCGTGTAATGTTCCACTCCAGGTCTGGTGAATGAAAAGCCAGGTCAGGTGTAGTTGTAGAGTGCCATGATCTCGAGTAGAAAGTATGTGGGTCGGACGGCTTGTTAACCAAGATGAATCTATTCTCATCCTGCCAGTCTTCCAGTCTCTCTCCTCTCTGGTCCATGTGATCATAGCCCCAACTCTGCGAGTGGCTGTTGAAAT
Organism: Cepaea nemoralis; assembly: GCA_014155875.1. NCBI lineage: Eukaryota > Metazoa > Mollusca > Gastropoda > Stylommatophora > Helicidae > Cepaea > Cepaea nemoralis. The sequence continues at coordinate 641,773 of JACEFZ010005731.1, forward strand.
CGCCACACACAATCATTTTTTCTTTTAGTGGTAGTGTGTCCAGTGCCTGTGGACGGTCATTTGGACAGTAGTAATTGATCAGATGTAGATCTGTATAGCCTGTTTTAAGTTTAAGTGTCTGATACTCAGCCCCTTCCATATAGACTTCGATCTGGGAAGCAGTGATGTTATTTTTTACAAGGGTAAGTATCCCACCTTTTCGCCTGTCCTTTCGGTCAGATCGGTAACACTGGTAGCCTCTGATTTTGAAGGCTATATTTTCATTGTGGTGAGTTTCTTGCAAGCAACATATGCTTACTTTCTCTTTGTCCAGGATGTTTTCTAATTCTACTTTTTTGTTGTTGACTCTCTCCGCATTCCAGTGCATTATTTTAAGTCTTCGTTTAGTATGGCCAGTCGTCCTATTCTCATGTCCCCTAGCTCCACAGGACATCTGAGAAGGACCTCCAGTAGTTGGGGTTGGACCCTTTCGAGACATAGGGCCCGGCACTGCACCTGCCTGGGGGTCCAAAGCAGGGCGAGCACCATAACGTTTAGCAGCAGTCGATATATTCCATTTTGCGTGATTGCGTGGCATCCTGATTTCTGTGGTGCGCCTCCTGGCTGGTTGCCTCCGTCTTCAGCACCTTTCCTTTGCTAGAGCAGACTGTGGTCTCACTCGAGTTTAGATGTGTACACACGCACACACGTGTCTGCACATGCATGTATGTGTATACACATCTAGAGCACACTGGTTATTTTCCGGCGCCAGATACTCGCCGTCGCCCCTTCTCCTGTTAGTTAAAACAGTTCCGCCACGTGAAGGCCAGGAGTTGGACTTTTGCTGCAGAGGTTATGTATTCACGAGCCATTGGGGTATTTAAGCAATGTTGGGCGCTCACTCCAACACTGCGCCCCGGCTACATACAGCAATTTGGAACCGTTTGGTGCCTTAAATGTGAATTAATTCTACTAGATATGGGAATAGAGATTTCTGGACTGGTGTGTCGTACATACTGTTAAACGGTGTCAGGATCTTGCAATCAGCAATAATACAGGCTCTTAATACCTCACAGATGTGATAACAAACACTGTCACAGAATGACTTGACGTGAGACACAGCGAATACAATTCTAACACTTTATTCGTACTTCTCACACGCCACAAACATTACATGCATCGCGTAATTACAATAGCTATGCCATTACACACACACACACACACACACACACACACACACACACACACACACACACATACATATATACATACAATAGATCAATACACAACTTACAATACTCCTTATCAGGCGCACAGTCTTCTACACTCAAACAGCGTTCTCTCTCTTCGCGTTCACACATACAAGCCATACGAGCATACATTCGAACCGTCCGTCCAGTACCACTGTCCGATGCCGTCTGGCTTCTAACGGCCGTGAGTCCTCGTTAGTCTGGGTTGTCTCCCTGCGTGGACTCCGTGTACCACGCGCTGCACCGACTGACCGTTCCTGTCACGGCAGAGTTAGTGTCGCTCACAGGCATACCTGGCGTAATTGCCAGGCGTCGATGAAGAAGGCGTGGCAGAACTGGTGGGGAGATTGGGAGATTATGACAACGGACACATTGAATGTGAACTATTTCAGTGTGATATCATATCATATCACTTCGCACGCTCACTTTAAAATCCAGCGGAGTCGACCCTGGACAGATTTGTGCGGGTGGACCAGCTTTTCCTCGCATATCGCGTTCGAAACACAGCTGCTGGCGATTTGGAAGCAGACCACCTTGCTCTGCCTTTTATACAAAGGTATGAGTGCCGGTCGTTCTGAAAGCAATGGCAAACTACTGAATGTAAACTTGCCAAGAAATCACAAACACCAATACAATGCCGGAGTTGACTGCGACGTCCTGTAAAGGATGTACAACTGGGGAAAGCTGTCCCTGATACCAGTGTCCCCCGCCATCAGGTGAACCCACTCCCACTTCAGTGGTACTTGAAGTCTAAGTGATCGATGTATGCAGAGAACCATCTACTCCGTGATCAACGCACTGGAAGTTTATTAGCTAGCGCTCTTACAGTTTCTGCCACCAGACTTCCATGGATGTGCCCTAATTAGGTATGACATGAATGTGACCTAATTCAGTGTGACATGAATGTGACCTAATTCAGTGTGACATGAATACAGAGAATTCTAGACGCTGTGCCGCACACACTGATTGACGGACATGATTGTGATCTCATTCAGTGTGATTTGAGTAGACAGGTGTCTTCACTCTTGGCTGGTAGATGGTTAGACACACATACACAGACACACATACACGGACATACATACACAGAGACACATACACACATATACATACATCCAGACATACACATATAGAGGCACAAAAACAGAGACATACATAGACATGCATACACAAAAAACATACACACACATACACACAGACATACACACATACATACACACATACAAACAGACACACACACACACACATATATATACACTCATACACACATACACACTGACCTACACATAAATACACACAAACATACACACATACACACACATACATACACATAGATATACTCACACATACACATAGACACAACACATACACATAGACATACGCACACTTACACACAGACATAAACACATACACACGAACATACAAACATACAAATACACACAGAGACCTACACACTGTCTATATACTGTCTATATACTGTCTACATACTGTCTATATACTGTCTATATGTAGTCTATATACTGTTTTTATACTGTCTATATACTGTCTATATAGTGTCTATATACTTCTTATATACTGTCTATATACTGTCTATATACTGTCTATACTCTATCTATAAACTGTCTATATCCTGTCTATATCCTTTCTATATACTGTCTGCATACTGTCTATATACTGTCTATATAGTGTCTATATACTTCTTATATACTGTCTATATACTGTCTATATACTGTCTATACTCTATCTATAAACTGTCTATATACTGTCTATATCCTTTCTATATACTGTCTGCATACTGTCTATATACTGTCTATATAGTGTCTATATACTTCTTATATACTGTCTATATACTGTCTATACTCTGTCTATATACTGCCTATATACTGTCTATACCCTTTCTATATACTGTCTATATACTGTCTATATAAAGTCTATATACTGTCTATATACTGCCTATATAATGTCTATATACTGTCTATATACCGTCTATACACTGACCACACCACCCACCGAATGCCGAAACTATTAAAATTCTGACTTAGCACCATGTACGCAATGAGGCTGGAGGCGTGTGACCGGGTGCTGGGCTGACTCGACTTACCCACATATGTGCGTGGCAGCCGTGCTAGAGCCGCGACTAGATCGTTTACCTGCAGGTTCGGTAATCAGGAATTCGAACCCACATAGCGATTCATTTCTTGTTACTTAACCAGGGCTTCCAAACCTACCCGGTACAACATTGTACCTTGGGCTTCCAAGCCTACCCGGTACAACATTGTACCTTGGGCTTCCAAGCCTACCCGGTACAACATTGTACCTTGGGCTTCCAAACCTACCCAGTACAACATTGTACCTTGGCTTCCAAACCTACCCAATACAACATTTTACCTTGGGCTTCCAAGCCTACCCGGTACAACATTGTACCTTGGGCTTCCAAACCTACCCAGTACAACATTGTACCTTGGGCTTCCAAACCTACCCAGTACAACATTGTACTTTGGGCTTCCAATCCTACCCGGTACAACATTGTACCTTGGGCTTCCAAACCTACCCAGTACAACATTGTACCTTGGGCTTCCAAGCCTACCCGGTACAACATTGTACCTTGGGCTTCCAAGCCTACCCGGTACAACAGTGTACCTTGGGCTTCCAAACCTACCCAGTACAACATTGTACCTTGGACTTCCAAACCTACCTGGTACAACATGGTACCTTGGGCTTCCAAACCTACCTGGTACAGCATGCTACCTTGGGCTTCCAAACCTACGTGGTACAACATGGTACCTGAGCTTCCAACCTACCCGGTACAACATGGTACCTGAGCTTCCAAACCTACCAGGTACAACATGGTACCAGGGAAATCATGAGAAGTAAACACGGCCGACGTGATATTGGCCACGACACTCATCGAGTGTTTGCTGGCCTATACAAGTGTGGGGCTAGCACCATATACCCAATTAGAACTCAAGAACTCAAGAACCCATTAAGAACTCAAGAACTCAATAAGAACTCAAGAACCCAATAAGACCTCAGGGGGTCCTGAAAGATGTATACATACACGGTACACTATTTGCACGTGACATCATATGATAAATAGCCCAGTTCCCGAGACATGTTGCGAGGGCACAAACCTCCAGTGGGATCTAACCGCCTTTACTTCTGTGGCTATCTAAATATACAAAGCGAGGGAACGCAGTTGGCCAGGCCTGGTCTATATAGAAAGACGGGTTCGCCAACCCCCTAGGCCGTGTAGCATCGCTGTGCATACACCACGACTGCGACCCCACACAAAAGGGGATCATATTGACACAAGAGGGAGCGACCGTTTATTTTCAGAAATAAGTATTTCTCCACGGTAATAGTTATCTGTTTTTTCTCTCTTTCACGGCGCTGGATTGTGTTTCGTTGCTAAGCAAATGCTCCCGGTGACGGTTCGCACAAATCTAGCCAGTGTGGTGGCGATAATTAGAACGGCAAACAGGTTTCAAACCTGACGTGGCTTTGTTAGGGTGGAATGTGAACAGTTGCATTATTCCAAATAGATGATACCGCCTGATAGACAGGGGATGGGATGCAACACAAGTCACTGCCCTGGCAAACTTGTAGGGACAGCAAACCTATCCACGGGTAGTTGGGCCCGCTCCCGGGATGGAATCTGTCTAGAAGAAGTACACCTGACACACATGCTTGCTGAAGTCTACACACTGCCCTGGCAAACTTGTAGGGACAGCAAACCTATCCACGGGTAGTTGGGCCCGCTCCCGGGATGGAATCTGTCTAGAAGAAGTACACCTGACACACATGCTTGCTGAAGTCTACACACTGCCCTGGCAAACTTGTAGGGACAGCAAACCTATCCACGGGTAGTTGGGCCCGCTCCCGGGATGGAATCTGTCTAGAAGAAGTACACCTGACACACATGCTTGCTGAAGTCTACACACTGACCTGTCTGGTGCACAACTTGGTGTGGTTCCTCCACAGTGGAATGAAGAAGAAGAAGACGTGTAGGCCGACTTAAGACGATGTGATATATGGTGCGATTGTGTGGGTGTGTGCGCGTGTGTTGGGTGTGTATGTGTGGGAGGGGGGGTGTATATAGGGTATGTATGTTGAGTGTGTGTGTGGGTGTTGGGGTGTTTGTGGGGGTGTGTATGGGGGTGTGTGTTTGTGTGTGAAGGGTGTGTGTGGGATGTGTGGGGGGTGGTGTGTGTGTGAAGGATATGTGTGGGTGTGGGTGTGTGGTGATGTTGGGTGTGTGTGGGCTGTGTGTGGTGGTGTGTATGTGTGGCAGTGGGTGTTTGTGAAGTTGTGTACGAGGGTGTGTATGGGACGTGTGTGGGGTGTGTGTGTGTGTGGCAGTTGGTATGTGTGTGGGTGTGTACGGGGGTGAGTGTGGAGGTGTGTATTAGTGTGGAGCTGTGTGTGGCTGTGTGTGGGGTGTGTGTGTGTGTGTGTGGGGGGGGGGGGTGTTTGTGGTGGTGGTGTGTGTGAAGGGTGTGTGTGAAGGGTGTGTGGGTGTGTGTGTGTGGGAGTGTTGGGGTGTTGTGGGGGAGATTGTATGTGTTGGTGTGTGTGTGTGGGTTTGGGGTGTGTGAGGGTTTGTGTGTGGGATGTGTATGTATGGGTTTTGTGTTGGGCGGGGGGGGGGGGGGGGGTGAGGGAATGGGTCGCGCTAGCGAAGTTTGCAGCGAACTGCGCTGGTCATATCATGAGCGCGTGTTTGACGCCTGGGCTCGTTGCTGGCCAAAGTGAGGTAACACCTATTCCTCTGTGCACTCAGGCCTACAAGAGGTGATCGCGCTGTCACATCACAGCACCCTAGCAGGAAACTTCTCGGGATTAATGATAAAATAATTGATTAAAATAATGTGTGCATGTGTTTGTGTGTGTGTCAAGAGAGAGGCAGGGGGACAGACATAGTGAAGAGGCGGGGGAGAGAGAGAGAGAGAGCGAGAAAGAGAGAGAGAGAGAGAGAGAGAGAGAGAGAGAGAGAGAGAGAGAGAGAGAGAGAGAGACGTAGAGACAGACAGGCGCCGAGAAGAAGAAACCAGACTCTAGGCTATGTGAGAGATGCAGGTGATGCAAGATCACAGAGCACGACCGTCAGGACAAGACACGTGCCAGATAACGGGAATACTCACACACATAGAATAGGGGAACACTAGACATTGTGTGTGGGAAATACTAGACATTGTGTGTGGGAAACACTAGACATTGTGTGTGGGAAACACTAGACATTGTGTGTGAAAAACACTAGACATTGTGTGTGTGGGAAACACTAGACATTGTGTGTGGGAAACACTAGACATTGTGTGTGGGAAACACTAGACATTGTGTGTGGGACATACTAGACATTGTGTGTGGGATATACTAGACATTGTGTGTGGGATATACTGGACATTGTGTGTGGGAAACACTAGACATTGTGTGTGGGGAACACTAGACATTGTGTGTGGGAAACACTAGACATTGTGTGTGGGAAACACTAGACATTGTGTGTGGGAAACACTAGACATTGTGTGTGGGAAACACTAGACATTGTGTGTGGGAAACACTAGACATTGTGTGTGGGACATACTAGACATTGTGTGTGGGATATACTAGACATTGTGTGTGGGATATACTGGACATTGTGTGTGGGAAACACTAGACATTGTGTGTGGGGAACACTAGACATTGTGTGTGGGAAACACTAGACATTGTGTGTGGGAAACACTAGACATTGTGTGTGGGAAACACTAGACATTGTGTGTGAAAAACACTAGACATTGTGTGTGGGAAACACTAGACATTGTGTGTGGGACATACTAGACATTGTGTGTGGGATATACTAGACATTGTGTGTGGGATATACTAGACATTGTGTGTGGGAAACACTAGACATTGTGTGTGGGGAACACTAGACATTGTGTGTGGGAAACACTAGACATTGTGTGTGGGAAACACTAGACATTGTGTGTGGGAAACACTAGACATTGTGTGTGGGATATACTAGACACTGTGTGTGGGGAACACAAGACATTGTGTGTGGGAAACACTAGACATTGTGTGTGTAATATATTAGACATTGTGTGTGGGATATACTAGACATTGTGTGTGGGATATACTAGACATTGTGTGTGGGATATACTAGACATTGTGTGTGGGATATACTAGACATTGTGTGTGGGATGTACTAGACATTGTGTGTGTGGGATATACTAGACATTGTGTGTGTGGGACATACTAGACATAGTGTGTGGAATATACTAGATATTGTGTGTGGGATATACTAGACATTGTGTGTGGGATATACTAGATATTGTGTGTGGGAAATACTAGACATTGTGTGTGGGAAAAACTAGACATTGTGTGTGGGATATACTAGACATTGTGTGTGAGAAATACTAGACATTGTGTGAGGGATTTACTAGACATTGTGTGTGGGATATACTAGACATTGTGTGTGGGATATACTAGACATTGTGTGTGGAATATACTAGACATTGTATGTGGGAAATACTAGACATTGTATTTTGGGATATACTAACATTGTGTGTGGGAAATACTAGAAATTGTGTGTGAGAAATACTAAACATTGTGTTTGGGATATACTAGACATTGTGTGTGGGAAACATCAGACATTGTGTGTGGGAAATACTAGACATTATGTGTGGGAAATACTAGGCATTGTGTGTGAGAAATACTAGACATTGTGTGTGAGAAATACTAGACATTGTATTTGGGATATACTAGACATTGTGTGTGGGGTATACTAGACATTGTGTGTGAGAAATACTAGACTACAGAGTCCCAGGAAGTTAGAGACAGACGTTTGTAGAAAAAAATTAAACAACTGGTTTTGACCAAGGGGTTAACGACATTGTTCGTAATTCCGTATATCCACGTGTGAACAACAGCAGCATCGAGAATCGGTAGCGGTTCTCGCAGCGTTGATAACTTACGGGGTATGTGAGCCGGTCGCTCAGAAAGCAATGGCAAACTACTGAGCGTAATCTTGCCTAGTACATCAACAGCAGCTGGAAAATTCTGGTGTTGACTGCAACTTCCTGTAAGGGATATGCACACACACGCAAAATGAAGAATATAATGAACAACAATTTAATCAAATATCAGATCTCATCTCATCTCATCTCATCTAATATCATCTCATTTCATGCCATCTGACTTCATTTAATTTAATGTCATCTCATTTCATTTTATGTCATCTCATCTCATCTCATATATCATATCATATCATATCATATCATAGCATATCATATCATGCCTCTTGTGGTGTCGAGGTGAAGCATAAACAGCGAGAGAGTGCCCGCTTATGGGCTTCACATTTACTGATTCCCTTGGCTTGTTCTTCCCTCTGTCATTAAATGCCAGATTGAATTAGAGGCTCATGATGATAGAAACATGGCTACATTATGAAAATTAAAATTGGACCATGTTGTGACAACCGGAGAGATTTGTGGAAAGAGAGATAGAGATTGGCAGCGAGAGAAAATGTTTGGCAGTCTTGTGTCATGGCACGGAAGGGAGTGACCATATGAACTGATCCATGCTGATGGAGATCGCAATTTGTGGAGAAGCGTCATCGCCCACGCCAGCCGGCAAGGCATTTGATGATAATAAACAGGAGGAGAAGACGGAGGAGGAGGAGGCGGAAGAGGAGGAGGCGGATGAGGAGGAGGCGGATGAGGAGGAGGCGGATGAGGAGGCGGTGGCGTCGAAAGCAGGGCGGCGGCGGCGGCGGCGGAGGAGGACGAGGAGGAGGAGGAGAGAGGAGGAGGAGGAGGAGGAAAGATACCCGGCTGTCTAAGACTGAGGCTATTAGTCGTGTAGACTTGGAATATATTTAAGTAACATAATTATTCCCTGACAGACCGTGTCACGAATTCGCTGAAATATTCCCACAGTGTTCTCAAGCTATCCAATTTCTCTGAAGTGTTTCCCGAGCAAACAGGCTAGAATATAGCATGTATTGTTAACGTACGGTGTGTGTCAACACGCCACTTGATGATTATCTATGTGGGAGTGGAAATAAATGTACCCCTGTTCGAAGGTTATACCCGGATATCGGACTCCGTGTAATTATTTGGGCTTGAAATATAGATTCGTCATTCCGGGAGTTGTGAAATAGCGAAGCTGGTATGTTGGAAGTTAAAATATCAGTTTCGTGGAAGCCCTTTCTTTGACAATCATCATCATCATCATCATCATCATCATCTCTTGGTCTGCCTCTGCCTCTCTTCCCCTCGTCCTTTCCAGTTGTCACGATGTTCTCCAATGCCTCTCTTCTCATTACATGACCAAAGAAAGCTGTTTGTCTCTTTCTTATTGTTGTATATAGTGTTCTAGTTTCATTAGCCTGTTTCAGGCAGTCGTTGTTAGTTACTCTGGCAGTCCAAGGAATTCGCAACATTCGTCTCAGGAACCACAAACTTGTGAAATAAATTATATTAATAAGCACTCAAGTAAGACATTAAAAATAGTTACCTGAAGATATAATCTTTCTATAAGTGTCTATCTCTAACTTTACATGTGTTTCTCGCGGAAATGTGAATATTGTTGTAAAGCTGAATTGTAGAGGGAGTTCACCGTACCATTCATTATGGTGATGATAATGTGTCAAACACATATTTCTGATGTGGTGTTATTACACTCTCGGTAATATGGTGTTATATCCCATAGTGGTGATATGGTGTTATCTCCCATATTGTTGATATAGTGTTATCTCTCACCGTGGTGATATAGTGTTATCTTCCATATTAGTGATATGATGTTATCTCTGATATTGGTGATATGGAGTTATCTCCCACATTAACGACATGGTGTTATCTCTCATGCTGATGTTATGTTGTTATCTCACATAGTTGTGATATGGACATTGTCTTGTCTCCCATATTGATGATATTATGTTTCTCCCATAATAGTGACACTGTGTTGTCTCCCATACTGATGACATTGTGTTGTCTTCCATAATGGTGACATTGTGTTGTCTCCCATAATGGTGACATTGTGTTGTCTCCCTTAATGGTGACATTGTGTTGTCTCCCATAATGGTGGCATTGTGTTGTCTCCCATAATGGTGACATTGTGTTGTCTCCCATAATGGTGACACTGTGTTGTCTCCCATAATGGTGACACTGTGTTGTCTCCCATCATGGTGACATTGTGTTGTCTCCCATAATGGTGACATTTTGTTGTCTCCCATAATGGTGACATTGTGTTGTCTCCCATAATGGTGACATTGTGTTGTCTCCCATATATTGTAATATGTTACCAACACTATACTGTCAACGGCTGACACTCACACCAGGTTTGGAGTGAGTACTTAGTTTATTAAACAGGTGTTCCATCGACCTTATAACTTAACTACCCAGACACTGCCTGAGGTTGTACTGAGGGCGACACTGTGAGCTCCATGACGCTCTACTGCGCCATCGCCTCCTCTACAAAGTGCCCAAGCCAGGCTTACAGTAACGACCACTTGTGACGGTATCAAATATCTGCCTTCTTGGACGTTGCTCCAGACCACAAGATCTGCTGTGAAATATCAGGAAGTGCGCTTGCTTGACAAGTAAGTACTCCGGGTTCAACTCCTTCAGTGGATTTTTGAAATTGATCTGCTCTCAGAGGTGAACCCACCTTAAAATTGGTACCATGACATGACCGTGGAAGCAAAGGCGGATAGGTGGACACCGGCCGTATCACACACCGAGTGCCCATTAGTTTATAAATGTGTGGGTTCAACACCAGGTGGACAATGCGTCTAAGGGCAGGTAGAATGGCCCTATGTTAACATTCCTTTATTTGAAATCAGACACCTCATAATGCCGTGGCTTGGGATATGTTCAGGCCTATCACTTCACACACCCCAGGTTTATACCTCGGACTTCATCATCATCATGTGCCACGCCGGTAAGCGTGAGCGGTCACATTTCGCCATCTCACACGATCACCAGATTCGTGAATAAGCATTGTTTTCTTGTCTCTATGATGTCATATGGCGAAGCCATCCAGATATTTACTTATCTGCCTTCGCCTTGTTCTTTTCCCCTCAATCTTGCTAATTGTCACCAAGTTCTGTACTTTATTTCTTCTCATAATGTGCCCAAAAAGTCTTGACTGCCTACGTCTAACGTCTCTTATCAGTGTACGGTTTTCATTTGAAGACTATCTATGAACGAATGCATGTTGAACACATCACAAGCTTAAACAAGTGAACCGGTACAGTTATCTCGGAACAGTGATAACATCTGACGGGAGGTGCCTTGAAGAGAGTACAACAAGAATCGCTAAGGCAAAGATAGCTGACCAATAAAAACATGTCAGTTGCAACGAGAATAAGAGTGTTGAAGTGCTACATAGAACCTGTGATGTTATATGGATGCGTAACATGGACAATGAGCAGACAAGCTGAACAACATGTAATGGCAGTAGAAATGTGGTTTCGGGTCAGAAATACATTTAATAAAAGTATTGATTAGCACTCACAGAAATGAAAGAAAGTCGAAGAGATCAGTGGACAGTCAGGACACTGTCAGCATAGACATCTCTAGGTATATGTAGATTCGAACACGCCGCCCTCTGCGTCTCATTGAAGGAACAGTAACACCACAAGCTGTACTTTACAACCAAAGTTCCTTCCAATCTCAAATTACATGCGATGGCGTACAACATTTTTAGCCTCTAGCGCACATTTCTGGCTAAGCTCAACCGTAAAGTGGAAATTAGTGAAAGCAAAGAAACAGATCCTTGTTTGCACGCCTTGGGCAGTAAATGATATATGGTTGTTCCCTTGTTTGTATAGACCAATCCACGCTCGAGGGGTGGTGTACTCAATACTGCTCTGGTCGCCTTTACTGCTCAAGTTGTTTCCGGGTGTCAATGTAAAGTTGTTCCCTAGTGTTCCCTGGTGTCAGTGTAAGGTTGTTCCCTAGTGTTCCCTGGTGTTACCTGGTGTCAGTGTAAGGTTGTTCCCTGATTGTTCCCTAATGTTCCCTGGTGTCAGTGTAAGGTTGTTCCCCGATTGTTCCCTAGTGTTCCCTGGTGTCAGTGTAAGGTTGGGACCACCTGGGAGTTTGGGTCGATGGTAAGAATCCTCGTCGAGGTGATCGCGGGAACACAATTATGGGTTGTTTAAAATGTTGGCAAACTCACAAGCTAGAACAGTGTACAGCGCAGAACAGCCACTCACAGCTTCCTTGTTGAAGAATACCCACAGGACCTCTGGATCCGAGTCTACACAGATGGGTCAGCACAACATACTGTTGGAAATGGAGGAGCGGGAGTGTACATAGAATACCCAAATAATACTAGGGACACAGCTAGAGTACCGACAGGAAAGTACTGCCATAACTATGATGCTGAAATTGAGGCAATCAAGATAGCAACAGAGAAATTACTAAATACCAGCAATGGTAGACAACCTGTGGTGCTATTGACAGATGCAAAATTAGTACTCTAGGTGCTCCTGTCTGGGAAATTGCCAGCACTAAGGACACAACTTTCTGAACTAAGCAGTCAGCATAAGGTCACCATACAGTGGATACCATCCCACTGTGGAGTACCCGGAAACGACAGAGCTGATCAATTGGCTAAGGAAGGAGCCAAAGAAGAACAGCCTGATGTGCCCGTTACATACCACCAAAAGAAAAGAATGATCAAATCAGTCAGAAAGCCACGAAAACCTGCTCAAGATGACTACCACATTATGGACAGCAAGAACAAGTCATTATTCTGCGCCTCAGAACAGGACATAATAGATTACGAAACCACATGTATACAAAATTCAAGATTGGTGAAACAGCCATGTGCACATGTGGGTTGGCGTCGCGGGACAGCAGAGCACATACTCCAAGATTTCCCAAAATGTAACATATCTAGGCAAACCTTCTGGCCTAGAGAAACAAAAGTGGAAGATAAACTCTATGGACCGCTGAGTGAACTGAAAAAGACAGTTAAATTCATACAAGAGACAACATTGCAGTTACAGACATATTTCAAGCGAGCGAAAGAAGAAGAATAAGAACAAGCTAGAAATTAGCGGTTGACCGAGTTGAACGTTTGATCATAATACTTCACATCTGGGAGACACGGAGAGAGGGAAGAGAGGGAGAGAGACAGAGACAGAGAGAGACAGAGGTTAGAGTGAGAGATGGAAGAGGAAGAGAGAGAAATAGTGATTGAACAGAGATATAATAGAGAGAAAATTAGAGACAGAGAGAGGGGGTGGAAATACAGAAAAGAAAGAGAGAGAGAAGAGTTATTGGATAGACATATGAGAGTGCTTGGAGAGATAGAGAATAGAGAGATAGATGACAGACAGAGGAGAGAGGGAGGAGAGAAAGAGGAGTGAGAACCGAGGGAGAAGAGGGCACGTGAGAAAAAAGGAGAGAGAGAGAGAGGAGGAGGTTAGAGAGAGGAGTGAGATAGGAGGGACACGATTGGGAAAGTGAAAAAGATGTGAGAGAGTGGGGAATATGCTTGCTTGCTTTCGTTTGCTGGCTGTGAACTCCAGCGTGAAGTCCTGTATGTCGGATGAAGACATCCAGTTGTCCAACATTAGCATGGTGTCATACAGGACCTGAGGTTTGCGTGAGTATCCGTTGTCCTATGTCTGGCTTATTGGTGTGCAGACTGGTGGTTCCTCGCCGTGCAGCCGGATACTCTCCGACTTCGGAAGAATCAGCGATCTTACTACGTTAGCCATGACCCCGAAGGGACCTGTTGCCCAGGACACACGACTAGGAAGTGTCAGTAGGGCTTGGTCAGTATAGAACCTGGCCCTGGTGCTTTGGAAACACCTCTGCGTCCCGTGGGGGGATTTAATCGGAGAGAAAGGAGAACTATGAGAGTAAAAGGAGAGAGAGAGAGAGAGAGAGAGAGAGAGAGAGAGAGAGAGAGAGAGACTGAGATAAGATGTGGGAGAGAGAGAGGAGAGAGACGGGGGAGATACAGAAAAGAGTGAGCGAGACGGGGGAGATAGCGCGAAGGGAGCGGAAGGGAGAGGAAAGTGGGATGGGATAGAAAGGGGAGACAGAAGAAACATGGGAGAGAGTGGAAAGAGACAGGGGGCGGTGGGGGGGGGGGGGGGGTACAAGATAGCTTTAGAAGAGAAATAGAGAAAGGAGAGGGAAGAGAGAAACGAGAAAGGGAAGAAGGTAAGATCAGATAAAGAGGAGACAGACAGAGATGTGGAGAGAGAAAAAAGAAGGTGCTATTAGGAGAGAGAGAGAGAGAGAGAGAGAGAGAGAGAGAGAGAGAGAAAGAGAGAGGAGATAAGATATACAGATGGAGAGGAGAGAGAGGATAGATAGGTGAGAGAGAGAGATAGGAAAGAGAGAGATAGGAAAGAGAGAGAGAGTAGAGACACAGAAGAGAGAGATGAAGGAGTAGACACATGTATAGAGGAGACAGTGGGGTGGCAGAGAGAGAGAGAGAGAGAGAGAGAGAGAGAGAGAGAGGAGAGATAATTCGTAGAGAGAGTGAGAGAGAGATTGAGGGGAGACATATAGCGAGACAGACAGAGAGAGTAGAGAGAGAAAAAAAGAAAGAGGGTAGAGTAGATGACGGCGAGATATAGAGAGACGAGATAGGGGAGAAACAGACAGACAGACAGACAGACAGACAGACAGACAGACAGACAGACAGACAGACAGACAGACAGACAGACAGACAGACAGACAGACAGACAGACAGACAGACAGACAGACAGACAGACAGACAGACAGACAGACAGACAGACAGACAGACAGACAGACAGACAGACAGACAGACAGACAGACAGACAGACAGACAGACAGACAGACAGACAGACAGACAGACAGACAGACAGACAGACAGACAGACAGACAGACAGACAGACAGACAGACAGACAGACAGACAGACAGACAGACAGACAGACAGACAGACAGACAGACAGACAGACAGACAGACAGACAGACAGACAGACAGACAGACAGACAGACAGACAGACAGACAGACAGACAGACAGACAGACAGACAGACAGACAGACAGACAGACAGACAGACAGACAGACAGACAGACAGACAGACAGACAGACAGACAGACAGACAGACAGACAGACAGACAGACAGACAGACAGACAGACAGACAGACAGACAGACAGACAGACAGACAGACAGACAGACAGACAGACAGACAGACAGACAGACAGACAGACAGACAGACAGACAGACAGACAGACAGACAGACAGACAGACAGACAGACAGACAGACAGACAGACAGACAGACAGACAGACAGACAGACAGACAGACAGACAGACAGACAGACAGACAGACAGACAGACAGACAGACAGACAGACAGACAGACAGACAGACAGACAGACAGACAGACAGACAGACAGACAGACAGACAGACAGACAGACAGACAGACAGACAGACAGACAGACAGACAGACAGACAGACAGACAGACAGACAGACAGACAGACAGACAGACAGACAGACAGACAGACAGACAGACAGACAGACAGACAGACAGACATCATAAACTCGGCACTATTTTCTTCACGAAAAGACGCAGCACTACTTGGACAAACCTAGACGCTGGGAACTCGAAATGTAACCAAGATCTTACATTGTGGACTCAACACATGAATGTAAATAAGTGTTCATCTTCAAACATTGGCCAGCCGACCTGGACTTGTCCTCGAGTTGTTCCCAGACCTGGATACAGAAATTAGTGCCAACGTGTGCACTTGCCAGTCTTCTTAACACTCGCTCTTAAGTTAATTGATAAAATATGCCAGCCTGGCGTTGATACCCAGTACAAACACGTCAGTAAACAGCCATTTCTCGAACAAAGCGACTTAATGATTTGGACTTCGCCGACGACATGGCATTCCTGGCCCACACACATACGTAATAAATTGATGGATAAACTAATCACGCTGATGAAAAGTCACAATTAAAACGTTAATTGCATGTTCTTTACAGGACGTCGACTCAACCCCAGCATATTTTACTGTGATTTCTTGGCACATTTACTTTCAGTAGTTTGCCATTGTTTTCTGAACGATGGGCACTCACACCATTGTATGAAATTCAGCGCAATGTGGTCTGCTGCCAAATCTCCCGCAGTTGTTTTGAACGCGGTATGCGGGATTGCAAACAAATAACAACCGACTTCAAGAGTCGAAATCTCTCACGTACTTTGGAAGCAAAGTAGACACAAATGGGGGAACAGATAGAGGTATTAAAATAAGAACACAAAAGGCAAGTGGAGCTTTGGTGGAACTAGACAATTTGTGGAAGGCCAAGGAAGTTAAACTTTGCACAGAACTTATAAATTTTAACTTCAGCTCAACTCAACTTCGATGGTACATCTGTAGTATTGTACATATTAGAACCACGGAGAACAACATAACAAGGGCAGACTTCCTTGTCCACGAACGTGTATATCAACCGATCATACCTAACTCTGTTATACGCATCCTCCAGGTCAAGAGCTACCGCCACTGTCTCTTGTTTCTCCTGGAAGCCCTCGTAGACATCAAATGCAAAAGCTGCCGCATTGGCCCAGGTGTCCTTCCCAGGCCGGTAACTCCCGAACGCCTTGGGGAAGCAACTTACGACTTTCCAAATGTCGCTGGAGCCTGCATGCTGCTATCTTTTCGAGGACTTTGCCAAGGGTGTTTTGCAGGGTTATGATTCTGTACCTATTAAGTCTGGAGTTATCCTTACCTGGCTTTGGGAGTGAGACTAGGTAGCTGTGCAACCAATCCTGGGGTATTTCTGCCGTTTTCATGCATTTTTTTTTTTTTAGTTGCATGTCCTTCACATGGAATTGCTGCTGAATTTATAAAGGCAGGTGGCCATGCATTACATCTAAAGCTATACGAACTAATAATAACAATCTGGAAGACAGAAGAATTATCCCATGACTGGAAAGAGTCATTATTGATACCTATCTTTAAGAAAGGAGACAAGTTCCAATGTGAAAATTATAGAGGAATATCACTACTGTCCACAAGCTATAAGATACTATCCGCAGTATTACTAAATAGACTAAAACCATATTCAGAAGACATATTAGGTGACTACCAGGCGGATTTCAGGAAAAACAGATCAACAATAGATCAGATATTTATCTTACGACAAATAGCATAGAAAAATTGGGAATATAAAAGAGATCTCCATAACATTTTTGTGGATTTTAAAAAGGCTTATGATAGTGGCCATAGGAATAGTCTATGGAATGCTATGCAGGAATTTAGAATGGCAAGGAAGTTAATCAACATGACCAGACTATGCATGGAAGATACTTATAATATAGTAACATATAAAGGCAAGAAATCAGACCCTTTCCAAATAACATCTGGCTTGAAACAGGGTGATGCACTATCGCCGTTACTCTCCAATATGGCTCTAGAGAAAATTGTAAGGAAGGTAAAGGAGGAATGTGATATTGGAGGAACATCTAACCTGCTTGATTATGCAGATGATATAGATATTATAGGGGAAAATGAACAAAAGACATTGGAAATATTGACTCACTTAAAGGAAAAAGCCCAACAAATGGGGCTGGTTATCAACCAAGATAAGACAGAATATATGGTAATTTCAAGAGAAGGAATGGCTAAAAACTCTGGCCACATACAAATAGATAATATGACCATTAAAAGAACGGAAACATACAAATACCTGGGTACAATCTTCTACTGCTCCAACATCATAAGGGAAGAAATACAAACTAGAATCAATTCTGGAAATAAGATATACTATGCACTATAACATCTACTAAAATCAACTCTCAAGACTCGTAAAAGACTCGTAACACCAAGATCACAATATACAAAACACTGATCAGACCAGTTGTGCTGTATGGCTCTGAAACCTGGAGTACAACGAAAGGAGACGAAGCCTTGTTACAAACCTTTGAGAATAAAGTTTTAAGGCGCATCTTTGGACCCATTAGGGATATATAAAGTGGAGAGTGGAAAAGAAGAAGTAACAAAGACATTTATGATCTGTTCAAGTCCCCGCTAATCACTGGTATCATGAAGGCTAATAAACTATAATGGCTGGGGCATATAGAAAGAATGGAAGATAATAGGGAAACAAAACTCGCTTACACTCAGGAAATAAATGACCGTAGACCCCGAGGTAGACCAAGAAGACATTGGAGAGATAATATATATACAGACCTACAAGCACTTGGAATCAACGACTGGCAAGAGAAGGTCAACCAGAGAGACGAATGGAGACGGATTGTATCTGCAGCAAAGAACCTCAATGGCTCGGAACGCTGAAGAAGAAGAAGATGCCCTTCACATGACGTAGCAGTCAACCCCAGAATTTGTGGCTATTCATGATTCCTGGGCAACTTTTATGTTCAGTAGTTTGCCATTGCTTTCTGAACGACCGGCTCCTAAATCTTTTTCTAAAAGATCCAGCACCAGTTGTGTTTCGAACCCGGGTATACAGGCTCACATACCGCGTTCGCAAGCCCTTAGCCTTGAAACAAAGTGTCATCTCCTCCAAGTCGCCATCATTCATGTTCTTCATATGGGGAGTACTAAACAAATCCTAGTGAACCAAGAAGTGAGGAAAGGATTCAGGATCTGTTTAGGATATACACTGAGAAAACTTGAGGACATTCTCTTGTCTGAAAACTACAAGGTACACGGAGAAAGTGGAGACCCAAAAGCACACGGAGAAGATAATTACAAAGATTAATAATATTAGGAGGACATTGAGGGAGGACATGGAGGGAGTACATGGAGGGAGGACATGGAGGGCGCCACTGGAGAAGCAACAGATAAAGAGGCTTGGTGTGGTTTGGTGGAGGACCTCTGCCCCAACGGGGGATTTCGTGCAGAAGAAGATGCTACGATGATCGTCGTACTATTTACCTACTTTTAGACTGCGCTCCTTCTCCTCTTTCCCATATCCCAGATAGCTTATAAACAACTTCACAATATGCTGGTTGGCACTCATAGGAGTAGAAGAAACAATTACAGATAAGAGGACACGCTAGACAACACACAATTGTAAAGCTATAGTCACCATGCGGTATTCGAACCTGTCACTTCTATGGAAGACACTATGACCCTGTCTTTTTCACTCAGGGCGGCCTGCGGAAAGTGTAAAACAAAACATGAACTCCGCAGCTCCAGTGATGACCCCAAGAGTCTGAGAAAACTGCACCCATGAACCGACTGTCGGAGTCGGGAATCGAACCCACAACCTTCGGAGAGAGGGGCAGGAATGTTTCCTGAAATCATTGAAATAGCACCATAGGTCTCAGAATTGTATATTAAACCTCTCCCAGATGTGTGACAATCGTCTTTCTTTGAGCTATAGCCTACGATGGGTGACGTTGTGATATTCTAGTGTGAGAATTTGGTAGCGTCTAGCGTGTGCCCCGTGGTCTAGTGGTTACACACCCGCGTCACACGCCAGTGATCCTGAGTTTGTTTCCGGGTCCGGTCAAGGATATGCACTGCTGACGAGCTCAAATGAGAGCGAAACTCGAGTATATTGCTTCCATATTGACGTGGACAAGACCTTAGGTTCGTACTGGAATACGATCAGCGTTGCCAGTTGTGAGTTGTGCTCAATCTTTAAATCGTCTTTCTGTCTACGACTAAGATGTCTTGATATTCTCTCTCTCTCTCTCTCTCTCTCTCTCTCTCTATATATATATATATATATATATATATATATATATATATATATATATATATATATATCTTTCTTTCTCTCTCTCTCTCTGTCTCTCTCTCTCTCTCTCTCTCTCTCTCTATCAATCAGTCATGACGAAAAGCGTGGGTAGTCAAGAATCACCATTTCACTCGATCACCAGAGTCGTGAAGCTTTCTCTCGCTCTCTCTCTCTCTCTATATATATATATATATATATATAGCACCGTATAACCACTCATTAAAGCATGTTGAGGTGCCCTAGACTGTGTGTAGCTCTATAGTGAAGGGCCCTAGACTGTGTGTAGCTCTCTAGTAAAGGGCCCTAGACTGTGTGTAGCTCTCTAGTGAAGGGCCCTAGACTGTGTGTAGCTCTCTAGTAAAGGGCCCTAAACTGTGTGTAGCTCTATAGTGAAGGGCCCTAGACTGTGTGTAGCTCTCTAGTGAAGGGCCCTAGACTGTGTGTAGCTCTCTAGTAAAGGGCCCTAGACTGTGTGTAGCTCTCTAGTGAAGGGCCCTAGACTGTGTGTAGCTCTCTAGTGAAGGGCCCTAGACTGTGTGTAGCTCTCTAGTGAAGGGCCCTAAACTGTGTGTAGCTCTATAGTAAAGGGCCCTAAACTGTGTGTAGCTCTCTAGTGAAGGGCCCTAGACTGTGTGTAGCTCTCTAGTGAAGGGCCCTAGACTGTGTGTAGCTCTCTAGTAAAGGGCCCTAAACTGTGTGTAGCTCTCTAGTGAAGGGCCCTAAACTGTATATAGCTCTCTAGTGAAGGGCCCTAAACTGTGTGTAGATCTCTAGTAAAGGGCCCTAAACTGTGTGTAGCTCTATAGTGAAGGGCCCTAGACTGTGTGTAGCTCTCTAGTGAAGGGTCCTAGACTGTGTGTAGCTCTCTAGTGAAGGGCCCTAAACTGTGTGTAGATCTCTAGTAAAGGGCCCTAAACTGTGTGTAGCTCTCTAGTGAAGGGCCCTAAACTGTATATAGCTCTCTAGTGAAGGGCCCTAAACTGTGTGTAGATCTCTAGTAAAGGGCTCTAAACTGTGTGTAGCTCTCTAGTGAAGGTCTCTAAACTGTATATAGCTCTCTAGTGAAGGGCCCTAGACTGTGCGTAGATCTCTAGTGAAGGGCCCTAGACTGTGTGCAGCTCTCTAGTGAAGGGCCCTAGACTGTGTGTAGCTCTATAGTGAAGGGCCCTAGACTGTGTGTAGCTCTCTAGTGAAGGGCCCTAGACTGTGTGTAGCTCTCTAGTGAAGGGCCCTAGACTGTGTGTAGATCTCTAGTGAAGAATCCTAGACTGTGTGTAGCTCTCTAGTGAAGGGCCCTAGACTGTGTGTAGATCTATAGTGAAGGGCCCTAGACTGTGTGTAGCTCTATAGTGAAGGGCCCTAGACTGTGTGTAGATCTCTAGTAAAGGGCTCTAAACTGTGTGTAGCTCTCTAGTGAAAGGCTCTAAACTGTATATAGCTCTCTAGTGAAGGGCCCTAGACTGTGCGTAGATCTCTAGTGAAGGGCTCTAGACTGTGTGCAGCTCTCTAGTGAAGGGCCCTAGACTGTGTGTAGCTCTATAGTGAAGGGCCCTAGACTATGTGTAGCTCTCTAGTGAAGGGCCCTAGACTGTGTGTAGCTCTCTAGTGAAGGGCCCTAGACTGTGTGTAGATCTCTAGTGAAGAACCCTAGACTGTGTGTAGCTCTCTAGTGAAGGGCCCTAGACTGTGTGTAGATCTCTAGTGAAGGGCCCTAGACTGTGTGTAGCTCTATAGTGAAGTGCCCTAGACTGTGTGTAGCTCTATAGTGAATGGCCCTAGACTGTGTGTAGCTCTCTAGTGAAGGGCCCTAGACTGTGTGTAGATCTATAGTGAAGGGCCCTAAACTGTGTGTAGCTCTCTAGTGAAGGGCCCTAAACTGTATATAGCTCTCTAGTGAAGGGCCCTAAACTGTGTGTAGATCTCTAGTAAAGGGCCTTAAACTGTGTGTAGCTCTATAGTGAAGGGCCCTAGACTGTGTGTAGCACTCTAGTGAAGGGTCCTAGACTGTGTAGCTCTCTAGTGAAGGGCCCTAAACATGTGTGTATATCTCTAGTAAAGGGCCCTAAACTGTGTGTAGCTCTCTAGTGAAGGGCCCTAAACTGTATATAGGTCTCTAGTGAAGGGCCCTAAACTGTGTGTAGATCTCTAGTAAAGGGCTCTAAACTGTGTGTAGCTCTCTAGTGAAGGGCTCTAAACTGTATATAGCTCTCTAGTGAAGGGCCCTAGACTGTGCGTAGATCTCTAGTGAAGGGCTCTAGACTGTGTGTAGCTCTATAGTGAAGGGCCCTAGACTGTGTGTAGCTCTCTAGTGAAGGGCCCTAGACTGTGTGTAGATCTATAGTGAAGGGCCCTAGACTGTGTGTAGATCTATAGCGAAGGGTCCTAGACTGTGTGTAGCTCTCTAGTGAAGGGCCCTATACTGTGTGTAGATCTATAGTGAAGGGCCCTAGACTGTGTGTAGATCTATAGTGAAGGGCCCTAGACTGTGTGTAGATCTATAGTGAAGGACCCTAGACTGTGTGTAGATCTATAGTAAAGGGCCCTAGACTGTGTGTAGCTCTCTAGTGAAGGGCTCTAAACTGTATATAGCTCTCTAGTGAAGGGCCCTAGACTGTGCGTAGATCTCTAGTGAAGGGCTCTAGACTGTGTGTAGCTCTATAGTGAAGGGCCCTAGACTGTGTGTAGCTCTCTAGTGAAGGGCCCTAGACTGTGTGTAGATCTATAGTGAAGGGCCCTAGACTGTGTGTAGATCTATAGTGAAGGGTCCGAGACTGTGTGTAGCTCTCTAGTGAAGGGCCCCATACTGTGTGTAGATCTATAGTGAAGGGCCCTAGACTGTGTGTAGATCTATAGTGAAGGGCCCTAGACTGTGTGTAGATCTATAGTGAAGGACCCTAGACTGTGTGTAGATCTATAGTAAAGGGCCCTAGACTGTGTTTAGCTCTCTAGTGAAGGGCCCTAGACTGTGTGTAGCTCTCTAGTGAAGGGCCCTAGACTGTGTGTAGCTCTCTAGTGAAGGTCCCTAGGCTGTGTGTAGCTCTCTATTGAAGGGCCCTAGACTGTGTGTAGCTCTCTAGTGAAGGGCCCTAGGCTGTGTGTAGCTCTCTAGTGAAGGGCCCTAGACTGTGTGTAGATCTATAGTGAAGGGCCCTAGACTGTGTGTAGCTCTCTAGTGAAGGGCCTAGACTGTGTGTAGATCTATAGTGAAGGGCCCTAGACTGTGTGTAGCTCTCTAGTGAAGGGCCCTAGACTGTGTGTAGCTCTCTAGTGAAGGGCCCTAGACTGTGTGTAGCTCTCTAGTGAAGGGCTCTAAACTGTATATGACTCTCTAGTGAAGGGCCCTAGACTGTGTGTACATCTATAGTGAAGGGTCCTAGACTGTGTAAAGGTCTCTAGTGAAGGGCCCTAAACTGTATATAGCTCTCTAGTGAAGGGCCCTAAACTGTGTGTAGCTGTCTACTAACGTGAACGACGATTTGATTGTAGATAACCCCTGCTGATTATCCACGCGCATAATCCTGTCTGTCTCTCCTGTGTACACTTTTATGTTATGGACATATTTCACAGCCCATTAGCAGAACGTATTGTATGTCACAGTTGACATAACTAAAATCCCATACTATTATGCAAACTTCATTTTGTAGAGAGTAGTCTGTTTGACAAAACCAAATTTCAAAGATCAAAGCAAACTGTCTCACTACAGACAAGCTTCACAAATTGCATATTTAATTTCAATTCTAGAAAGGGCTTTGCTGTGCCTCTGGGCTTGCTCTGGGTTGGAGTCTAGTGACTATACCAGTCATGACACTCGTGGAGGGGACAGTAGCAGTGGAAGGGGCAATTCCAGTGGAGGGGACAGCAGCAGTTGAGGGGATAGTAGCAGCAGTGGAGGAGACAATAACAGTGGAAGAGACAGCAGCAGTGGAGAAGACGGTAGCAGTGGAGAAGACGGTAGCAGAGGAGGCGAAAGTAGCAGTGGGGGAAACAGTAGCTACAGTGGAGGAGACATCAGCAGTGGACGAGAAAGTAGCAGTGAAGAAGACAGCGGCAGTGGAGGAGAAAGTATCAGTGGGGGAGAAAGTATCAGTGGGGAAGAAAGTATCAGTAGGGAAAAAGTATCAGTGGGGAAGAAAGTATCAGTGGGGAAGAAAGTATCAGTGGGGAAAAAAGTATCAGTGGGGGAGAAAGTATCAGTGGGGAAGAAAGTATCAGTGGGGAAGAAAGTATCAGTGGGGAAAAAAGTATCAGTGGGGGAGAAAGTATCAGTGGGGAAGAAAGTATCAGTGGGGGAGAAAGTATCAGTGCGGGAGAAAGTAGCAGTGGGGAAGAAAGTATCAGTGGGGGGGGGGGAGTAGCAGTGGGGGAGACGGTAGCAGTGGAGGAGACGGTAGCAGTGGAGGAGACGGTAGCAGTGGAGGAGACGGTAGAAGTGAGTGAGACGGTAGCAGTGGAGGAGAAAGTATCAGTAGGGGAGAAAGTATCAGTGGGGGAGAAAGTGTCAGTGGGTGAGAAAGTATCAGTGGGTGGGGGAGAAAGTATTAGTGGGTGGGGGAGAAAGTATCAGTGGGTGGGGGAGAAAGTATCAGTGGGTGGGTGAGAAAGTATCAGTGGGTGGGTGAGAAAGTATCAGTGGGTGGAGGAGAAAGAATCAGTTGGTGCGGGAGAAAGTATCAGTGGGTGGGGGAGAAAGTATCAGTGGGTGGGGGAGAAAGTAGCAGTGGAGGTGACGGTAGCAGTGGGGAAGAAAGTATCAGTAGGGGAGACAATATCAGTGGGGTAGAAAGTATCAGTGGGGTAGAAAGTATCAGTGGGGGAGAAAGTATCAGTGGGGGAGAAAGTATCAGTGGGGGAGAAATTATCAGTGGGGGAGAAAGTATCAGTGAGGAGAAAGTATCAGTGGAGGAGACTACTGCAATGGAGGAGACACTAGCAGCCTGGGTTTAATCTAAACCAGTCTCAGTGTAATGTGCTCATGCATGACCTGGTTACAACCTAATATACGTTTCTACAGCTGTGGAGTTGCCTTACCAATCTTGATTACCCCGCTGTTGCTGATGATGGAGAGGGGAAGGACAAATCTGCACCACAAATCCCCGCGAAGACTTACATGCGCTTAAAGTAAACCTCTTTGAGATATCTAAAGGCGCATTGGACATAAGGTTATGGGTTCATCCCTGTTAGACCAGTCAGCGATGTATCCAGAAGAGAGAACATCGGAATTATGAAATCAGGACTAAAGTCGGGGTTATAGCAGCGCTAGATTTATTAGAAAATAGCAGGTTAAATGGTTAGGTCACATAAATAGGCTACCAACTAAAGGTATATCACAATAAGCAAGCATGTACAGACCAAATGGAACTAGAAGAAGAGGTCGACCATATAAACGAAGGACAGAGGGAATAACAGAGTCTATGGGAATCTGGATATATGAAGCCGATAAACGTACACCCGACCGCTGTTTATGCTTCACCTCGACACCGCAAGCTACAAGAGGAACAAGATGAGATGATGTACGGGCATTCTCCCGCTGTTTATGCTTCACCTCGACACCGCAAGTTACAAGAGGAACAGGATGAGATAACGGACGGGCACTCGCGCTCTGTTTATGCTTCATCTCGACATCGCAAGCTATAAGAGGTACAAGATGAGATGAGATGACGGACGGGCACTCCCCCGCTGTTTATTATTCACCTCGACGCCGCAAGATACAAGAGGAACAGGATGAGATGAGATGACCACTCACTGGTCCTTCCCTGTGGAACATGTTCCGAAGAAACGTTTCTACAAAACCTCACTCCCCTAGCTGCACATTCCCGATTCCGATTCCATTTCAAAAACAAAAATTCCAAATTCGACCTCGTCTAACCTGCTTCATCAGCTGTGGTTATTGTTGAGGTACGTGGTTTTTGTGGGTTTATTATCCCTAATTCTTGTCTTGTGAGTCCTATCTCGGACTGGTTATGTATCGTTTGTGTCTGTGACGTCAGCAGGGGGTCAGTCGGCGGCTATCCTTTGTGCTCGTCTTTGCTTGTGGCTTTCTTTGTTTGTGTAGGCTCCTGGCTCGTCTGACTGCAGTCCTTATAAGGACTTTTCGTTATCCCGCTCCAGCTGGGGGATCGGTCGGCGGCTGTCCTTTGTGCATGTTTCCTCTTGTTTTCTTTGTTGGTGCAGGCTCCTGGCTTGATTGGTTGCAGTCCTTAAAAGGACTTTTTATTTGGTCTTTTTGTCTCCTTTATTGTGTATTTTCTGTAGGAGCTTATCGACGTTTTCATTTTCCTCCTAACGCCTGTTTTCACTGTTGCGTTTGCGATACTGCTGCCTAAAGTTTTCTTCCTCCGTGGTCAGCCATGGGATGATTTTACCGTCATCTATATAGTACTCGAAGTCATTCTCACGGTCGTAGTGTAGTACTGGGTATACCATCGGTTTCCCCCGGAGTTTCCTAGGCTTCTTCTTTTCTTTTTCTTCCCAGCGCCTTCTGAATTCCTCGCGCTTGAGTTCCTCCTTGTCGACTGGGTATTCTGTGCCTCCTTCAGAGATCCGACGGTATAGTAGTTCCCTCTTGGGCGTTGTTGTTGGGCTGCTGGCTTCAGCTTGCGGTTCAGGCTCGGTTTTTGGTTTTCTTCTTGCGGTTTCTCTGTGAGTTCTTGTGTGGCTTCTGTTAATTTGTTTTGAAAGAGTTCCATTTCAGCTCTATGCAATTCTCTTTCGGTCTTGATCATTTGTAGGATTTCTTCGTTCTCCTTCTTCATCTCAGCCATGCGCTGAATCTCTTGTTTGATGTCGAGCTGGATTTCTTTCATGTCGGCCAGCAGCTTCTCATTATCGCTGGTCGGAGTCGTCGTCAGCAGTGCCTTGACTTGTTTCTTCAACTCGTCTATCTGCTTTTGAAGTTGATCTCTTTCAGCTTGTGCTATACCCGTGGCTGTCTCGCCCCTCTGCATTGCTTCCTTGAATGGTGTCTTTGTGATGATGGCGATCTTTAAGACGTCTCTGTGTCTCTGCAGGTACGGACAGCCCAGGTATCTTGTTCCATGTTTGCCCAGACAGTTGGCGCACTTTCTTTTGTTGTTGGGTGCTCGGAAGTCCGTGTCCAGCTTGGCCAGCGGACACTCCTTGAAGGCGTGGTGATCGGCGCAGTATCGGCATATTTCCGTCTTACTGCGACACGTAGCTCTACTGTGGCCGGCCTTCTGACATCTGGAACATTGCGTGATTCTTGGTATGAATCTCTCTGGTTGCTGCATTCTCTTGTTGAATGATGCTGTGGTCGGCATCTCGCTGCCCTCCGACGTCACTACTGCCAAGGTTGTAGGTATCTTGGAGTAGGTGAGAAGCCGCTCCGCCTTCAAGAATCGGATGTGAAGATTCTCTTCACGTAGCTGCTTCAGGATTTCTTCATCTGTCAGCTCCACAGAAATCCGCTTGACAACCCATCGGACTGTTTTTGAGTCGGTGTTTCCGACTCTGGTGTCTTTCTCCTCCTTCTTCTCTGCTGTCTTGGTTCTTGACTGTGTTGGGCTGTCAATCTTCTCCCTCGTAGTAGCTTCAGTAATCGGTGTAGTATCAGGCTCTTTGATGCAGCTAGCAGGTGGGCTCTCGACGTTCTTCTTCTTGTTGTCGGCTCCCACGCTGCACATCTTGGCAACAGCGTGTTTCTTGTTGTTGGACTTTCCACGTGACATTTTCCCGCTGATCAGGCTTCTTGACAGAATAATGCGACTTGACTTGTTAGCGCTGGCAGTGCGAATGATATAGCTGCACAACCCTGTCAGATTCCAGACGTACTGAATACCGGCTTATTCTAATAACGGGCTCACATTTACAGCTTTTATGGATTGCGTTACCAACCAAGCAAACACCTTTGCTGTGATACGTGATTCAGTTTTATTCCCAACAATTATAGAGGGGTCGCCTTAAGCACATACAACTTATGTCATTATTGTTGTATTTGTCGGGCATTTATCGCCTTGTGCCCCATTATTTGTCCAAGTTATAACAGGTGGCGCCAGGTGATGACTGAGCTAAACTGGGGTATACAGTCAGAAAACTGAATGCTATGTTAAGATCCCGATGGGAAACTAGCAATACAAATTCATATACAGCCGCGTACAGTGAGATCTGGGCTAATGAATAGACATCACTGTAACACGTATTTGAGTAGTGTGAACGGATATATGTAATTTAAAACTCTCTCTCTCTCTCTCTCTCTCTCTCTCTCTCTCTCTCTCTCTCTCTCTCTCTCTCTCTCTCTCTCTCTCTCTCTCACTCTCTCTTCTCTTTCCACTCTGTTTCTCTTCTCCCTCTCCTTCTTTTTCTCTCTCTCACTCTATCTTTTTCTCTCTTTCTTTCTCTCTCTCTCTCTCTCTCTCTCTCTCTCTCTCTCTCTCTCTCTCTCTCTCTCTCTCTCTCACTCGCTCGCTCGCTCGCAGTCTATCTATACTCATTTGCACCTGGTCGTTTTGACCGGCGATAGTTTGTTACATTGTGCTTCAAAAAATCACGCATAATAATTACAACCCATGGAGGGGACCAGGGTGAAGTTATACTTCCCCATGACACAAAGCCTGGGTTGAATTGTAGAGACCATGTGTTGCCCATGCAGCATGATCCCTATCTAAGCCTGTCTAGTATACTCCAGAGGAAAGGTGACACCAATACAAGTGGAACAAGACGATCTAAGGAAGCTGCCACATAACAAAAGCAATGCCGTAACTGTCGGCCTGTTGGAGCTTCCATCCTAGACCAGTTGCATGCCACAGCTTAGAGCCTGGTACATCCTGCCATGACATTTAGTCTTTAGGTTGCCTTTCCTCTCACCGGAATAAGGCTTGTACCCTCTCCAATTGCGCTCCTCTACCCGATGCCGTTGGCACAATGTGGGGGTTAATGAGCGCCGCCCAGCATTCGGCGCTAACAGAAAGCAGGTAGTACCGTCTACTGTCATACGCTTATAAGAAAGTCGTGAAACTGAACAACTACTAAATAGATGTATTAGAAACAGCGCGAGGTCTGTGTGCGAGCTGGGAGGACGAGTAAGAAGTATACTTTATTTTAGTCGACGGATCAACATCACGGCACACGAGGTTAACCGTTAAGTGCTCCGTTCTACTCCTAACTCAAGCCTGAGTCCGGAGAATCTCAACTCAGTGCACGAACTCCGTAGCATCGGCTAGGATCCTTAAATACTTTGGGTAGCTGGAGCTACGGAGTTGGTGCTCTGTGGGAGCTTTCTGCAGGACGCCCAGCGGAAAGAGGCCCAGCCATATGTGATAACACACGGTTCAACAAAGTCGGCCCGCTGGCCTCTAAACGCCTTTACGCTGGCAATTGCAATGAGATCAACAGTGTTGAAGTCTACACAGAACCTGCACTTGTGTATGGATGTGAATCATGGACAGCAAAGCGATCAACAGTGTTGAAGACTACACGTAACCTATACTTGCATGTGGATGTGAATCGTGAACAACAAGCAGGCAAGCTGAGAAACATCTGATGGCTGTGGAAATTCGGTTTCTGGCGAAAATGCAAAGAACACCATGGACAGACAGAAAAACCAACGAGGAAGTCCTACAGAAGCAAATGAAAACCGTAACCTGGTTAGAGAAATTAGACGTAAAGTCAATATTTATTGGAGACATTATGAGAAGACATCAACTGGAGAACTTGGCGACAACTGGCAAGATTGAGGGCAGAGAAGTAATACCAGGACGGCTTGATCACGTTGTATGGTCGAGACAAGAACATTGAGCTGGTCCACGACTCTGATGATCGAGTGAGATGGCGAAACATGACTGACCGCTTACGTGTATCGGCATGTCACATGATGATGATGAGTCATATCTGTTTTTAAAATGGTCATAATATACTAGATACCGCTTAACGATCTCGTGTGTGTGTGTGTGTCTGAGAGAGAGAGAGAGAGAGAGAGAGAGAGAGAGAGAGAGAGAGAGAGTCTGTGTGTGTGTATATGTGTGTGAGGGGGTGTGTGTGAGATAGAGAGTGTGTGTGCGTGCGTACGTGTTGCGTGTGTGCGTGCGTGAGTGTGTTATTTTAACTATGTTTGGTGAATATATAAATACGCGACCCTTAGCTATGTATCCATGACTGGATGCGAATTATCCCCATGGTTATGGATTCGGGTGGATGAAAGGTGTGGCCATTGACTGCACATGTCTGGGGTGTCTAACAGGTTGTACATCGACATGTCCTTGTTCCTTCAGTGACACCGGCCGTCATTTGGACGCGACGGGTTCGAATCCTGCTGTAACCACTACAGTTTATATTGTCTAGTACATCATCTGATCAGTGATTCTTTCCTTTACTAATTACAAATGTTGATAAATACATGTGGACGTATTGTCTTTGCAATAGACAAAGCCACACTCATATTTTAGCCACTGACCACTTTACAATCACTGAAGAAGACAACCGGGAATTTTCCACTTAAAGGTTATATAACACTTCTTAGGATATCGTGGAAGAAGCAGAAGACAGAGACGAGAGTATATGTTTACGAAAATCCCGCCTCGAAGATACGTTTGAAGAGATTCGCCTGGGAGGCGAATATACATAAACCAGATAATGAGATATATACGTAAACATGAATAATGTAGTACTTTCACAAGGTATATACATTGACAGAATAATTGGTTACGTTCTCCACATTTATAAATTATCATGAATAATGTAGAACATTTCCCAGAGATGTACATAAACATGAACAATGTAGTACATTCGACAGAGATGTACGTAAACATGAACAGTGTAGTTCATTCAATAAATATGTACATGAAAAATGTAGTACATTCACCAGATACAAAATTAAACGTGAAAATGTAGTAAATTCACAAGATATATAAATACACATGAACAATGTAGTAGATTCACAAGATATATAAATACACATGAACAATGTAGTAGATTCACAAGATATATAAATACACATGAAAAATGTAGTAGATTCACAAGATATATAAATAAACATGAACAATGTAGTAGATTCACAAGATATATAAATACACATGAAAAATGTAGTAGATTCACAAGATATATAAATACACATGAACAATGTAGTAGATTCACAAGATATCTACATAAACATGAACAATGTAGTAAATTCACAAGATATATAAATAAACATGAAAAATGTAGTAAATTCACAAGATATATAAATACACATGAACAATGTAGTAGATTCACAAGATATCTACATACACATGAACAATGTAGTAAATTCACAAGATATGTAAATACACATAAACAATGTAGTACATTCAACAGATAAATACATAAACATGTACAATGTAATACATTCACCAGATATATACATAAACATGTACAATGTAATACATTCACGAGATATATACATAAACATGTACAATGTAATACATTCACGAGATATATACATAAACATGTACAATGTAATACATTCACGAGATATATACATAAACATGTACAATGTAATACATTCACGAGATATATACATAAACATGTACAATGTAATACATTCACGAGATATATACATAAACATGTACAATGTAATACATTCACGAGATATATACATAAACATGTACAATGTAATACATTCACGAGATATATACATAAACATGTACAATGTAATACATTCACGAGATATATACATAAACATGTACAATGTAATACATTCACGAGATATATACATAAACATGTACAATGTAATACATTCACGAGATATATACATAAACATGTACAATGTAATACATTCACGAGATATATACATAAACATGCACATTGTAATACATTCACGAGATATATACATAAACATGTACAATGTAATACATTCACGAGATATATACATAAACATGTACAATGTAATACATTCACGAGATATATACATAAACATGTACAATGTAATACATTCACGAGATATATACATAAACATGTACAATGTAATACATTCACGAGATATATACGTAAACATGTACAATGTAATACATTCACGAGATATATACGTAAACATGTACAATGTAATACATTCACGAGATATATACATAAACATGTACAATGTAATACATTCACGAGATATATACATAAACATGTACAATGTAATACATTCACGAGATATATACATAAACATGTACAATGTAATACATTCACGAGATATATACATAAACATGTACAATGTAATACATTCACGAGATATATACATAAACATGTACAATGTAATACATTCACGAGATATATACATAAACATGTACAATGTAATACATTCACGAGATATATACATAAACATGTACAATGTAATACATTCACGAGATATATACATAAACATGTACAATGTAATACATTCACGAGATATATACATAAACATGTACAATGTAATACATTCACGAGATATATACATAAACATGTACAATGTAATACATTCACGAGATATATACATAAACATGTACAATGTAATACATTCACGAGATATATACATAAACATGTACAATGTAATACATTCACGAGATATATACATAAACATGTACAATGTAATACATTCACGAGATATATACATAAACATGTACAATGTAATACATTCACGAGATATATACATAAACATGTACAATGTAATACATTCACGAGATATATACATAAACATGTACAATGTAATACATTCACCAGCTAGTGCATAAATATGAACAATGTAGTACATCCACCAGATACATAAATAAAGTTGAACATTGTAGTACATTCACCAGATATATAAACAAACATGAACAATGTAGAACATTGACCAGATACAAAACAAAACATGAATAATTAAATAAATTCACGTTTACAAACCTTAACACGGACAATTGAATACTTTCATCATATACTTCAGTAAATTGCCTAGGTAAACACGGACAGTTGAATACTTTCATCATATACTTCAGTAAATTGCCTAGGTAAACATGAACAACTGAATACTTTCATCATATACTTCAGTAAATTGCCTAGGTGAACATGAACAACTGAATACTTTCATCATATACTTCAGTAAATTGCCTAGGTGAACATGAACAACTGAATACTTTCATCATATACTTCAGTAAATTGCCTAGGTGAACATGAACAACTGAATACTTTCATCATATACTTCAGTAAATTGCCTAGGTGAACATGAACAACTGAATACTTTCATCATATACTTCAGTAAATTGCCTAGGTGAACACGAACAACTGAATACTTCATCATATACTTCAGTAAATTGCCTAGGTGAACATGAACAACTGAATACTTTCATCATATACTTCAGTAAATTGCCTAGGTAAACACGAACAACTGAATACTTTCATCATATACTTCAGTAAATTGCCTAGGTGAACATGAACAACTCAGAGACAATGCTAATGTTACCGATAACAATAACCTCGTTAAACAATCACAAATATTATCCTTACGGAAAACTCACCGATAGCCAAAGCTGTTATCCAGACTGTTTTCATGGTTACGACCTTCGCCTTGAATTAGAGAAAGACCGCCAAAAAATTAAAAAAAACTGATGGAGTCGAAACGTCGGTTACAGTTTCAGGAAATATCACACAAACACCGGGCCAGTTTTGTCATAAATAAACCAACTCGAGCAGTTATTCTTCCCTTCTTGACGGTCCTTCCCCGTACTTGAAATTAGTGATGACTAAACATGGCATGCATTTCGCGAAACTCCAAACGATAATCTAGAACCACAGCGAATTCTTTTTCTCACGGAACTCGCCAACAGCGCCGGTCTACAAACTTGAATAAACATCCATATTCGAAGTCTATTCAGGAATATGTCTTGAGTACACAGATCGAGAATTGACAAAGTTTAGTTCAAGCAAACGTGAAAGGCAGACAAGAACGGGCATTTAGAAATGTCATCATGGGGGTTTTATTTTTAAGTTTAAAAAAGAAATTAGGAATCAGGAAGAGGAGGTGGCAGACAAGGGGGCGGAGTTGCAAGTGTACACTAGATGAAACGTAACTTAAAGAGTTCCTTACAGCTGTGGAATGGTACATTCCGAAAGTCCAGGCCAGATCCGGTAGGTGGGTGTTGAAACTCTGAGCCGGCCGACCTCATTTTGGTTTGTTCAGTGGAGGCGTGGGGCGCAGGCAGATCACGTTAAGAAAACGACGGTCTCTGTGATGTTGGCCGCAGAGGGAACCACAAAGCAGGTGTATATACACACATCATATATCCACACAAGGGACGGGGCAATCTGTGGTAGGAACACGAAGGTTTGTTTCAGGTGTGTTAGTGGGGGAGCCACATGTAGAGGTGGATGGATAAATACAGGTGGATATATATGCAGAGGTGGATCAATATGGAGAGGTGGATCAATATGAAGAGGTGGATCAATATGAAGAGGTGGATCAATATGAAGAGGTGGATCAATATGGAGAGGTGGATCAATATGAAGAGGTGGATCAATATGGAGAGGTGGATCAATATGAAGAGGTGGATCAATATGAAGAGATGGGTCAATATGTAGAGGTGGATCAAGATGTAGAGGTGGATCAATATGGAGAGGTGGATCAATATGGAGAGGTGGATCAATATGGAGAGGTGGATCAATATGGAGAGGTGGATCAATATGGAGAGGTGGATCAATATGAAGAGGTGGGTCAATATGTAGAGGTGGATCGATAAATATAGGTGGATCAATATGAAGAGGTGGATCAATATGAAGAGGTGGGTCAATATGTAGAGGTGGATCAAGATGTAGATGTGGATCAATATGGAGAGGTGGATTAATATGGAGAGGTGGATCAAGATGTAGATGTGGATCGATAAATACAGGTGGATCCACATGTAGAGGTGGATCAATATGAAGATGTGGATCAATATGTAGAGGTGGAACGATAAATACAAGTGGATCCACATGTAGAGGTGGATCAATATGAAGAGGTGGATGAATACGTAGAGGTGGATCGATAAATACAGGTGGATCCACATGTAGAGGTGGATCAATATGAAGAGGTGGATCAATATGAAGAGGTGGATCAATATGAAGAGGTGGATCAATATGTAGAGGTGGATCAATATGAAGAGGTGGATCAATATGTAGAGGTGGATCAATATGAAGAGGTGGATCAATATGTAGAGGTGGATCAATATGAAGAGGTGGATCCACATGTAGAGGTGGATCAATATGAAGAGGTGGATCGATATGTAGAGGTCGATCAATATGAAGAGGTGGATCAATATGAAGAGGTGGATCCACATGTAGAGGTAGATCAATATGAAGAGGTGGATCGATATGAAGAGGTGGATCAAGATGTAGATGTAGATCAATATGAAGAGGTGGATCCACATGTAGAGGTGGATCAATATGAAGAGGTGGATCCACATGTAGAGGTGGATCAATATGAAGAGGTGGATCCACATGTAGAGGTGGATCAATATGAAGAGGTGGATCGATATGTAGAGGTCGATCAATATGAAGAGGTGGATCAATATGAAGAGGTGGGTCAATATGAAGAGGTGGATCCACATGTAGAGGTGGATCAATATGAAGAGGTGGATCCAGATGTAGAGGTGGATCAATATGAAGAGGTGGATCGATATGTAGAGGTGGATCGATAAATACATGTGGATCCACATGTAGAGGTCGATCAATATGAAGAGGTGGATCAATATGTAGAGGTGGATCAATATGAAGAGGTGGATAAATATGTAGAGGTGGATCAATATGTAGAGGTGGATAAATATGTAGAGGTGGATCGATAAATACAGGTGGATCCACATGCAGAGGTGGATCAATATGAAGAGGTGGATAAATATGTAGAGGTGGATCGATAAATACAGGTGGATCCACATGTAGAGATGAATGGATAAATAGAAGTGGATCGACATGTAAAGAGGAATCTATATGTAATAGTGGATCGATATGTAGAGGTGGATCAATACGAAGAGGTGTACATGTGTAGATAGATCCCTGTAAAGAGGTGGATCAACATTTAGAGGTAAATAGATATGTAGAGATTAATCGACATTTAGAGGTGGATCGATATATATATAAAATTGATCGATATATAGAGGTGGATCGATATATAGAGGTTTATCGGCATATAGAGGTGCAATGGACATTTACAGGTAGATCCACAAATATACGAGAATCGATATTTATAGGTGGGTCGACATATAAATCATACACACTGTACATTGGAGACACACTGTTGTGGCTTGTACACAACTCAGCACGCACGGACTGTCGGTATGCACACAATTCTGCACACACGGCTGTGGCTTGTACACAACTCTCACACACGACTGTGGTTATGTACAAAACCCCGCACACATGGCTGTGGTCTGTACACAACTCTGTACACACGACTGTGGCTTATACACAACTCCACGCACACCTTTGCGGCTTTGTACACAACTCCGCAGACACGGCTGTGGCTATGTACACAACTCTGTATACACGACTGTGGGTATGTATACAACTCTGTATACACGACTGTGGGTATGTATACAACTCTGTATACACGACTGTGGGTATGTATACAACTCTGTATACACGACTGTGGGTATGTACACAACTCTGTATACACGACTGTGGGTAGGTATACAACTCTGTATACACGACTGTGGCTATGTACACAACTCTGTATACACGACTGTGGGTATGTATACAACTCCGCACGCACGGCTGTGGCTTGTACACAACTCCGTACGCACGGATGTGGCTTGTACACAACTCCGCAGACACGGCTGTGGCTTGTACACAACTCCGCACACACGGCTGTGGCTTGTACACAACTCCGCACGCACGGCTATGGCTTGCACACAACTCCGCACACACGGCTGTGGCTTGTACACAACTCCGCACACACGGCTGTGGCTTGTACACAACTCCGAACACACGGCTGTGGCTTGTACACAACTCCGCACACACGTCTGTGGGTATGTACATAATAGAGATATATTAATTTTGTTAACAGAAAGGCAGACATACAGACCAACAGACAGACTGACCGGTGTACAGACATGGACAGGTGGAAAGCAGAGACGGACCGGGACGACAGATAGACAGAGACCGACCGACGGACCGACCCACCCACCCACCGACCGATCGACCGACCGACCGACCGACCGACCGACCGACCGACTAACTGACCCATCTATCAATCCACCGACCTATCCACCGACCGACCCACCCACCGATCGACCGACAGACCGACCGAGAATCAGACAGACAGACAGACAGACAGACACAAACAAACAAACAAACAAACAAAGAAGGAGTGGGGGAGGGAAAGCTTTGAAAACTAATATTTGAAAGAAAGAAAGAAAGAAAGAAAGAAAGAAAGAAAGAAAGAAAGAAAGAAAGAAAGAAAGAAAGAAAGAAAAGAAAGAAGGGGGGAGAAAAACAAAAAGCGAGAGGGAGAGAGGGGGGAAGAAAAACAAAAAGAGCGACACACACACACACACACACACACACATACACACATACACACACACACACACACACACACACACGGAGGGAGGGAGGGAGAGAGAGAGAGAAAGAGAGCAAGAGAAAGCATTGAAAACTTACATTTGTCCTCATGGAGCCGTCGGCAGAAGAAGTGAGCGGTTCTCACGTTGTGTAAGTTCAACCTGGTCACACCTCATCGATCACGACTCTCTGAAACACTTGGTCACAACTCGGCGATACGACTCTCTGAAACACTTGGTCACGGGAAAGTACAGATACCAGCCACATGAGAAAATACGTGGTCACCTGTCGTAACTAGGCCACTGTGCACTTGACCAGAGATCTCTTGACCAGGCATGACAGGTGTGTAGATTCAAGACACCATAGAAGATATACTCACTGTTCTACCTGTGACAGCGGCGCTCACAGACAACCATATTATTTCCAGGTGATACAGGCACAGTTTGATTAATCGGCTGTTTGGGGTGTTCAACATTCAGGTCAGTTTTTGTTTCAAGTTACTTACATGTACTTTACAGGTCCACGACATTTATTTTTGCTTGGCTGTTTGTGATTTTACAAAGCAAGTTTACGTTCAGTAGTTTGCCACTGCTTTCTGAACAACCAACGCTCATATCATTGTATGAAAAAAAGCGTTAGGCGGTGTGCTTCGAACTAACCTGCAGCTATGTTTCGAATTTGGTTTGCAGAATTGCGAATTGCGTTTGCCGCAGCACCGATTTTCTTTTTTTTAAACATTAATTAGAAGAAGGATGGTGAGTTAGGGCAGTATGTTTGCTATCGGTCCTGATGGCTTGAGTTTGAATTCCCATCGAAACTTCGATAGGTCTTTAATAGAGACGAACTCACAGAACCGACGTAAACCAAACACTAGGAAATATCCCGACCAGATATTAACCCCTCGACCAATATCCAGGCTAGGCCAGACATTAACTACTTGACCAACCTGGGTTCGAGATGTCCATTGAAATATTAGACTAGCACCGTATATACAGCAAGCATGGAGGTGTGGGGCAGGGTGTTTTACTTCTTTCTAGTAGCAGCAGCAGGACGCAGAGGAGAAATAGTGGTCGCTGGTGATGTGGCTAATGTTGTTGTTGGTGCCCTCTTGGTACAGCGATTGGTGCTTTGCCGATACAGCTGTTGATGCCCTGTTGGTGCAGCTGTTATTGCTCTATTTGTGCAGCTGTTGATGCCCTGTTTGTGCAGCTGTTGAGTTGTTTGTGTAGTTGATTCAGATGTTTGTGCAGCTGTTGGAGCTGTTTGTGCAGCTTTTCATACCATGTTTTTGCTTCTCTCGATGTCTTGTTTGTGCAGCTGTTGATGCCCTGTTTGTGCAGCTGTTGATACCCTGTTTGTTAAGCTGTTGGAGCTGTTTGTGCAGCTATTTGACCTGGTTGTGCACCTTTTGATACCATGTTGTTGATTCCCTGATTGTGCAGCTGTTGATGAAGCTATTTGTGCAGCTTCCGATGCCCTGTTTGTGCAGCTCTCAATGCCCTGTTTGTGCAGCTATTGATGCCCTCTTCGTGAAGTTGTTGATGCCCTGATAGTCCAGCTGTTGATGTCCTGTTTGGGAAGCAGTTTTAGCTGTTTGTGCAGCTGTTTTACTGTTCTGTTTGTGCAGCTGTTGATGCCCTGTTTGTGAAATTTGTGAAACTGTTTATGCACTGTTTGTGCCCTGATGAGCAACTGTTGATGGCGTTTTGTGCGGCCGTTGACACAATGTTGCAGTTATCGGTGCATCTGAGTTGGTGCAACTGTTGTCCTGTTTGTGCAGCTGTTTTTGTATTAGTCCATCTGTTGTCTTGTTGGCACAACTATTGATGTCGTCTTGGTGCAGCTGTTGTCCTATTGGAACAACTATTGTCCTATTGGCACAACTATTGTCATCTTTGTGCAGCTGTTGTCCTGTTGTCTCAGCTTTTGTTGTCCTGTGCGTATAGCTGTTGTTGGTAAAGGTGTTGTACAGCCATTGATCTGTTGGTGCCGCTGTTCTATTGTTACAACTGATATCGTGTTTGTACGGCTGTAGTCCTGTTGTTATAGTTGTTGTTGTCCCATTTGGTACAGTTATTGATGTCGTGTGGTGTAGCCATTTTTGTGCTATTGGTACAGCTGTTATTGTCCTGTTTATGCAGCTGTTGTTGTCTTGTTTTTGCAGCTGTTAATACCCTGTTTGTGCACATCTCGATGCCCTGTTTGTAAAGACGTTGATGCACTGTTTGTGCAGCTTTTGATGCCTTGTTTGTGCCGTTGTTGATGCCCTGTTTGTGAAGCTGTCAAAGCCCTGTTTGTGAAGTGGTTGGAGCTGTTTTTGCAGCTATTTGCCCTGTTTGTACAGCTGTCGATGCCCTGTTTGTGCAGCTGTCGATGTCCTGTTTGTGCAGCTGCTGATGCCCTGTTTGTGCAGCTGTTGATGCCCTGTTTGTACAGCTGTCGATGTCCTGTTTGTACAGCTGTTGATGCCCTGTTTGTGCAGCTGTCGATGTCCTGTTTGTGCAGCTGTCTGATGCCCTGTTTGTGCAGCTGTCGATGTCCTGTTTGTGCGGCTGTCGATGTCCTGTTTGTGCGACTGTCGATGTCCAGTTTGTGCGGCTGTCGATGTCCTGTTTGTGCAGCTGCTGATGCCCTGTTTGTACAGCTCTTAATGTACTTTCTGTGCAGCTGTTGATGTCCTGTTTTTTTTGTAGCTGTTGGTGCCCTGTTTGTGAAGCTTTTGATACCATGTTGTTGATGCCCTGATAGTGCAGCTGTTGATGTCCTGTTTAGGAAGCAGTATTAGCTGTTTGTGCAGCTGTTTTACTGTTATGTTTGTGCAGCTGTTGAAGCCCTATTTGTGAAATTTGTGAAACTGTTTATGCACTGTTTGTGCCCTGATGATGCAACTGTTGATGGCGTTTTATGCAGCTGTTGATGCTAAGTTGTATCTATTGGTGCTGCTGTGGTTTTGCAACTGTTGTCCTGTTTAAGCAGCTGTTTTCGTATTGGTCCATCTGTTGTCCTGTTGGTACAAATATTGATGTCGTCTTGGTAG
The DNA here is from genome assembly GCA_014155875.1 of Cepaea nemoralis. NCBI lineage: Eukaryota > Metazoa > Mollusca > Gastropoda > Stylommatophora > Helicidae > Cepaea > Cepaea nemoralis. The sequence goes on from JACEFZ010005731.1 coordinate 682,156, forward strand.
TGCAGCTGTTGTCCCGTTGGTATAACTATTGATCTGTTGGTACCGCTGTTCTATTGGTACAACTATTGTTTTGATACAGCTGTTGTTGTCCTGTTGGTAAAACTATTGTCGTGTTGGTACAGCTGTTGTCGTCCTGTTGGTACAACTATTGTCTTGTTGGTACAGCTCGTGTTGTCCTGTTGGTACAACTGTCGTGTTGGTACAGCTGTTGTTGTTCTGTTGGTAAACACTGATGTCGTTTTGGTAGAATTGTTGTCCAGTTGTTAATACTATCGTCCTGTTGGTGCAGCTGTTGTCCTTTTGTTGCAGCTGGTGTCATGTTGGTGCAGCTGTTGTCATGTTGGTGCCGCTGTTGTTGTTCTGTTGGTACAGCTGTTGTCCTGTTGGCACAGCTGATGTTCTCTGTTGTCCTGTTGGCACAACTATTGTTCTTCTGTTGGTACCATTGTTTTTATCCTGTTGGCACAGCTATTATCATGTTGGTTCAACTGTTGTCATGTTGGTGCAAGTGTTGTCCTATTGGTACAGCTATTGTCATGTTGATACAATTGTTGTTGTCGTGTTGGTACGGCTATACATCTGTATAGCTAATGGATCCGTGTTTGTATATATGTTGTTGTCCTTTTGGTACAGCTGTTATCGCCCTGTTTGTGCAACTGTTGTTGCCCTGTTTGTGCAACTGTTATTGCCCTGTTTGTGTAGCTATTGATGCCCTACTTTTACAGCTGTTGGTGTCCTGTTTGTGCAGCTGTTGATGCCCTGTATGTGCAGCTGTTGATGCCCTGTTTGTGAAGCTGTTTATGCACTGTTTATGCTCTGATGGTGCAACTGTTTACAACGTTTTATGCAGCTGTTGACGCTATGTTGCAGCTATTGATTCAGCTGTGGTGAACTGTTGATATCTTGTTTATGCAGCTATTTTCGTATTGGTGCATCTGTTTTCATGTTAGTACATTTAATGATGTCGTCTTGGTGAAGCTGTTGTCCTGTTGGCTCAGCTTTTGTTGTCTTGTTGTTACAGGTAGTGTCGTGCTGGTACAGCTGTTGTCCTCTTGGTATAGCTGTTGCTGTCCTATTGGTAGAGCCATTGATCTGTTGGTACAGCTGTTCTATTGGTACAACTAATATCGTGTTTGTACGGCTGGTGTTGTCCTGCTGTTACAGCTGTTGTTCTCCCATTGGTACAGCCGTTGTTGTCCTATTGGTAGCAAGTCGCCGCTGAACGTGTTGCACGAAGGGCAAATATCAGAATTGGAATAAAGACAAAGGAGAAATTTATTTCAGACAAGTCACACACCGAGCGTGTGAGACGTAAGATGATGCATGATGGTGGAAATTACCATGTGTTCACATGCATCCAGCGTGGACGAACATTTACAGCGCGAATTGGCCTTATCATCACATTGGCTACTGCCATGGATAAAAGTTATGCTTTTTTAAAGTACAACGTACCAAACTATCCTCTGTCAAGACGACAAGGTGCCAATGATGTCCCATTGGTACAGTCATTAAGGCCTTGTTGGCGTAGCCGTTGTTATGCTATTGGTACAGCGGTTGTTGCCCTGTTTGTGTAGCTGGTGATGCAGCTGTTGGTGCCCTGTTTGTGAAACTGTTGATGCAGCTGTTTGTGACGTTGTTGATGCAGCTGTTGATGCCCTGTTTGTGCAGCTGTTGATACCTATTGTGCAGCAGTCGATACCCTGTTTCTGTAGCTGATGATGCCCTGATTGTGAAGCTGTTGATGGAGCTGGTTGTGCAGCTATGGATGTCCTGTTTGTTCAGCTTTCGATGCCCTGTTTGTGCAGCTGTTGATGCCCTGTTTGTGCAGCTGTTGATGCCCTCTTTGTGCAGCTGTTGATGCCCTCTTTGTGCAGCTGTTGATGCCCTCTTTGTGCAGCTGTTGATGCCTTCTTTGTGCAGCTGTTGATATCCTGTTTGTGAAGTAGGTTTAGCTGTTTGTGCAGCTGTTTTAATGTTCTGTTTGTGCAGTTGTTGATGCCCTTTTTGGTGCAGTTGTCTTGTTTTTTTTTGTAGCTGTTGGTGCCCTTTTTGTGCAGCTGTTGATGCCTTGTTTATGCAGCTGTTAATTCTCTAAGTTCAGCTGTTGATGCCCTGTTTGTGAAACTGTCTGTGCACTGTTTGTGGTGCTGTTGATGCAGCTGTTGATGCCCTGTTTGTGAAACTGTTGATGCAATGTTTGTGAAACTGTTAATGCAGCTGTTTGTGACGTTGTTGATGCAGCTGTTGATGCCTTGTTTGTGCACCAGTCGATACCTTGTTTCTGTAGCTAATGATGCCCTGATTGTGCAGCTGTTGATATCCTGTTTGTGAAGTAGGTTTAGCTATTTGTGCAGCTGTTTTACTGTTCTGTTTGTGCAGTTGTTGATGCCCTTTTTGTGCAGGTGTCTTGTTTTTTGTAGCTGTTGGTGCCCTTTTTGTGCAGCTGTTGATGCCCTGTTTATGCAGCTGTTAATTCTCTGTAAGTCCAGCTGTTGATGCCCTGTTTGTGAAACTGTCTATGCACTGTTTGTGTCCTAATGATGCAACTGTTTATGGCGTTTTATGCACCTGTTGACGCTATGTTGCATCTACTGATGCATCTGTGTTGGTGCAACTGTTGATGTCCTGTTTGGGCAGCTATTTTCGTATTGGTCCATCTGTTGTCCTGTTGGTACAATTATTGACGTCGTCTTGGTGCAGCTGTTGTCCTGTTGGTATAACTATTGATCTGTTGGTACCGCTGTTCTATTGGTACAACCATTGTCGTGTTGGTAGAGCTGTTGTTGTTCAATTTGTATAGCTGTTATTACCCTGTTTGTGCAGCTGTTGTTGTCCTGTTTATGCAGCTGTTGATGCCCTGTTTGTGCAGCTGTTGATCTATTGTGCAGCTGATGGTGCGCTATTGTGTAGATGTTGGTACAACTGTTGATGACACTGGTAATACTATTACATCTATGACTACTACCATTACTGCTATCAATACTACAATTATTTGTGAATCCTCTGTAAAAGTGTAACTTCTAGGACAGACTGGCTTACCATGTTTCTCTCAAGTATAAATCATGGCCTGGAGAGGACGGTGTGGCAGCACTGAGTACCTGCTTGCTTGCTTGTGTTCGCTGGCTGTGAACTCCAGCGTGAAGTCCTATATGTCGGATGAATACATCCTGTTGTCCAACATCAGTGTGATGTCATACCGGACCTGAGGTTTGCGTGAGTATCCGTTGTCCCATGTCTGGCTTATTGGTGTGCAGACTGGTGGTTCCTCGCCATGCAGGCAGATACTCTCCGGCTTCGGAGGAATCATCGATCCTACTGATGTTAGCCAGGTCCCCAAAGGGACCTGTTGCCCAGGACGCACGTGGACGTGTCAGCAGGTCTTGGCCAGTATAGATCCCGTCCCTGGTGTCTTGGAAACACCTCTGCGTCCCACTGAGTACCTAACTGTTCATCTCATGCTGAAGAGAATGGTTCTGCAAAGAGTCACTCAGAGGAAAGACTAGGCCGACACAAGTCTGCAACTGCTATCAATAGTATTGGGACTCTTCGACTGCTAGTGAGGTGACGGACGGGAATGTCTTGGTGCTGTGATGTGGGTTCTAGACTCAGATCAACTTAGCTATTCCTTGCGCATATCCTTTGTATTCTATTGTCCACTCAACGGGCGTGGGGCGCCAACTATTCCTTCCCACAACGCTTGATGGCAAAAGTGGAAGGTAATGATGATTGCTTAGACTCCATTCAAATGTCCAACGAGGGAAGCATTTCATGCTGAGATACAGGTTTGGTGAATTTCTGAATGGTCCAGTAGGAATAGAGGCTTTCTGCTTATGTTGTAAGGCTTAAAGATGTGGGCATTGACAGGGGCAGACATACAGGAGAAAGTATGTTGGGTGTTGAGTTCACGGGTTCTCCGTGGCCAAATGGTGATGTCTCTGTCTCCAGCTCAGGTCCGGTCTCCGTCATTCGTTTCTCGAGTCCAGTTTATTCGGAGACCCCAATAGGTCGTCGCCGGGGCAAACCCTTATCACGCCTGAGACAAGATATGTTCACGTCTTGTATAAGACATTATCAGGTCTGAGACAAGACGTCATCAAGACATAGAAAATCTCAGACAAGACAAAGAACATCTCCAAGACATAGAACATCTCCAAGATTACATATAACATCTCAGACAGGCCAAAGAACGTCTCAGACAGGACAAAGAATGTCTTAGACAGGACAAAGAACGTCGCAGACAGGACATAGAACATCTCAGACATAGAATATTTCAGACAAGGCATATCAGACAAACATAGAACATATAAGACAAGATATAGAACATCTCAGACAGGACATAGAATAAATCAGACAGGAAATAAAACATCTCAGATAAGAAATAGAACGTCTCCGACATGACATAGAACATCTCAGAGCAGACACGTAACATCTAAGAAAAGACACATAACATCTCAGAGAAGACACATAACATCTCAGACAAGAGACATAACATCTCAGACAAGACATAGAACATCTCAGATAAGACATAGGACATCGCTGACAAGACATAGGACATCTCAGACAAGACATTGGACATCCCAGACAAGACATGGAACGTCTCATACAAGACATGGATTGTCTCAGACAAGACATGGAACGTCTCAGATAAGGCATGGAACGTTTCAGACAAGACATAGCAACTTTACAACAAAACATCTGACAGATCATAGAACACTTCAGACAAGATAAAGCACATTTCAGGCAAGATATAGAACATCTCAGACAAGACATAGAACATCTCAAACAAGATATAGAACATCTAATACAAGACATAGAACATCTCAGACTGGGAATAAAAGATCTCAGACAAGAAAGAAGAAATCTCAGACAGGACATAGAACATCTCAAAGACATAGAACATCTATAACAAAACATCTGAGACAGGAAAAAGAATATCTCAGTCAAGACATCGAACATCTGACAAGACACAGAACATCTCAGACAAGACACAGAACATCTCAGACAAGACACAGAACATCTCTGAGAAGACACATCTCAGACAAAACAGAACGTCTCAGACAAGACATACGTCTGTAACAGGACATACCATGACTCAGACAAGACATATCACGTCTCAGACAAGACAACACGTCAACAACAAGACATAGAACGCCTCATACAGGACTTAGATCATCTCAGACAGGACACAGATCATCTCAGATAAGACAAAGATCATCTCAGACAGGACATAGAACATCTTAAACAAGACCTACATCTCAGGCAGGACATTGAACATCTCAGACATGACATAGAACATCCAAAACAGGACATAGAACATTACAGAGAGGACATAAAACATCTCCAAGACATCGAACACATCAAAGACATAGACCATCAAAGACTAAACATAGAACATCTCTGATAAGACATAGAACACCTCAAAGAAATAGCATGTTTACGACAAGTCAGCACGTCTAGTACAAGACGTAGAACGTTTAACACAGGACATAGAACATCTCAGACAATACATAGCAAGTTTTCGACAAGAAAGCAGGTCTATCACAAGATATAGAACATTTCAGACGGACATAGAACATCTCAGCCAGTATATAGAACATCTCAGACAATACATAGAACATTGAGACAGGACTTAGATCATATCAGACATGACATAGAAAATAGACAGGAAACTGAACATCTCTGTCTAGACATAGAACATCTCAGACAAGAGATAGAACATATTAAACACATAGACCCTCTAAGACAAGACATAAAACATCTCAGACAAGACATGGCACGTTTAAGACAATACACAGTTCTACTATAAAACATAGAACGTTCAGACATGTCATAGAACATCTTAGACAAGACATAGAACATCTCAAGACAAGACATAGAACATCTCATACAAGACATAGAACATATCAGAGACGACAGAGAACATCTAAGTAGTGCATAGTACACCTCAGACACTTATAAAGCATCTGAGGCAAGATATAGAACATATTAGACGACATTTAACATCACAGACAAGAAATAGAATATCTCAGGCAAGACATTGAACATCTCTGACAAGACATTGAACACCCCAGACAAGACTCTAAGCATCTCAGACAAGACATAGAACATATGAGACAAGATATAGAACATCTCAGACAAATCAGAACGTCTCAGACAAGACATACTACGTCTCTGATAAGGAAGCAAGTTTACAAGACAGCACGTCTACTACTAGATATAGAACATTCAGACATGACCTAGGGCATCTCAGAGATGATATAGAACATCTCAGACAAAACATAGAACTTCTCAGACAAGACATAGAACATCTCAGACAAAACATAGTACATCTCAGATATAGAGCATGTGAGACAAGATATAGAACATTCCAGACAAGACATAGAACATTTTAGACCAGACATATAACATCACAGACAAGATATAGAACATATCAGACGAGATATATAACATCTCAGACAGGACATGAAATTCCTCACAAGACACAAAACATCTCAAACAAGACATAGAACATCTCACGCAAGACATCGAGCATCTCTGACAAGACACAGAAATCTCAGACAAGACATAGAACATCTCAGACAAGACATAGAACATCTCACACAAGACATAGAACATCTCACACAAGACAGAACATCTCAGACAAGACATAGAACATCTGACACAAGACATAGAACACCTTAGACAAGACTAGAACATCTCACACAAGACATATAACATCTCACACGAGACATAGAACATCTCACACAAGACAGAACATCTCCCACAAGACAGAACATCTCAGACAAGACATAGAACATCTCAGACACGACATAGAACATCTCAGACAAGACATAGAACATCTCAGACAAGACATAGAACATCTCACACAAGACATAGAACATCTCACACAAGACATACAACATCTCACATAAGACATACATCTCACACAAGACATAGAACATCTCAGACAAGACATAGAACATCTCAGACAAGACAATGTACATCTCAGACAAGACATAGTACATCTCAGACAGATATAAAGCATCAGAGACAAGATATAAAACATTTTAGACCAGACATTTAATTTACATATCAGATTTAGAACATCTAAGATGCGATATAGAACATATCAAAGATATAGAACATCTCAGACAAGAAATAGAATATCTCGGGCAAGACGTCGAACATCTCAGTCAGGACATAGAACAACGAACGAACGAAAATCTTTCTTTTTTTTCAAAGGGTTAAGAATTGGGCACGCAGGCCCGACTGACATTGTGCCCTTCTTCCCTATTTCCTCTCATACATTCTTTCATTCAACATCTCTGAACATCTCAGACAAGACTCTAAGCATATCACACAAGACTAAGCATATCAGACAAGACATAGAACATATGAGACATGATATAGAACATCTCAGACAAGACATAGAACATATGAGACATGATATAGAACATCTCAGACAAGAGATGAAACATATGAGACATGATACAGAACATCTCAGACAAGACAGAGCATCTCAGACAAGACATAGAACATATGAGACATGATACAGAACATCTCAAACAAGGCATAGAACATATGAGACATGATATAGAACATCTCAGACAAGACATAGAACATATGAGACATGATACAGAACATCTCAGACAAGACATAGAACATATGAGACATGATACAGAACATCTCAGACAAGACATAGAACATATGAGACATGATACAGAACATCTCAGACAAGACATAGAGCATCTCAGGCAAGACATAGAACATATGAGACATGATACAGAACATCTCAAACAAGGCATAGAACATATGAGACATGATATAGAACATCTCAGACAAGACATAGAACATATGAAACATGATAGAGAACATCTCAGACAAGACATGGAACAAATGAGACATGATATAGAACATCTCAGACAAGACCAACCTACATGTGCCGAGTGACATCTGGAAGCCATCTGGCCATGATTCAGGACTACAGTAAACACGGGCTGGGATGTGGCATAGGCTGGTATGCTTCCCCCACCAGGTTTGGGTATTGCATTGTCAATAGTCAGCAAATCAACGTTCAGAGTGAAGACAATGTTAATAATATTGATATAGTTGTGTTGTCTACAGGAGCAAGCCCAGGATGGATGTCAAGCTGAGACACCTGTACGAGATAGCTGTGATCACAGAACTCACCGCCGCGCCGACACAGAGCTCCACTGATCGCGGTAAGGAATCGGGTTCCACCATTTGGCTTCAGCCTGAAGTTCCTCAACAAATGGGGCGTCAGTTCTACCAGAATTCATGCTGGAATCCCACTCCTACTTCCTGGGATTTCCCGACAGACCACGGGGACAATGTCTGGACAGCTTCAGCAAGTGCAGCTAACTCTGTCAACGGGCAGTCGTGGTGCGTGGAGAATGCTCCCAGTGTCTCGCAGTTTACTTCAGAGGAAAGCACCTCCTCTTGGGAGACAGACGCCTGGAGCAAAGAATCTTTAGCATCACAGGGAATCTTCAGTGACCCCAACTACCCCCAGAATGATGTAACATGTGATCCCAGCCAACCATACTGTGAATTCTTCGGCCCTGAATCTGGCATTGGAAGTATTACTGTCATGTCGGGCCCAATTGTTCCGCTGGATTTCGAGGACGATGACGTGAATTTCATAACTGGTCCCATTAACCCAGATGATTTCTTGAAAACCGACAGTGCTGTTCCACATGCGGCCGCTGTGAATGCAGATATCGTAACTCAAGATGGCCATTTTGAACACATGTTGGCGAGTGTTGCGCAGGACTTAACCTTTCTTAAAGTAATCCCCTCAGAGATCACGTCATGGCAGGATCCGACGTCAATGTATGGTGACACGGCTGAGACAAATCAAACATTTTCTAATGATTATCAAAATGTGGACATTGGTGGATCACATCGAGAATTCTACCTTCATCAACATAACCGTCCCTCGTGGTCTGGTGTTTGTGAAACTTCCAGAACTGTCCAGTTTGGAACTGACCATCGCGGTGACCTAGTTGCTGATAGCGGTCTAGTTTCCAGATCTTCTAGTGTGATGAGTCTGACAGCAACGTCCAGCGACATCTCCGAGGACAACCTAGCCGACATGGAGTCGGGTGAAAGCATCACTCACCAGCGAGTGAAGATGTTGAAACACAAGTTGAACTCTTCCTCAACCAGAGGCAAGCATGACAACCGTCACAATGTTTCCACGACCTCATCACAAGCAAAGTTGCAACCACGGGCGCCTGCGTTGGACACCAGCATTCTGAGTAAACAGGCACCTGGGAGTTACAGCAGCACTAGCGGGTGCTCAGAGAGCTTAGCTGGCGGTTCCTCGTCATCGGATTCCGAAGTTGACTTACCGTCACATATGACCAGCTGTGATTTCGCCAAGTGGTCAAGGATGAAATGCGCGAGCTTAAATACCACCCCAACTACCGCTCATCCTACCCAATCTACCTTCCATCCAACCCCATCTACCGCTCATTTCACCCCATCTACCTTCAATCCCACTCCATCTACCGCTCATTTCACCCCATCTACCTTCCATCCCACCCCATCTACCTTCCATCCCACCCCATCTACCTTCCATCACACCCCATCTACCTTCCTTGCCACCCCATCTTCCTTCCACCCCACACCATCTACCGTTCATCCCACCCCATCTTCCTTCCACCCCACACCTTCTACCTTCCATCCTACCCCATCTTCCTTCCATGCCACCCCATCTTCCTTCCACGCCACCCCATCTTCCTTCCACCCCACACCATCTACCTTCCATCCCACCCCATCTGCCTTCCATCGCGCAGAAGCTCCCAATTCTTCATTGTGGAAACCTGTCGGCAGCTACTACCAGAACTCGCATATGGGTGTTGGTTCTTCATTTGCCAGTCAACCATATATGGACCACAATCCACACAATGGGTATTCCTTCTGGGACAGCGGTTTTGAAAACACAGGGCATCTGACACAACTCTGGGACACATCCAACAACGCAACACATTCCTTTACGTGCACAAACTTCAATGAGAGCACACAACCTATGGAACAGCCTCCTTATTACATCTACCCGAGCTGTGACTCATCCACGAACTGTTACGCTAACGACAATGGCATTTCCTCAGCACTGGAAGAGTCCTCGCCATACAACTGTTGCTTGAATCATGGTAACGAGTTCTTTCCTATCCAGCATCTGGATGTTAGCAAGATGCCTCGGGCTTACCAAAGCTGGAAAAATTTAACCACGATACTGGAAATCTCTTACCGAGTTGTAAAACTGCGGGTCCGCAAACAGTTTAAGGTTAGCCAGCAGGAAGAAGGTGCTTCTGCGTGTAAATCTCTTGGTGCTTCTGATGATGACTCTGAAGAACCTCTTCTCGAACATTACGGAACAGGCTTTGCTTGCCACATTGACAAAGACACTATTGTAATTCGGACTCATTCGGAGCTGGTCGGTAGTGCTCTAGAAGCTTCCAATACAGAAGTCGTATTTGTCATGACTTTTCCAAATGGAAGTCCCAATCACGAGATTACCTGCACGGGTGTGTCTGGTGGCTTTAGCTCTAACGATTACTCTCAAACCACAAAGTTTGTGTGTAGGACTCCTCCTGATCTCATCTTCTACCTGCATTTATTCAAGGATGTTCCAATTGTCCTGCAAAATAGTCTATTTAATGACTCGTGCTATTTTACTGACTCCAGTCCTGACACTAGCGCTTCTGGGCCGGACGAACTTGAGAACGAGCGGAAAGATACCATCCTGCGAAAAGACAAAGAGAACATCAATGGGGTGGCTCTTGGCGTGGACGTAACCATGGAGACTAGCATACCGCTTCGTTGCGTCACAAGACTTGGCAATGCAAGCTGTTTATATTCACATGTGCTGGCAAATGGTAGTGAGGAATCTGCTAGACAAACTTCAAAACAGTCCAGTTACGTTGAAAGAGATGATGAATCGGTCAGAAAAACTACAGAAAAGTCAAGAAACATCGAAGACAATGAGGGATCTGACATAAAAACTACAGAAAAGTCAAATTATATTGATGGCCATGAGGGATCAATTAGTCAAGCCACAGTGAAGTCATCAAATGACATTGATGGCAATGAAGAATCCATCAGACAGACTACAGAGAAGTCAGGTTATGAAACCGGGTACTCGCTTAAAAATATTCCAACAGAAAGACTTCAGAAGTATGATTACCCCACGAGCGAACGACCACATGCCGAGGTTAATGTGAACACTCCAGCTGATCATGAACACAAATCTTGTGGTTCGTTCATCAATACGGTCAGAAACACATTCTTCAGCCCAACAGTTTTACCAGATGACACAATGGTGATAAACAGAACACGTGTATCACCTGGTCAGGCATATCACACAAGAACAGACCCGTCGGTTGATAACTTACATACGAGAATATCCGATTACCCATGGCCGAGTTATGATCACACCGTGCCTGATTTGTCCCATGACTCAGAGCTTCTGTACCTCCAGCAGGCAGTATCAATGCCATCTCCTCTTGTGATCATGGAGAGGAGATCTGAAGCTTTCAATGCCGCTTCTGGGACCCAATATTGTCCCTACGCTGACCAGAGTGTCTTCGGGAGCTTTGGCGCTTACACCAATTTCTCCAGTTTTGCTGGTAAGTGTATCTCATTGATGTGATGGGGCTGTAGGGTTTGTGGATAGGCGCTAAAAGTCAGGAAAACTATATAAACATAGTTTTGATTGCTTTCCAGCCACTACACTTTATTTTCATAGCTAGTTTTACAGATGTGAAATCAGGGTAATAGTTTGTTTGCGCACTTTGGGTTGTAGAGTATGTTCATGATGTTCTGTCTCATCCAGTAAAGATCGGGGTATACTGGGTCGTAGAGTGGGTCCATGATTTCCCCGCCTCCCCCGGAGGCCAGTGTTCAATGGGTCGTGGAGTGGGTTCATGATTTGTGTCTCTTCCACACGTCGGTGTAATCTGGGTCAAATAGTGGGTTAATGATTTTTCCGATACTCGTGAGTTTCCTGTCACATCCAGACAACGTTACATTAGATGGTTTTCTCTTGAGTGGAAACATCTTTGTTCGTGATGTACTGGCATTAGTTTCCTGCTGTCTTTGTGTGTCTTGTTGAAGTCCTTCTGGCCATATCGTCCATTCTGCTAGTTTGGATGGTTCCTGTAAAGCTGACCACTTCCAGAGTTGGTGTATGCAGCCTCGTCCATTATTTCTATCGCAACGGACGCTCTCTCAGTATAAATCAACGCACATGTGTTGACTGTTAGTACCAGATGAATGCCTCTTTGCATATTAGACATTGATACGTGTGAAGAGAATTATAGGTAAAAAAGTTAGTTGCATATACTTTACAGGACGTAGCAGTCAACTTCAGCATTTTTTGCCTGTTTGATTCCTGGGCAAGTTTACGTTCAGTAGTTTGCCATTTGTTTTCTGGACGACCGACACTCATACCATTGTATAGAAACCAACGCAAGTCGGTCTACTTCCAAATCGTCTGTAGCTGTTTTTCGAAATCGGTATCTGTTATTACGAATTGCGTAACGACTTCGCCACGGAGCCTATATATTACAGATAAGGGATGAATAGAAATGCCAGTCAGTGGACGGATCTACAACACGACCAGTCAGTGGACAGATCTACAACACGACCAGTCAGTGAACGGATCTACAACACACAACACTAACCAGGCTTGGCTTGACGTGGTTGAGGGTCTGTGATCCATGTTTGATGCTGGGAAGCCAGGGTAGAGTAGAGGCTTCACACTCGCCTACCGAACCCGATGTCAGAGGTTCGATATGCAAATGAGTGAATTTGGATTTTTCAAAATTGACTTGATGTCCCAGGTGAACCCAACCTAAACTGGGTACCTAGAATGTTTGGGGAAGTGAAGGCGGCCGGCCGGATACAGACTACGTCACCCGCCGAGTGCTGATTGGTCTATAACAATATGGGTCACGCACCGCACGCCTGGTGTACTGAAAGGCGTGAAAGAGGTCCTTTAGTACTGACTGTACTTAATGAGTGAAAAGGGTCCTATAGTGCTGCGTGTACTTAAGTACCGGATGTTTGTAGTCTGACTACACTTTGTGCGTAGAACAAACTGTCACTGTACGACCCAAAGCAAATAATTATACTTTACTAATGTATACTGTTAAGTCAAAAGTATGAAATGGTACATTACAAACTTACAGTTAAACAAAAGTAAGAAATTGTAGATTACAAACTTATACACATTTATTGATATCATGTTTTTCACATTTGTTCTACATACAAAGTGTAGTGAGACTTTACAAACACTCGGCATGTTGCTGCATAACAATTCTAAGTTTCACAGGTGGTTATTTCCCCTTCACAATAACTTATAATATTGTTATACTATTGTTATAACATTGTCATACATATGTGGGCTAGATCAGTAGCAGTTTGTTATGGTAATTACTGTTAGAGGCATATCAATCAAGTGCCATCTCCGCAATCAAGTCTCCAGCTGTAGCGAGTCTCCGAAATCCCCTGAACTACGATATTGATGTATTTATAATTCTTTCAGCCAGCGTCTTGATGTTGTCCGCCTCTTGATGTTGTCCCTCTCATGATGTTGTCTGTCTATATATGTGATGTCCGCCTCTTGATGTTGTCCGTCTCTTGATGATGTCCGTCTCTTGATGTTGTCCGTCTCTTGATGTTGTCCGTCTCTTGATGTTGTCCGTCTCTTGATGTTGTCCCTCTCATGATGTTGTCCGCCTCTTGATGTTGTCCCTCTCATGATGTTGTCTGTCTATATATGTAATGTCCGCCTCTTGATGTTGTCCGTCTCTTGATGTTGTCCCTCTCATGATGTTGTCTGTCTATATATGTGATGTCCGTCTCTTGATGATGTCCGTCTCTTGATGTTGTCCGTCTCTTGATGTTGTCCGTCTCTTGATGTTGTCCGTCTCTTGATGTTGTCCGTCTCTTGATGTTGTCCGTCTCTTGATGTTGTCCGTCTCTTGATGTTGTCTGTCTCTTGATGTTGTCCGTCTCTTGATGTTGTCCGTCTCTTGATGATGTCCGTCTATATATGTGATGTCCGTCTCTTGATGTTGTCCGTCTCTTGATGTTGTCCGTCTCTTGATGTTGTCCGTCTCTTGATGTTGTCCGGCTCTTGATGTTGTCCGTCTCTTGATGTTGTCCGTCTCTTGATGTTGTCCGTCTCTTGATGTTGTCCGTCTCTTGATGTTGTCCGTCTCTTGATGTTGTCCGTCTCTTGATGTTGTCCGTCTCTTGATGTTGTCCGTCTCTTGATGTTGTCCGTCTCTTGATGTTGTCCCTCTCATGATGTTGTCTGTCTATATATGTGATGTCCGTCTCTTGATGATGTCCGTCTCTTGATGTTGTCCGTCTCTTGATGTTAACCGCCTCTTGATGATTTCCGTCTCTTGATGTTGTCCGTCTCTTGATGTTGTCCGTCTCTTGATGTTGTCCGTCTCTTGATGTTGTCCCTCTCATGAGGTTGTCTGTCTATATATGTGATGTCCGTCTCTTGATGATGTCCGTCTATATATGTGATGTCCGTCTCTTGATGTTGTCCGTCTCTTGATGTTGTCCGTCTCTTGATGTTGTCCGTCTCTTGATGTTGTCCGTCTCTTGATGTTGTCCGTCTCTTGATGATGTCCGTCTCTTGATGTTCTCCGTCTCTTGATGTTAACCGCCTCTTGATGATGTCCGTCTCTTGATGTTGTCCGTCTCTTGATGTTGTTCGTCTCTTGATGTTGTCCCTCTCATGATGATGTCCGTCTATATATGTGATGTCCGCCTCTTGATGTTGTTCGTCTCTTGATGTTGTCCGTCTCTTGATGTTGTCCGTCTCTTGATGTTGTCCCTCTCATGATGTTGTCTGTCTATATATGTGATGTCCGTCTCTTGATGATGTCCGTCTCTTGATGTTGTCCGTCTCTTGATGTTGTCCGTCTCTTGATGTTGTCCGTCTCTTGATGTTGTCCGTCTCTTGATGTTGTCCGTCTCTTGATGTTGTCCGTCTCTTGATGTTGTCCGTCTCTTGATGTTGTCCGTCTCTTCATATTAACCGCCTCTTGATGATGTCCGCCTCTTGATGTTGTCCGACTCTTGATGTTGTCCGTCTCTTGATGTTGTCCCTCTCATGATGTTGTCTGTCTATATATGTGATGTCCGTCTCTTGATGTTGTCCGTCTCTTGATGTTGTCCCTCTCATGATGTTGTCTGTCTATATATGTGATGTCCGTCTCTTGATGATGTCCGTCTCTTGATGTTGTCCGTCTCTTGATGTTGTCCGTCTCTTGATGTTGTCCCTCTCATGATGTTGTCCGTCTCTTGATGTTGTCCCTCTCATGATGTTGTCCGTCTCTTGATGTTGTCCCTCTCATGATGTTGTCCGTCTCTTGATGTTGTCCGTCTCTTGATGTTGTCCCTCTCATGATGTTGTCCGTCTCTTGATGTTGTCCCTCTCATGATGTTGTCTGTCTATATATGTGATGTCCGCCTCTTGATGATGTCCGTCTCTTGATGTTGTCCGTCTCTTGATGTTGTCCCTCTCATGATGTTGTCCGTCTCTTGATGTTGTCCCTCTCATGATGTTGTCCGTCTCTTGATGTTGTCTGTCTATATATGTGATGTCCGCCTCTTGATGTTGTCCGTCTCTTGATGTTGTCCGTCTCTTGATGTTGTCCCTCTCTTGATGTTGTCCGTCTCTTGATGTTGTCCGTCTCTTGATGTTGTCCGTCTCTTGATGTTGTCCGTCTCTTGATGTTGTCCGTCTCTTGATGTTGTCCGTCTCTTGATGTTGTCTGTCTCTTGATGATGTCCGTCTATATATGTGATGTCCGTCTCTTGATGATGTCCGTCTCTTGTTGTCCGTCTCTTGATGTTGTCCGTCTCTTGTTGTCCGTCTCTTGATGTTGTCCGTCTCTTGTTGTTGTCCGTCTCTTGATGTTGTCCGTCTCTTGTTGTCCGTCTCTTGTTGTCCGTCTCTTGTTGTCCGTCTCTTGTTGTCCGTCTCTTGTTGTCCGTCTCTTGTTGTCCGTCTCTTGTTGTCCGTCTCTTGTTGTCCGTCTCTTGATGATGTCCGTCTCTTGTTGTCCGTCTCTTGATGATGTCCGTCTCTTGTTGTCCGTCTCTTGTTGTCCGTCTCTTGTTGTCCGTCTCTTGTTGTCCGTCTCTTGTTGTCCGTCTCTTGTTGTCCGTCTCTTGTTGTCCGTCTCTTGTTGTCCGTCTCTTGATGATGTCCGTCTCTTGTTGTCCGTCTCTTGATGATGTCCGTCTCTTGTTGTCCGTCTCTTGATGATGTCCGTCTCTTGTTGTCCGTCTCTTGATGTTGTCCGTCTCTTGTTGTCCGTCTCTTGATGATGTCCGTCTATATATGTGATGTCCGTCTCTTGATGATGTCCGTCTCTTGATGTTGTCCGTCTCTTGATGTTAACCGCCTCTTGATGTTGTCCGTCTCTTGATGTTGTCCGTCTCTTGATGTTGTCCGTCTCTTGTTGTCCGTCTCTTGATGATGTCCGTCTATATATGTGATGTCCGTCTCTTGATGTTGTCCGTCTCTTGATGTTAACCGCCTCTTGATGTTGTCTGTCTCTTGATGTTGTCTGTCTCTTGATGTTGTCCGTCTCTTGTTGTCCGTCTCTTGATGATGTCCGTCTATATATGTGATGTCCGTCTCTTGATGTTGTCCGTCTCTTGATGTTGTCCGTCTCTTGATGTTAACCGCCTCTTGATGTTGTCCGTCTCTTGATGTTGTCCGTCTCTTGATGATGTCCGTCTATATATGTGATGTCCGTCTCTTGATGTTGTCCGTCTCTTGATGTTGTCCGTCTCTTGATGTTGTCCGTCTCTTGATGTTGTCCGTCTCTTGATGTTGTCCGTCTCTTGATGTTGTCCGTCTCTTGATGTTGTCCGTCTCTTGATGTTGTCCGTCTCTTGATGTTGTCCGTCTCTTGATGTTGTCCGTCTCTTGATGTTGTCCGGTCTCTTGATGTTGTCCGTCTCTTGATGTTGTCCGTCTCTTGATGTTGTCCGTCTCTTGATGTTGTCCGTCTCTTGATGATGTCCGTCTATATATGTGATGTCCGTCTCTTGATGTTGTCCGTCTCTTGATGTTGTCTGTCTCTTGATGTTGTCTGTCTCTTGTTGTTGTCCGTCTCTTGATGATGTCCGTCTATATATGTGATGTCCGCCTCTTGATTTTGTCCGCCAACCTTTAACTTTGTCTTCCGTTATACGTTTTTTCTTCACCTGTCTCGTCAACACAATGTTTAACAAGTTGTCTTTTTTTCATATTGTCGAAAAACATCGTCTAAACTTGATCTCATTTAGTTAAAGTTCCTCATTTTCAAATGTTGGTTTGTTCAGTCAGTTAATTCTCTTATAAAATGCTAGTCAACAATTATAATTGAGCTTTGTTTTCTCTTCTTTAAGGTGATATTTTCAGCAGCTGGGCGACCCCAAGTCCCTCCAACAGATCTGCATGGGAGACAGAAGAATCAGCAGATACACCCAAGTGGGAATATGAAAAGCTACTGTTCCTCCAAAGCCATCATAGAGATTCCTACAAGCTGCACACAGTTGCCACAGCAGGCAATCCTCAGAATGATTCACCTGATGCCTCGTCTCAAGTTGCCAACAATGACCCTGCCAAGTTGTCCACAGATGAGTCTATCAGCATCACAAGAAAAGATGGCTTAGAAAATACAAAACTGGCAAATGAAGAAATAGATGAAGCCAACAGTTCTGGAAGCTCAGCAAGGTGTGTGGGGCTTGAGAAATCTGCGGTGGAAATTGATTCTTCCATGGGAAACTCTCAACAAGCTGGTGAACCCCATACTGTGAATCCCCAAAGGAAAACATCCTACCCACTTAAAGAGTCAAGTTGTAATTCTGCTTCATCTGGTTCAAAGAGGGATGTGCTTGCAGAGTTCTCAACCATCAGTGATTACTTGGACACCTGGGATCGAGACCTTCTTGGCCTGGACAATGACCTGAGTCCCATGATAGGTACAGACTTTATTGAGACCATGATAAAGAATCTGTTGGAGGACTCTGACCAAGAAGACACAAACCTCCCTGTCTGTTGTCCACAAAATGATTCTAAGAGAAGCTCAGACATTGGTCCAAGGGCATCAGATGGACCGTCCTCAGTTTGTCTGATTATCTCTTACCCTCACGGAGGGCCCAAAATGGTGTCAACTGGATCCTTTTCCCGACATTACCATGTAGGGGGTATCTTGTATGACACGCCTACTTGTATGGGGTCTTGTGGCGCGCCAGTTGTCGCCCTGGTAGAGAACATGGAGACCCTGTATATGACACACTTCGTTCATTCTGGAACTATCAAGGTTAACAGTGTGCCTGTTGGGGCAGGAGTTGCCTGTTTGGACTAACTGCCAAGTTTGCATTAACCGTTTGGTTGTAATTTTTTGCGAGAGAGCGTCAGTGATATTTTATATGATATATCCATATTTTAATCAATTTATTTTAATTATTCTCTACTTTATCAGATCTTAATGTGTATTGTTTATAAGATCTTACTACATCTATCGCATGTGCAGCCGTATAAGGGCGGACGAAGTCGTGCGCAACAATACTCATTTTGAGAGAAGTACCCGGTGTAATGGTCTTCTATTATAGCCATTCTCCGGGAGACCCCAGACTATTTTCGGGGAGATTTTGTTCCAGGAGATCAAAGCTTCAATATTTCATAGGATATTGCATCCTATTTTAATAAATTTATACATACAATTTTAACATTTATTTTATAACATTAACATATTTATATCCAGATAACGGTTATTTTTACGATATCGTCGAATTTTACTTTAAATTACGTATTATAGAGACGTTGTGTTTGTAAACACAAGACTTTCTTGTCGCCAATGTTTATACAATGTTCCCATTATGTGCATATATGGTTTTCAACCGCGGTTTTTGCGGTGCTCATTCACAAGTGTGTTATTGCAGTTGTTAAAAGTTTTACTAACTCTGTGATTCGAATAAAGTGTTGATGTTAACTATTGTCTGATATTACATTTGTATTTGATGTTTTGTTGTAGACCTGGTGGTAAAATAATAGGTAATGGTTCTGTGTCGGTCTCTGGCAGCAGACATTTCCCGCTGGGTTTTAACGTGATGGTATGGGAGCCGGTCGTTCAGAAAGCAATGGCAAACTACTGAACGTAAACTTGCCAAGATATCAACAGCAGTGCTGGCGTTGACAGCGATGTCCTGTAAATAGGATATGGGAAAAAACATAGGTCCAGTGGTGGTATAATATTGGTTTTGTGATTCTTGTGGTGATGTGAAGACATACAGATGACAATGTGTAATGGTGATATATTGAGAGTTATATGTGGTTGTACTTGTGATATATTGCTAGTGTTGTTGTAGTGATACAATTTTGGTGGTGCTAGTGGTATGGCTGGTCAGGTGGTAATGTGATCATATTGATATTGATGAACCAGTTTTGGTGGCTAATTCCAGATCCTGTATAAAGGTTAAATAAGGCCAAAGACCATATCTCCATACCATGGGGCATACTGGAGATAAGTAGCTACGTCCATCTGTTCTTGACCGACCAGCACTCGATGGCTCATCTTAACCATCCTGTACCACACCACAAACAGCGTGGTCAAGCAGGGACAGCTATCTCATACGACCATCAGTTGAGGAATCAACGTGATTAGTCTTCCACGCCTCCAGTACTGTGTATATCGTGCTAGGTCCATACTTTACCACACCATAAGGCATTCATTGGGTGAAGTAGTCTGTCCCACCGCCCGCCTTTGCTTCCCTGAACAATTCTTGGTACCCATATTTGGCTGGGTCACCAGCGCAGCCCAGTTCATTGTTTTAGAGACCCCGCTGGAGGAAGGTTCGAACAGATTACCGCGGGGCCGGCAGGCTACCGTCTTCTCTTGCCATGATTGCTACATGTCATTGGCCACTTCCTTATACTTGTGAGGGGTCCTGTGACACCTGCAGTGGTCAGTGCCTGGGAACTGTCTACAACATTCTAAACAAAACACACGTTCTCTCTCTCTCTCTCTCTGTCTCTGTCTCTCTCTCTCTCTCTATTCATTCTCTCCCTCCCTTCCTTCTCTCTCTCTCTCTCTATTCATTCTCTCCCTCCCTTCCTTCTCTCTCTCTCTCTCTCCTTCCTTTTTCCATCTCTCTGTCTCTCTCTTCATTCTCTCTCTCCCTCCCTTCCTTCTCTCTCTCCATCTCTCTCTCTCCATCTCTCTCTCTCTCTCCATTTCTCCCTCTCTCCTTCATTTCTCCCTCTCTCCATTCTCTCCCTACCTTCTTTCTTTTCTCTCTTTCGCCTTTCTCCACCCCTTCTTCCCGCACCCCGTCATTCTCTACCTCCCTCTTTCCCTCCCTCCCCCCCCCCCCCCCGCCCACTATTCGACCTCTCTTTCCCTGTCTATCCCACCTCCATCTACCTGTCGCTCGCTCGTTCACTCCAATTTTTTCACCATCGAATTTCTCATTTTCTTAAATTCGCATCCTTTCAATTCCCAACATACTTTTCATTCAACGCAATTTTTTTTACTTCTAGCCAAATTTGTCACGTGACAAAACCAATTGTTTCTAATATCACGACTCTTGTGCTGCACCTCTCTTGGTGACAATCACATAAAGCGTTCAGAGTGCCTCCTTTTTCCCTTCAGCTGAAAGTCATCAGAGTGTACAGGGAAGTCATCAGTGTACAGATAATGCGTGGACAGGGAGTCGCACACTAGACAGACTATAGAAGGACACCCAGTCTATGCCGACTCTGGAGCAATAGTTGTTCAAGCAATAGCCCAGCTCTGCCATCAGTTGGCTGTGAAATGCGGACTTCTATATATTTAGCAAGCGCAGCAACCACCGGACAAGCAGATCTCATATATATCATGAGACGATGGAAACCACGCCTATATGACACAGATTTAGGCTGACTTCACCTTGATGGATGGTTGGACTTGCCCCCACAGCGTACCTCCGACAAGACTGTTCAAATGTTCATGCACTCTACTAATGAAAACAAGACGACACATGTATATGTCTGTCCATCTGTATGTCCGGTTGCCTGTCTGCCCCTTAATTCATCCATCGTGTGTCATGCCGGTAAGCGTGGGCGGTCATGACTGGTCATTTCACTCGAACACAGTGCTGATCCACGAGTCGTGGATCAGCTCTGTGTTCCTGTCTCGATCAAGCCATCCATATATTTACTTCTGTATTCCTTCTGTTCTCTTCCCCTCAATCTTGGAAGTTGTCACGAAGTTCTCCAATTTGTTTCTTCACATAACATGTCCAAAAATGTTGATTGTCTACTTTTCATTTCTCTAATAAGTTTACGATTTTCATTTGTTTCTTGTAGTACTTGGTCATTCGTTTTTCTGTCTGTCCGTGGTATTCTTTGCATTCTTATCAGAAACCACATTTCCACAGCCTTCAGATGTTTTTTAGCTTGGCTGCTCATTGTCCACGCTTCACATCCATACAAAAGTATAGACTCGTATGTAGCACTTCAACACTTTTCTCGTTTCAATTATCTTTTTATTGGTCAGTATGTTTTTCATCTTGCTAAAGGCTACCTTTGCCATGACGATTCTTATTCTAATCTCTTCAAGGCATCTCCCATCAGAAGTTATGACTGCTCCAAGATAACTGTACCGATTCACTTGAAGAATATTTCCATTTACCTGTATATTACATTGTGGTATTTCATTATTCCTAGTGACGACCATAATCTGTGTCTTCTTACAATTCAGTTCTAACCCAAGTTGTTCACTGTGTACAACAACCGCATCTACTAAATCTTGCAGGCCCTACATCCACATCTCTCACATAGCAGGCCCGTTAACGTAATTCTCATCACAGCAAGCATCACGGTGGCATGGAGGAATACCACCAACAGAGCTGATCCGGAAAACCAAACACCGAGATATGTGGAGAGTCATGAACGCCTACGCCAGCTGGCATGGCTAATGATGATGATGATTGCAAAATTGTCCATAATTCACATCCATATGGTGGAACAGAAGAGATGCATGCCCTCAGACTTTATTTCATCTTACTTGCTGGTGTTATGCAACGAGTTCTTGATACTGTTTCATCTCTGCAATGCTTTGATCAGCCTGCATCTATTTTCTCTTGAGAAGTCGCCGATGTTGCTGTTGTTAATCATGGAACCAAGGTATTCAGTTTGGGACAATTTCAATGTCTTCGTCGTTAACCTTCGATCTTTGATTGGAATGTGGTTTTCTCTGTGCACATTAATTTTGCTTTGCCCAAGTTCATAAAATGATTTTGACTTCCACTGTCTCTTCACAAACAGGATCAACTCTGTTAATCCTTAAGCACTTGAGAGGAGAACTCACGTTGACTGCCCTGGTGTGTATAATGTTGTAGTTTCCCTTGCTTTCCACATACACATGGCTGTGAACTATGCTAAGGAGGAGAAGGGGGAGGAGGATGCTGTTGATGTTATGGTATAAGTGTTAAATTGCGTCCTAAACAAGACGTTGGCGTGCAATTATGTGACTTCTATGTTGGCGTGCAATTATGTGGCTTCTGTGTTGGCGTGCAATTATGTGGCTTCTATGTTGGCGTGTAATCAATTATGTGACTTCTATGTTGGCGTGTAATCAATTATGTGGCTTCTGTGTTGGCGTGCAATTATGTAGCTTCTACGTTGGCGTGCAATTATGTAGCTTCTACGTTGGCGTGTAATCAATTATGTGGCTTCTGTGTTGGCGTGTAATCAATTATGTGGCTTCTATGTTGGCGTGTAATCAATTATGTGACTTATATGTTGGCGTGTAATCAATTATGTGGCTTCTGTGTTGGCGTGCAATTATGTAGCTTCTACGTTGGCGTGCAATTATGTAGCTTCAATGTTGGCGTGTAATCAATTATGTGGCTTCTATGTTGGCGTGTAATCAATTATGTGGCTTCTATGTTGGCGTGTAATCAATTATGTGACTTCTATGTTGGCGTGCAATTATGTAGCTTCTATGTTGGCGTGTAATTATGTGGCTTCTATGTTGGCGTGTAATCAATTATGTGACTTCTATGTTGGCGTGCAATTATGTGGCTTCTATGTTGGCGTGTAATCAATTATGTAGCTTCTATGTTGGCGTGCAGTTATGTGACTTCTGTGTTGGCGTGCAATTATGTGGCTTCTATGTTGGCGTGTAATCAATTATGTAGCTTCTATGTTGGCGTGTAATCAATTATGTAGCTTCTATGTTGGCGTGTAATCAATTATGTGGCTTCTATGTTGGCGTGTAATCAATTATGTGGCTTCTATGTTGGCGTGCAATTATTTGGCTTCTATGTTGGCGTGCAATTATGTGGCTTCTATGTTGGCGTGCAATTATGTGACTTCTATGTTGGCGTGTAATCAATTATGTGGATTCTATGTTGGCGTGTAATCAATTATGTGGCTTCTATGTTGGCGTGTAATCAATTATGTGGCTTCTATGTTGGCGTGTTACATCAATTATGGGACTTCTATGTTGGGTATCAATTATGTGACTTCTATGTTGGCGTGCAATTATGTGACTTCTATGTTGGCGTGCAATTATGTGGCTTCTGTGTTGGCGTGCAATTATGTGACTTCTATGTTGGCGTGTAATCAATTATGTGACTTCTATGTTGGCGTGCAATTATGTGACTTCTATGTTGGCGTGCAATTATGTGACTTCTATGTTGGCGTGCAATTATGTGACTTCTATGTTGGCGTGCAATTATGTGACTTCTATGTTGGCGTGTAATCAATTATGTGACTTCTATGTTGGCGTGTAATCAATTATGTGACTTCTATGTTGGCGTGTAATCAATTATGTGACTTCTATGTTGGCGTGTAATCAATTATGTGCTTCTATGTTGGCGTGAATAATTATGTGGCTTCTATGTTGGCGTGTAATCAATTATGTGGCTTCTATGTTGGCGTGTAATCAATTATGTGCTTCTATGTTGGCGTGTAATCAATTATGTGGTTCTATGTTGGCGTGTATCAATTATGTGGCTTCTATGTTGGCGTGTAATCAATTATGTGGCTTCTATGTTGGCGTGCAATTATGTGCTTCTATGTTGGCGTGTAATCAATTTATGTGACTTCTATGTTGGCGTGCAATTATGTGCTTCTATGTTGGCGTGTAATTATGTGGCTTCTATGTTGGCGTGTAATCAATTATGTGCTTCTATGTTGGCGTGTAATCATTATGTGGCTTCTATGTTGGCGTGCAATTATGTAGCTTCTATGTGGCGTGCAGTTATGTGCTTCTATGTTGGCGTGCAATTATGTGCTTCTATGTTGGCGTGTAATCAATTATGTGCTTCTATGTTGGCGTGTAATCAATTATGTGAGCTTCTATGTTGGCGTGTAATCAATTATGTAGCTTCTATGTTGGCGTGTAATCAATTATGTGGCTTCTATGTTGGCGTGTAATAAATTATGTGCTTCTATGTTGGCGTGTATCAATTATGTGGCTTCTATGTTGGCGTGTAATCAATTATGTGGCTTCTATGTTGGCGTGAAAATTATGTGGCTTCTGTGTTGGCGTGTAATCAATTATGTGAATTCTATGTTGGCGTGCAATTATGTGGCTTCTATGTTGGCGTGCAATTATGTAGCTTCTGTGTTGGCGTGCAATTATGTGACTTCTCTGTTGGCGTGTCAATTATGTGGCTTCTATGTTGGCGTGAATATATGTGGCTTAATCAATTATGTGACTTCTATGTTGGCGTGTAATCAATTATGGGGCTTCTATGTTGGCTTAATTTTCAAATTATGTGGCTTCTATGTTGGCGTGCATTTATGTGGCTTCTATGTTGGCGTGCAATTATGGGGACTTCTATGTTGGCGTGCAATTATGTAGCTTCTATGTTGGCGTGCAATTATGTGGCTTCTGTGTTGGCGTGCAGTTATGTGGCTTCTGTGTTGGCGTGCAATTATGTGACTTCTGTGTTGGCGTGCAATTATGTGGCTTCTGTGTTGGCGTGCAATTATGTGACTTCTATGTTGGCGTGTAATCAATTATGTGACTTCTATGTTGGCGTGCAATTAACTTTATTTTGGCGTCTTATGTGGCTTCTATGTTGCAATTATGTGGCTTCTATGTTGGCGTGCAATTATGTGGCTTCTATGTTGGCGTGCAATTATGTGGCTTCTGTGTTGGCGTGCAATTATGTGGCTTCTATGTTGGCGTGTAATCAATTATGTGACTTCTATGTTGGCGTGCAATTATGTGACTTCTATGTTGGCGTGCAATTATGTGGCTTCTATGTTGGCGTGCAATTATGTTGTGTTCTATTTGTGGCTTGTTGGTCAATTATGTGACTTCTGTGTTGGCGTGCAATTATGTGGCTTCTATGTTGGCGTGCAATTATGTGGCTTCTATGTTGGCGTGCAATTATGTGACTTCTATGTTGGCGTGCAATTATGTGGCTTCTATGTTGGCGTGCAATTATGTGCTTCTATGTTGGCGCTTATGTGTTATGGCGTGTAATCAATTATGTGCTTCTATGTTGGCGTGTAATCAATTATGTGACTTCTATGTTGGCGTGCAATTATGTGACTTCTATGTTGGCGTGCAATTATGTGACTTCTATGTTGGCGTGCAATTATGTGACTTCTATGTTGGCGTGTAACAATTATGTGACTTCTATGTTGGCGTGTAATCAATTATGTGACTTCTATGTTGGCGTGTAATCAATTATGTGACTTCTATGTTGGCGTGTAACAATTATGTGACTTCTATGTTGGCGTGTATCAATTATGTGGACTTCTATGTTGGCGTGTAATCAATTATGTGACTTCTATGTTGGCGTGTAATCAATTATGTGACTTCTATGTTGGCGTGTAATCAATTATGTGGCTTCTATGTTGGCGTGCAATTATGTGGCTTCTATGTTGGCGTGCAATTATGTGACTTCTATGTTGGCGTGTAATCAATTATGTGGATTCTATGTTGGCGTGTAATCAATTATGTGGCTTCTATGTTGGCGTGTAATCAATTATGTGGCTTCTATGTTGGCGTGTAATCAATTATGTGGCTTCTATGTTGGCGTGCAATTATGTGACTTCTATGTTGGCGTGCAATTATGTGACTTCTATGTTGGCGTGCAATTATGTGACTTCTATGTTGGCGTGCAATTATGTGACTTCTATGTTGGCGTGTAATCAATTATGTAGCTTCTATGTTGGCGTGCAATTATGTGACATCTGTGTTGGCGTGCAATTATGTGACTTCTGTGTTGGCGTGCAATTATGTGACTTCTATGTTGGCGTGTAATCAATTATGTGACTTCTATGTTGGCGTGTAATCAATTATGTGACTTCTATGTTGGCGTGTATTCAATTATTTGACTTCTATGTTGGCGTGTAATCAATTATGTGACTTCTATGTTGGCGTGTAATCAATTATGTGACTTCTATGTTGGCGTGTAATCAATTATGTGGCTTCTATGTTGGCGTGTAATCAATTATGTGGCTTCTATGTTGGCGTGCAATTATGTGACTTCTATGTTGGCGTGTAATCAATTATGTGGATTCTATGTTGGCGTGTAATCAATTATGTGGCTTCTATGTTGGCGTGTAATTAATTATGTGGCTTCTATGTTGGCGTGTAATCAATTATGTGTCTTCTATGTTGGCGTGTAATCAATTTATGTGACTTCTATGTTGGCGTGCAATTATGTAGCTTCTATGTTGGCGTGTAATTATGTGGCTTCTATGTTGGCGTGTAATCAATTATGTGACTTCTATGTTGGCGTTCAATTATGTGGCTTCTATGTTGGCGTGTAATCAATTATGTAGCTTCTATGTTGGCGTGCAGTTATGTGACTTCTGTGTTGGCGTGCAATTATGTAGCTTCTATGTTGGCGTGTAATCAATTATGTAGCTTCTATGTTGGCGTGTAATCAATTATGTAGCTTCTATGTTGGCGTGTAATCAATTATGTAGCTTCTATGTTGGCGTGAAATTATGTGGCTTCTATGTTGGCGTGCAGTTATGTGGCTTCTATGTTGGCGTGTAATCAATTATGTGGCTTCTATGTTGGCGTGTAATCAATTATGTGGCTTCTATGTTGGCGTGCAGTTATGTGGCTTCTATGTTGGCGTGTAATCAATTATGTGGCTTCTATGTTGGCGTGTAATCAATTATGTGACTTCTATGTTGGCGTGCAATTATGTGACTTCTATGTTGGCGTGCAATTATGTGGCTTCTCTGTTGGCGTGCAATTATGTGACTTCTGTGTTGGCGTGCAATTATGTGACTTCTATGTTGGCGTGTAATCAATTATGTGACTTCTATGTTGGCGTGTAATCAATTATGTGGCTTCTATGTTGGCGTGTAATCAATTATGTGGCTTCTATGTTGGCGTGCAATTATGTGACTTCTATGTTGGCGTGTAATCAATTATGTGGATTCTATGTTGGCGTGTAATCAATTATGTTGCTTCTATGTTGGCGTGTAATCAATTATGTGGCTTCTATGTTGGCGTGTAATCACTTATGTGACTTCTATGTTGGCGTGTAATCAATTATGTGGCTTCTATGTTGGCGTGTAATCAATTATGTGGCTTCTATGTTGGCGTGCAATTATGTGACTTCTATGTTGGCGTGCAATTATGTGGCTTCTATGTTGGCGTGTAATCAATTATGTGGCTTCTATGTTGGCGTGCAATTTTGTGGCTTCTATGTTGGCGTGCAATTAAGTGGCTTCTATGTTGGCGTGCAATTATGTGACTACTATGTTGGCGTGTAATCAATTATGTGGATTCTATGTTGACGTGTAATCAATTATGTGGCTTCTATGTTGGCGTTTAATCAATTATGTGACTTCTATGTTGGCGTGTAATCAATTATGTGGCTTCTATGTTGGCGTGCAATTATGTGGCTTCTATGTTGGCGTGCAATTATGTGGCTTCTATGTTGGCATGCAATTATGTGACTTCTATGTTGGCGTGTAATCAATTATGTGGATTCTATGTTGGCGTGTAATCAATTATGTGGCTTCTATGTTGGCGTGTAATCAATTATGTGGCTTATATGTTGGCGTGTAATCAATTATGTGACTTCTATGTTGGCGTGTAATCAATTATGTAGCTTCTATGTTGGCGTGTAATCAATTATGTAGCTTCTATGTTGGCGTGTAATCAATTATGTAGCTTCTATGTTGGCGTGTAATCAATTATGTAGCTTCTATGTTGGCGTGAAATTATGTGGCTTCTATGTTGGCGTGCAGTTATGTGGCTTCTATGTTGGCGTGTAATCAATTATGTGCTTCTATGTTGGCGGTGTAATCAATTATGTGGCTTCTATGTTGGCGTGCAGTTATGTGGCTTCTATGTTGGCGTGTAATCAATTATGGGCTTCTATGTTGGCGTGTAATCAATTATGTGACTTCTATGTTGGCGTGCAAATTATGTGACGTCTATGTTGGCGTGCAATTATGTGGCTTCTCTGTTGGCGTGCAATTATGTGACTTCTGTGTTGGCGTGCAATTATGTGACTTCTATGTTGGCGTGTAATCAATTATGTGACTTCTATGTTGGCGTGTAATCAATTATGGGCTTCTATGTGGCGTGTAATCAATTATGTGGCTTCTATGTTGGCGTGCAATTATGTGACTTCTATGTTGGCGTGTAATCAATTATGTGGATTTCTATGTTGGCGTGTAATCAATTATGTTGCTTCTATGTTGGGCGTGTAATCAATTATGTGGCTTCTATGTTGGCGTGTAATCACTTATGTGACTTCTATGTTGGCGTGTAATCAATTATGTGGCTTCTATGTTGGCGTGTAATCAATTATGTGGCTTCTATGTTGGCGTTGCAATTATTGGCTTCTATGTTGGCGTGCAATTATGTGAGCTTCTATGTTGGGCGTGCAATTATGTGGCTTCTATGTTGGCGTGTAATCAATTATGTGGCTTCTATGTTGGCGTGCAATTTTGTGGCTTCTATGTTGGCGTGCAATTAAGTGCTTCTATGTTGGCGTGCAATTATGTGGACTACTATGTTGCGTGTAATCAATTATGTGGATTCTATGTTGACGTGTAATCAATTATGGGCTTCTATGTTGGCGTTTTATCAATTATGTGACTTCTATGTTGGCGTGTAATCAATTATGTGGCTTCTATGTTGGCGTGCAATTATGTGGCTTCTATGTTGGCGTGCAATTATGTGGCTTCTATGTTGGCATGCAATTATGTGACTTCTATGTTGGCGTGTAATCAATTATGTGGATTCTATGTTGGCGTGTAATCAATTATGTGGCTTCTATGTTGGCGTGTAATCAATTATGTGGCTTCTATGTTGGCGTGTAATCAATTATGTGACTTCTATGTTGGCGTGTAATCAATTATGTGGCTTCTATGTTGGCGTGTAATCAATTATGTGGCTTCTATGTTGGCGTGCAATTATGTGCTTCTATGTTGGCGTGCATTATGTGACTTCTATGTTGGCGTGCAATGATGTGGCTTCTATGTTGGCGTGTAATCAATTATGTGGGCTTCTATGTTGGCGTGCAATTATGTGGCTTCTATGTTGGCGTTGCAATTATGTGGCTTCTATGTTGGCGTGCAATTATGTGACTTCTATGTTGGCGTGTAATCAATTATGTGGATTCTATGTTGACGTGTAATCAATTATGTGGCTTCTATGTTGGCGTGTAATCAATTATGTGACTTCTATGTTGGCGTGTAATCAATTATGTGGCTTCTATGTTGGCGAGTAATTATGTAGCTTCTGTGTTGGCGTGCAATTATGTGACTTCTATGTTGGCGTGCAATTATGTGGCTTCTATGTGACTTCTGTGTTGGCGTGCAATTATGTGGCTTCTGTGTTGGCGTGCAATTATGTGACTTCTGTGTTGGCGTGCAATTATGTAGCTTCTATGTTGGCGTGCAATTATGTAGCTTCTGTGTTGGCGTGCAGTTATGTGGCTTTTATGTTGGCGTGCAATTATGTGACTTCTGAGTTGGCGTGCAATTATGTGGCTTCTGTGTTGGCGTGCAGTTATGTGGCTTCTGTGTTGGCGTGCAATTATGTGACTTCTATGTTGGCGTGTAATTATGTGGCTTCTGTGTTGGCGTGCAATTATGTGACTTCTATGTTGGCGTGTAATCAATTATGTGACTTCTATGTTGGCGTGTAATCAATTATGTGACTTCTATGTTGGCGTGTAATCAATTATGTGACTTCTATGTTGGCGTGTAATCAATTATGTGACTTCTATGTTGGCGTGTAATCAATTATGTGGCTTCTATGTTGGGTGTAATCAATTATGTGACTTCTATGTTGGCGGGTAATTATGTGCCTTATGTGTTGGCGTGCAATTATGTGGATTCTATGTTGGCGTGTAATCAATTATGTGACTTCTATGTTGGCGTGTAATCAATTATGTGACTTCTATGTTGGCGTGTAATCAAATTATGTGACTTCTATGTTGGCGTGTATCAATTATGTGTCTTCTATGTTGGCGTGTAATCAATTATGTAGCTTCTATGTTGGCGTGCAATTATGTGACATCTGTGTTGGCGTGCAATTATGTGACTTCTGTGTTGGCGTGCAATTATGTGACTTCTATGTTGGCGTGTAATCAATTATGTGACTTCTATGTTGGCGTGTAATCAATTATGTGACTTCTATGTTGGCGTGTAATCAATTATGTGACTTCTATGTTGGCGTGTAATCAATTATGTGACTTCTATGTTTGCGTGCAATTATGTGGCTTCTATGTTGGCGTGCAATTATGTGACTTCTATGTTGGCGTGCAATTATGTGGCTTCTATGTTGGCGTGCAATTATGTGCTTCTATGTTGGCGTGCAATTATGTGCTTCTATGTTGGCGTGCAATTATGTGCTTCTATGTTGGCGTGAATATTATTCTTTTGGGTAAATTATGTGTTCTATGTTGGCGTGTAATCAATTATGTGGTCTATGTGGCGTGTAATCAATTATGTGCTTCTATTTGCTGCTTATGTGGCTTCTATGTTGCGTGTAATCAATATGTGGCTTCTATGTTGGCGGTAATTATGTGTTCTTGTTGGCGTGCAATTATGTGGACTTCTATGTTGGCGTGCAATTATGTGACTTCTATGTTGGCGTGTAATCAATTATGTGACTTCTATGTTGGCGTGTAATCAATTATGTGACTTCTATGTTGGCGTGTATTCAATTATGTGACTTCTATGTTGGCGTGTAATCAATTATGTGACTTCTATGTTGGCGTGCAATTATGTGACTTCTATGTTGGCGTGTAATCAATTATGTGGCTTCATGTTGGCGTGTATCAATTATGTGGCTTCTATGTTGGCGTGCAATTATGTGGCTTCTATGTTGGCGTGCAATTATTTGTGGGTATTTGCTATGTTGGCGTGTAATCAATTATGTGGCTTCTATGTTGGCGTGTAATAATTATGTGGCTTCTATGTTGGCGTGAATCAATTATGTGCTTCTATGTTGGCGTGTAATCAATTATGTGACTTCTATGTTGGCGTGCAATTATGTGGCTTCTATGTTGGCGTGCAATTATGTGGCTTCTATGTTGGCGTGCAATTATGTGACTTCTATGTTGGCGTGTCAATTATGTGGCTTCTATGTTGGCGTGTAATATTATGTGCTTCTATGTTGGGTGCAATTTTGCTTCTGTGTTGGCGTGCAATTATGTGGCTTCTATGTTGGCGTGAATTATTAGTTCTTGTTGGCGTTATCAATTATGTGATTCTATGTTGGCGTGTAATCAATTATGTGGCTTCTATGTTGGCGTTAATCATTTGGATTGTTTTGTTGGCGTTATGGACTTTGTGGCGTGTAAAATTATGTGTTTTGGTTGCTATGGTCGTTTTGGCTTCTATGTTGGTGCAATTATGTGCTTCTATGTGGCGTTATGTGATTCTATGTTGGCGTAATTATGTGCTTTTTGGCGTGTAATTATGTGGTTCTATGTTGGCGGACATTATGTGGCTTCTTGTTGGCGTGTCAATTATGTGACTTCTATGTTGGCGTGCAATTATGTGCTTCTATTTGGCGGCAATTATGTGACTTTTTGGGTTCAATTATGTGACTTCTATGTTGGGTAATTATGTGACTTCTATGTTGGGTTATTGGCTTCTATGTGGCGTGCAATTAGTGCTTCTTGTTGGCGTCAATTGTGCTTCTATGTTGGCGTGCAATTATGTGACTTTTGTTGACGTGCAATTATGTGGTTCTTGTTGGCGTGAATTATTTTGGTTCTGTGATTTATTTGTGGCTTTTGTGGCTTCATGTTGGGTATTATGGCTTCGAGTTGTGCATTTGTGCTTGTTGGGTGCATTATTGTTCATGTTGGTGCAATTATGTGACTTCTGTGTTGGCGTGCAATTATGTGTTCTTGTGATCAATTATGACTTCTTGTTGCGATATTATGTGACTTTTGTTGTTCTTTGTGTTGTTGGCGTGCAATTTGTTATTGGGTTAAAATTATGTGCTTCTATGTTGGCGTGTAATATTTGTGCTTCTATGTTGGCGTGCAATTATGTGACTTCTTGTTGGCGTGCAATTATTGACTTCTATGTTGGCGTGTAATATTTTTTCTATGTTGGCGTGTAATCATTATGTGGCTTCTATGTGGCGTGTAATCATTATTGTTTTGTTGGTGCAATTTTGTGTTTCTGTTGGCGTGCAATTATGTGACTTCTGTGTTGGCGTGCAATTATGTGACTTCTATGTTGGCGTGTAATCAATTATGTGACTTCTATGTTGGCGTGTAATCAATTATGTGGCTTCTATGTTGGCGTGTAATCAATTATGTAGCTTCTATGTTGGCGTGCAGTTATGTGGCTTCTATGTTGGCGTGTAATCAATTATGTGGATTCTATGTTGGCGTGTAATCAATTATGTTGCTTCTATGTTGGCGTGTAATCAATTATGTGGCTTCTATGTTGGCGTGTAATCACTTATGTGACTTCTATGTTGGCGTGTAATCAATTATGTGGCTTCTATGTTGGCGTGTAATCAATTATGTGGCTTCTATGTTGGCGTGCAATTATGTGATTCTATGTTGGCGTGCAATTATGTGGCTTCTATGTTGGCGTGTAATCAATTATGTGGCTTCTATGTGGCGTGCAATTGTGGCTTCTATGTTGGCGTGCATATGGCTTCTATGTTGGCGTGCAATTATGTGACTCTATGTGGCGTGTAATCAATTATGTGGATTCTATGTTGCGTGAATCAATATGGGCTTCTATGTTGGTTTAATAATTATGTGCTCTATGTTGGCGTGTAATCAATTATGTGGCTTCTAGTTGGGTGCAATTATGTGGCTTCTATGTTGGCGTGCAATTATGTGGCTTCTATGTTGGCTGCAATTATGTGCTTCTATGTTGGCGTGTAATCAATTATGTGATTCTATGTTGGCGTGTAATCAATTATGTGGTTCTATGTTGGCGTGTAATCAATTATGTGGCTTTATGTTGGCGTGTAATCAATTATGTGACTTCTATGTTGGCGTGTAATCAATTATGTAGCTTCTATGTTGGCGTGTAATCAATTATGTAGCTTCTATGTTGGCGTGTAATCAATTATGTGGCTTCTATGTTGGCGTGTAATCAATTATGTGGCTTCTATGTTGGCGTGCAATTATGTGGCTTCTATGTTGGCGTGCAATTATGTGGCTTCTATGTTGGCGTGCAATTATGTGACTTCTATGTTGGCGTGTAATCAATTATGTGGATTCTATGTTGGCGTGTAATCAATTATGTGGCTTCTATGTTGGCGTGTAATCAATTATGTGCTTCTATGTTGGCGTGTAATCAATTTATGTGGCTTCTATGTTGGCGTGCAATTATGTGGCTTCTTGTTGGCGTGCAATTATGTGCTTCTATGTTGGCGTGCAATTATGTGGCTTCTATGTTGGCGTGTAATCAATTATGTGGCTTCTATGTTGGCGTGCAATTATGTGGCTTCTATGTTGGCGTGTAATCAATTATGTGCTTCTATGTTGGCGTGCAATTATGTGACTTCTATGTTGGCGTGTAATCAATTATGTGACTTCTATGTTGGCGTGTAATCAATTATGTGGCTTCTATGTTGGCGTGAATTATGTGACTTCTTGTTGGCGTGCAATTATGTGGCTTCTATGTTGGCGTGCAATTATGTGGCTTCTATGTTGGCGTGCAATTATGTGGCTTCTATGTTGGCGTGCAATTATGTGGCTTCTATGTTGGCGTGCAATTATGTGGCTTCTATGTTGGCGTGTAATCAATTATGTGGCTTCTATGTTGGCGTGTAATCAATTATGTGGCTTCTATGTTGGCGTGTAATCAGTTATGTGACTTCTATATTGGCGTGTAATCAATTATGTGGCTTCTATGTTGGCGTGTAATCAATTATGTGGCTTCTATTGTGCAATTATGGGCTTCTATGTTGGCGTGCAATTATGTGCTTCTATGTTGGCGTGCAATTATGTGGCTTCTGTTGCGTGATAATTATGTGTTCTATGTTGGCGTGCAATTATGTGGCTTCTATGTTGGCGTGCAATTATGTGGCTTCTATGTTGGCGTGCAATTATGTGACTTCTATGTTGGCGTGTACAATTATGTGGCTTCTATGTTGGCGTAAATTATGTGACTTCTATGTTGGCGTGTAATCAATTATGTGACTTCTATGTTGGCGTGTAATCAATTATGTGACTTCTATGTTGGCGTGTAATCAATTATGTGACTTCTATGTTGGCGTGTAATCAATTATGTGACTTCTATGTTGGCGTGTAATCAATTATGTGGCTTCTATGTTGGCGTGAATTATGTGCTTCTATGTTGGCGTGTAATTATGTGGCTTCTTGTTGGCGTGCAATTATGTGCTTCTATGTTAATTGTGCTTCTATGTTGGCGTGAAATTTTCATATTTTGTTCTATGTTGGCGTGATTTACTTTTTGGTTTTGTTCTATGTGGCGTGTATCCAATTATGTGCTTCTATGTTGCGTGCAATTATGTGCTCTATGTTGCGGCAATTATGTGCTTCTATGTTGGCGTGCAATTATGTCTCATGTGGCGTGAATTATGTGGCTTCTATGTTGGCGTGCAATTATGTGGCTTCTATGTTGGCGTGCAATTATGGGGCTTCTATGTTGGGTTAACAATTATGTGGCTCTATGTGGCGTGAATTTTGTGTCTATGTTGGCGTGCAATTAGTGGCTTTATGTGGCGTGCAATTATGTGACTTCTATGTTGGCGTGTAATCATTATGTGATTCTATGTTGGCGTGTAATCAATTATGTGGCTTCTATGTTGGCGTTTATCATTATGTGACTTCTATGTTGGCGTGTAATCAATTATGTGGCTTCTATGTTGGCGTGCAATTATGTGGCTTCTATGTTGGCGTGCAATTATGTGGCTTCTATGTTGGCTGCAATTATGTGACTTCTATGTTGGCGTGTAATCATTATGTGGATTCTATGTTGGCGTGTAATCAATTATGTGCTTCTATGTTGGCGTGTAATCAATTATGTGACTTCTATGTTGGCGTGTAATCAATTATGTGACTTCTATGTTGGCGTGTAATCAATTATGTGGCTTCTATGTTGGCGTGTAATCAATTATGTAGCTTCTATGTTGGCGTGCAGTTATGTGGCTTCTATGTTGGCGTGCTATGTGACTTCTATGTTGCGTGCAATTATGTGGCTTCTATGTTGGCGTGTAATCAATATGTGGCTTCTATGTTGGCGTGCAATTATGTGGCTTCTATGTTGCGTGAATATGTGGCTTCTATGTTGGCGTGCAATTATGTGACTTCTATGTTGGCGTGTAATCAATTATGTGGATTCTATGTTGTGTAATCAATTATGTGGCTTCTATGTGGGTGCAATTATGTGACTTCTATGTTGGCGTGTATCAATTATGTGCTTCTATGTTGGCGTTTATATTCTTGTGGCTCTATGTGACTTCTTGTTGGCGTGCAATTATGTGCTTCTGTTGGCGTGCATTATGTGGCTTCTGTGTTGGCGTGCAATTATGTGCTTCTTGTTGGCGTGCAATTATGTAGCGGGGGGGGGGGGGGGGGGGGGGGGGGGGGGGGGGGGGGGGGGGGGGGGGGGGGGGGGGGGGGGGGGGGGGGGGGGGGGGGGGGGGGGGGGGGGGGGGGGGGGGGGGGGGGGGGGGGGGGGGGGGGGGGGGGGGGGGGGGGGGGGGGGGGGGGGGGGGGGGGGGGGGGGGGGGGGGGGGGGGGGGGGGGGGGGGGGGGGGGGGGGGGGGGGGGGGGGGGGGGGGGGGGGGGGGGGGGGGGGGGGGGGGGGGGGGGGGGGGGGGGGGGGGGGGGGGGGGGGGGGGGGGGGGGGGGGGGGGGGGGGGGGGGGGGGGGGGGGGGGGGGGGGGGGGGGGGGGGGGGGGGGGGGGGGGGGGGGGGGGGGGGGGGGGGGGGGGGGGGGGGGGGGGGGGGGGGGGGGGGGGGGGGGGGGGGGGGGGGGGGGGGGGGGGGGGGGGGGGGGGGGGGGGGGGGGGGGGGGGGGGGGGGGGGGGGGGGGGGGGGGGGGGGGGGGGGGGGGGGGGGGGGGGGGGGGGGGGGGGGGGGCGTGGTAATCAATTATGTGCTTCTATGTTGGCGTGTAATCAATTATGTGCTTCTATGTTGGCGTGTAATCAATTATGTGCTTCTATGTTGGCGTGCAATTATGTGCTTCTATGTTGGCGTGCAATTATGTGCTTCTATGTTGGCGTGCAATTATGTGACTTCTTGTTGGCGTGAATATATGTGTTGGCGAATTTGTGCTTCTTTGGCGTGTAATCAATTATGTGGCTTCTATGTTGGCGTGTAATCAATTATGTGGCTTCTATGTTGGCGTGTAATCAATTATGTGACTTCTATGTTGGCGTGTAATCAATTATGTGCTTCTATGTTGCGTGCAATTATGTGGCTTCTATGTTGGCGTGCAATTATGTGTTCTATGTTGGCGTGCAATTATGTGCTTCTATGTTGGCGTGCAATTATGTGGCTTCTATGTTGGCGTGTCAATTATGTGGCTTCTATGTTGGCGTGCAATTATGTGGCTTCTATGTTGGCGTGCAATTATGTGGCTTCTATGTTGGCGTGTTCAATTATGTGACTTCTATGTTGGCGTGTAATCAATTATGTGATTCTATGTTGGCGTGTAATCAATTATGTGGCTTCTATGTTGGCGTGTCAATTATGTGGCTTCTATGTTGGCGTGTAATCAATTATGTGACTTCTATGTTGGCGTGTAATCAATTATGTGGCTTCTATGTTGGCGTGTAATCAATTATGTGGCTTCTATGTTGGCGTGCAATTATGTGGCTTCTATGTTGGCGTGCAATTATGTGACTTCTATGTTGGCGTGCAATTATGTGGCTTCTATGTTGGCGTGTAATCAATTATGTGGCTTCTATGTTGGCGTGCAATTATGTGGCTTCTATGTTGGCGTGCAATTATGTGGCTTCTATGTTGGCGTGCAATTATGTGACTTCTATGTTGGCGTGTAATCAATTATGTGGATTCTATGTTGGCGTGTAATCAATTATGTGGCTTCTATGTTGGCGTGCAATTATGTGACTTCTATGTTGGCGTGTAATCAATTATGTGGCTTCTATGTTGGCGTGTAATCAATTATGTGGCTTCTATGTGACTTCTGTGTTGGCGTGCAATTATGTGGCTTCTGTAGGCGTGCAATTATGTGACTTCTGTGTTGGCGTGCAATTATGTAGCTTCTATGTTGGCGTGCAATTATGTAGCTTCTGTGTTGGCGTGCAATTATGTGGCTTCTGTGTTGGCGTGCAATTATGTGACTTCTGTGTTGGCGTGCAATTATGTGGCTTCTGTGTTGGCGTGCAATTATGTGACTTCTGTGTTGGCGTGCAATTATGTGACTTCTATGTTGGCGTGTAATCAATTATGTGACTTCTATGTTGGCGTGCAATTATGTGACTTCTATGTTGGCGTGCAATTATGTGACTTCTATGTTGGCGTGTGCATTATGTGACTTCTATGTTGGCGTTGCAATTATGTGACTTCTGTGTTGGCGTGCAATTATGTGACTTCTATGTTGGCGTGTAATCAATTATGTGACTTCTATGTTGGCGTGTAATCAATTATGTGACTTCTATGTTGGCGTGTATTCAATTATGTGACTTCTATGTTGGCGTGTAATCAATTATGTGACTTCTATGTTGGCGTGTAATCAATTATTGACTTCTATGTTGGCGTGTAATCAATTATGTGACTTCTATGTTGGCGTGTAATCAATTATGTGTCTTCTATGTTGGCGTGTAATCAATTATGTAGCTTCTATGTTGGCGTGCAATTATGTGACATCTATGTTGGCGTGCAATTATGTGACTTCTGTGTTGGCGTGCAATTATGATTATGTGGCGTGTAATCAATTATGTGACTTCTATGTTGTGGTGTAATCAATTATGTGGCTTCTTTGTTGGCGTGTAATCAATTATGTGACTTCTATGTTGGCGTGTAATCATTATGTGACTTCTATGTTGGCGTGCAATTATGTGGCTTCTATGTTGGCGTGTAATTTGTGACTTCTATGTTGGCGTGCAATTATGTGGCTTCTATGTTGGCGTGTAATCAATTATGTGGCTTCTATGTTGGCGTGCAATTATGTGGCTTCTATGTTGGCGTGCAATTATGTGACTTCTATGTTTGCGTGCAATTATGTGACTTCTATGTTGGCGTGCAGTTATGTGGCTTCTGTGTTGGCGTGCAATTATGTGACTTCTATGTTTGCGTGCAATTATGTGACTTCTATGTTGGCGTGCAATTATGTGACTTCTATGTTTGCGTGCAATTATGTGACTTCTATGTTGGCGTGCAATTATGTGGCTTCTATGTTGGCGTGTAATCAATTATGTGACTTCTATGTTGGCGTGTAATCAATTATGTGACTTCTATGTTGGCGTGTAATCAATTATGTGTCTTCTATGTTGGCGTGTAATCAATTATATGACTTCTATGTTGGCGTGTCTCTTATACACATCTTAATCAATTATGTGGCTTCTATGTTGGCGTGTAATCAATTATGTGACTTCAATGTTGGCGTGTAATCAATTATGTGGCTTCTATGTTGGCGTGTAATCAATTATGTGTCTTCTGTGTTGGAGTGCAGTTATGTTCCTTCTGTGTTGGCGTGCAATTATGTGGCTTCTATGTTGGCATGCAGTTATGTGTCTTCTGTTTTGGCGTGCAATTATATGGCTTCTGTGTTGGCGTGCAGTTATGTGGCTTCTGTGCTGGTGTCGAGATCACAAGATTCTTCCTGCACAGGATCTCATCCCTCTACATATGAGACACGCATGGTGGATATGTGGTTGTGGTGGGGTTTGAGGGTGTGTGAAATGTTTAAAGATGTGAGAAAGTGTGAGGTGTTGGTGTGTGTTTGGGTATTTCTGTAATTGTGAATATGTGTATGCATCTGCTTGCAACTACAAACAATAATGTAAAAGAAACGAGAGAAGCTGACATATCAATATATTTATTTAATTAAAGCGGATGTTTACTGCCTCAATTCAGTCATGTGAAACAACACAAGTCGTTGAATTAAAATCATATAGCCTAGACTCTCCGTGACCTACTGGCACCTCGCACGAGTGATGTCTTCTGTCGGGTGGTTAGAACTAGTCAAGGACATCGGTGGGTATAACCTATTAGTTGGCACTCATTTTGAATATACTACCGAAGTATGGGATGCTGGGAAGAATCCCATTCAAAGCTCTGTCTATCATTGTTGTAATAGTAATGGCGTATTTGTGGGCACAAGTGGAGGTCTCCGACAACAGGCAAATATTTAACATCGAGTCACATGACTTATCCCCTGCATCTCTGCAGTCGTGTCTGAAGGCCAGGCAGGTTTCTGTAATGTTTCCGACACACGTGCAATACATGTTGTTACATGTGGTGTTTAAGTCGACAGCTAATGGCTTGCACGAGATACCCGACAACCAAATGAGAGAATTTCGCGAGCACATGTCCAGGAAATGGTTGACTATTTTTGTACAGGCGGATCCACATATGGTTCTGACCTCTACGGCCGCACAGACGACAAGGAACAAGGTCAGGAGCACTGTGGAAAAAGTCATGTTGATATGTTAAATTAAACACAATGGAAAACACATATACTCGAGCATGTACGAGGGTAAGTTAATAAGTAAGTTATAAATGGCTGTAGAAAAATAACTAAATATGATAACAACTTCAAACCAGTTTATTTTTATACATACATTGTCCCTTTATTTCTCAACATAATTTCCACCAACATTGATTCACTTATCCCATCGTTTTATCAGTCTTCCCAAACCGGCTGCATAGAACTGCGTGCTCTATTTTCTAAACCACGTTTTCACGTCACATTCAACTTCAGAGTCATTCGCGAAATGCCTCCCGCCAGGGTGGGTTGTCAGTGTTTATGCTAATAAATGTTTGTCCAGTAAATCGGTGCATAGCTGGGTAGAAAACGTTACTAGGGCGAGTCAATAAGTAAGTCACACAGTTGTGTGGGATGGCCGGTAAATGAAAACAAAGTTCGCAGTTCTATGCAGCCGGTTTGGGAGGACTGATAAAACGATGAGATAAGTCCATCAATGTTGGTGGAAATTATGTTGAGAAATAAAGGGACAATGTATGTATAAAAATAAACTGGTTTGAAGTTGTTATCAAGTGTAGTTATTTTTATACAGCCATTTGTGACTTACTTATTAACTTACCCTCGTATGTACGTTAAAGAGTGTAGTAATAAATGTATGTATGTATGGGTGTATTGTAAGAGTGCTTGTAAAATAATAGGTAATCTCAGATGCAAAGAAAACATGTGGACCTATTTAAATCAATCAGAACATTCACAGGCGAACTCAGACCGCCATTACATGTAATAAAGTATAGGAATTGTAAAACTTTAACAGAAAGCAAAGCTTTACTAGAAAGATGGCGGGAGTCTCATCTCATCATGTTCCTCTTGTACCTTGCGGTGTCGAGGTGAAGTATAAACAGCTGGAGAGTGCCCGCTTATGGGCTTCATGTACCGATTTTCCCATGACGGGAGTAATGTAGAGAAATGTATGAATTTACGACAAAGAGCCCAGATAAAGTACATGAAAGTGTAGAGAAAGAACCAGAACCTTTGTTAGAGGAAGTACGATCAGCAATGCAAGGTCTGAAGGAAGGGAGTTCACCAGGTTGTGACGACAGATCCCAGGGGAACTAATCCCAGCAGGAGACGAAAGGAGCGTCCGTAGCTACCATGCACTAAGATCTGGACTAGCTATGGAAGAGAACGATCTACACATCTCTACCAAAGAAAGAACATTAAAACGGTGCACAAATGACCGAACTTGCGGACTAATAAGTCATGCTAGCAGAATCCTTCTGTGAGTCATCATGAATGGGTTTGAAAGTAAATTTATAACATGAATTACAGAAAACACCGACACGTTTCAGACGTAGCAGAGAAACCAGACACCTTATCTTCAACACGAAAACCATCTTTGACAAATGCTGAGATTACAGTTTAGATCCTCATGCTTGCTAGATAAGCCCTTCGATTGTGTTCAATTTCAGAAATTGTGAAATATTTTTGATATGGGGTTTCTGGCACATGAGATACACTAAACTGAATCATTATATAATGAGCAATGAGCAGGTGTCAGATCAGCTGGTGAAACATCCCACTGGTGTCTGGTGCAAAACAACAGTTTAGCATACTGCGTTAGACCGTTAGTTTTATAGACCAGTTTAGCATATAGTGCTAGGCTGTTATTTTGATAGACCAATGGGCACTCTTTGTGTTATATGGTCTTATAAATAATATACTATTTATTAATGTAAACAACATTAGCAACATAAGGGAACAGACCAAGGGGAAGACCGAGAGGAAAATACCTGGATGGCTTGGCCACATGGCATGGACGAGACAGGAACACTGAGTTGATCCACGACACTGGTGATCGAGTGAAATGGCGAGTCATGACCTCCCACGCTTTCCGGCATGGCACATGATTGATTGCTTGAATGTAAATTGTGTGTACTAATTCGTGTGAGACTGAGATTACGAAGAATGTCAGAATGTTGTGGCATGTGGACAGATTTATGGAAAGCGAGTCAGAGGAAGACAGCAAGGGATGTTTCTTGACATACTTTTGTCATGGCATGGAATGGTGACAGAAGTTGATTTGATACAAGCAGATGATCAAGGATATGGTCAAGGGTCATAGACTAAGACGAGACAGGTCCTGGATTATACTGGAAGAAATATCTATATGTCAGGTGTGTGATCTAGAGATCATCAATCGTGAAAAAGAGTGGGTTAAATTTACGGAAGACCTGACGGACTGGCACAATGTAATAGTAACAATGGGTCGTGAGTGCAGAGAAAGGGCAGCGGGCCGCACAGTGTTTCAGATGAAACAACTGATCCAGAACAACACACATTAAGGTGACATAGTCATCTACACCGATGGGTCAGTGGTGAGAAACAGATGTACTGGCTGGGGTTTCATCGCGAAGACGATGCTTGAAAAAGGAGAGTTTGGCATATGAGACTACCACCTCTAGCATGAGAATGGAGGTGAAGCAGTAACAGCGGCATTCCGTTGGTTAGAGGAGACCACTGCAACACACAATACATTCAATATGGACTTAAAAGAGTATGCTAAGTAAGGTGGCGAAAGGTATGTTTAGTAGGGAATAGCTATTCTCGCTTCAGAGGTCACAGATTGTGAGAATTGTATGGATATTTTGCCCTGGCCATGCGAGAGCCGGGGAAATGGACAGGCTGATATGCTAGCGGGGAATTCACCTCTTGTTGGTAGATTACCTATGGACAAGGGAGAGGTGGT
>JACEFZ010005731.1:730000-737500 GCA_014155875.1 Cepaea nemoralis
AACTACCCGTTAATTCTATATTCTTACCCCAATTAAGCTTATATCAAGCTCTATTTCCCATTTACTTCTTCTTCAATTCTCAAGCAACCCGCTTATGTCATATACGAGCTTAACACGGCTCAACTCCCAACTACGAAAACCATATACCTCTAACCTGTAACATTCATTGCTCCCCAGTCCTTCTACTCTACTACTTATGTCTTAGATCCAACTGCTATGCCCTCAACCAGATCTTACACTTCCTCCATTATTTTCTGTGACTTTATACTTCTTCTTCTCTTCCACAAGTCACAAGCGATCCGCTTAAACCTTAATTTTACTTTTCATCACGTACATACATATCAATATCTGATCTCAACCATAAAAATTCAAAACGCCGTACTCTTCTGAAAATGTCGTCATCACCAACAGGTCTACGCCAATAATCATTACCTCAGCATTACCAATTCTCCACATTCAAACAACTTGAAGTCATTCGTACTAACACACGATAGGAAGACAAAGAATCGGTGGCCACCGGAGATCAAAGAATAAGAACTCTTCCTCACAAAAACATACTCACATTTACCCCACCATGTCGCCCTGAGACTTTATGCAGTAAAGTCTAAAAACAATTACATATCTCCCACAACCCAAATATACCAGTTATTATGGCAACACTTCTACTAGCTTCATATCCCTGAAACTTACCTAATTTATGTATATTACTTAATCACTGACTTATGTTTAGAGCTGATAACTCCAGCCCCTCGAAATCCAAACATGGAGTTTTAATCCATGTATTTCTATTAACGCTGATAACACAGCACCTATTTCAACCCCCCATATTTCTTACTTCCCATGACTTCTTTTTCTGCTATTCACAGCTTTATTTCCAACTATATTCTAGTTAAACCCCATCATCCCAAGTGTTTCTATTCTTAAACATCTTTGAGATTCATCGGTCATTTATTATGAACGTATCTAATTTATTTCTAAACCATTATTATATGTACTGACATCCCCCAGCTTTATCTATCGCCATCTACTAAGCTTTCAAACATGGCCCTCACTCCATGTTTTTCTAAACTTACTACTACTGAGAATGCAAATATGTCTCTCTTTATAGTCTAAAGTCGTTTGCTCATTATTTTCTGAACGAAGGATCCTATTCAATATTTAATAAGATCTAAATCAACTCTGTACTCAGAACAAAACAATAACAGTTTCCCAAACACATCTCAACTTAATATATTAATTTAAACAAGTCAAAATAACTGAAACTACAATTTTTGAGTCATTAAAAACCAAACGTTTCAAAACGAAACTCTCTCCCCGCCCAATATACATGGTTTATCCCCAACATAATATACATAATAAAACAAGCATTAAATTATTTAATGTTACCTAACATTACCGGTTTCTCTTTTAAACCGATAATTTACCCTTAAAAGAAGGGAAAAAAACAAGTCCTATCCTAAAATTAAATGGAAATCATTTTACAGAACCAAGTCAATCAAAATAATGTAGCATACTATACATGATGCATTGAAATTTCAATTTAAAGCAAAGAAAAACTTAACAAATCTTGACCAGGCTATCTACTAAACCTGTTCTAATTATCACATTACTCTGTAATCTACAGCTACTGTGTTTCATCAACCTCCGTACATAAAAAAAAACACAATTTGTCTTCTAACACAGATCACACATTTTAAATCTTCCTTAAGTAACAAAAATTCTTCTCCTGCTATCTGCACATATTCTATCAATCTATTTGCCATATTTCCACCTTCTCAACAATTCTAGATTTTTCTCTATAAGTGCCATCTCTAAATCGAAGTTTTCATTTTCATGATGAGAAGTTGTAATGTCTTCACTCATACTATCATTTCCATCAGTCTCTGACTTTTCATCCATTTCTCGTTCTTCTGTGTTTACATCGCTGGCCTCTAATTTTTTCCGTTGTATATCTAATCTAATTTGTTTGTCTTGATTCCTTAAAGACCGTTCTAACAGTGGCATGTCTTCGTCACTTGATGAGTTTTCCCTAATTCTCTTCTGTCTTTTAACTTCTCTATCTCTTTGTCTCTCTATTCTCCTTTTCACTGCTTGTCT
Source organism: Cepaea nemoralis (assembly GCA_014155875.1). NCBI lineage: Eukaryota > Metazoa > Mollusca > Gastropoda > Stylommatophora > Helicidae > Cepaea > Cepaea nemoralis. Next base: position 732,098 of record JACEFZ010005731.1, read on the forward strand.
GGTATTTTTTAATGGAGCGGTTACCTCCTCCTCCATAGATTCAACACTATTATAACCATCATACGTATTATTTTCTTCTCTCCTAAGAGTTTTCGGTACTGTTTCTGCTTGTTCACCAGTTTCGTCATAAATTGGTGTTGTTATTGTTTGTTTTTGTACCAGTTCTTTTCCAAAATCTGAGGGTATCGTATATTTGACTCGTCTGACGAGTTGTCCATCTGAGTATACCCCTTCTGTATAATTATTATTATTATCGTCTCCCTTATCTTCATTATCTCGCCTTAAATGCTCTACATGTGACCGCGCCACATGTCCTGTGATTTGGTTCTTGATACTATATGAAACTGGACCTAACTTTTCTAAAATGTAATATCCTGGAATCCAATGAGCATCAAATTTGGAGTTTCTTCTATGTTTCTTATAGTAAACCCTATCACCTACTTTAAATTCTTGTAGTTGTGTATTTTTGTCTGCGTATTTTTTCTACCTGTCCCTTCATTTTGATTTGTGCGTATCGCGCCCAATGCAGATCCCAAGTAAATATCCCAATCCCTATCATGTTCCTCTACAATTTTTGCTATTATATTATATAATGTCCGATGTTGTCTCTCATTTTTCGCATTTGAGGAAGGTCTATAATAAGAAGTTTTTATGTGGGCGATATTCAAATCTTGTAATAATTTGTAACGGATTCTAATTTGTAACGATTGTAACGGACTCACACAAAGCACGATGTGAAAGGTGAAGCGAGGCATGCTTTTGGCAGAGTTCAGGCTTCCACTCAACAATCAGAAATATAGAGCTGGTGTAGTGGGAAACGAGCATGCGGACAGATTCGCTGAGTCTGCACCCCTCAGTGCGGTATTTGTGCGTGATAAAACAGAAGTGGTTGGGATCACTTGGAATTGTGCGTAAGTTGCAGAATACCGTCTGTGGGCAACTAAACCTTGGTATGTACTCTTGTATTAAAATATTAATGATAGTATCAGCGCTCTTATCCGGAATCGCATAAACCTCCGGCCAAAGACTATAGCAATCCACGATAAGAAGTAGGTATACATTCCCCGATAACGTTCTAGGGTGAGGACCTGAAATATCTAAACTCACTTTCTGCATTGGAAACTGAGGAATGTCAGTATCTTGTAAGGGACATTTGATCGTTTTCATATTTCTTAACCTACATTTCTCACACGCGTCAACATACTTACAAGCTCTTTTAAATAAATTCGGCCAATAATATTTATTCTTGAGGGCTTTAACTAACTTGTCTCGCCCAAGATGACCATTCTCATCATGATATGCCTTTAGAATTTCAATTTCCAAATGCTTCGGAATGTATTTTCTCAACTCTTCACTTTTTTTCACTCACATAATATAACTGATTGTCATCCTGCAAGACTAAAAAATTCTTCTTAGAACTGTTTTCACCCGTTTCATTCAACTTCTGTTTTATTTCTATAACTTTCGGATCCAATTCTTGTTCTTCTTTCATATTAAACTGCATTAATTGTGGATCTTCCGCTATTGGTTCGGATTCCTGATCTGACAGTGAGCTGCTAAAATTTTCTCTATTCAAGATGGCTGAATCTAGTATATTTACTTGCCAGTTTCGGTCGTCTATCTCCGGTTCTCAATCATTTTCAGTGTTTCCTGATGAGTCTGGATATGAGATTCTGGATAATAAATCTGCATATGTATTATTTTTACCAGAAATGTACTCCCCTTTTGCGTTATAGTCTTGTAAATTTAGCGCCCATGTTTGTATTTTTCTATTTTGTACTGGGGCTTCTAACAAAGATTTTAATGGCATGTGATCAGTTCTTATAATAAAATTGGCGTTATGTAAGTAATAATCTAGTTTCTGTAAAGCATAGTGTATAGCATATGCCTCTTTTTCTATGGTCGGCCATTTTTTTCTGAGATTTACTAAGTTTGTGTGACAAAAAACAGATTGGTCTTTCGTTTTTAACTCCTGGTATTCCTGAATTTTCCCCTTCATATGGTTGCGTTAAACATGCTCCTATGGCGTTATCTGATGCATCTGTGTATAAAATCAATTGTTTGTCTAGATCTGGATGTGCCAATAATGGGACTACTGCTAAACTATTTTTCAAAAACTTAAATGCTTTCTGACAATCTTCATTCCATTTAAATCTTGCATATTTGCAAGTCAGATTAGTGATGGGTTCTGCTGTCTGTTCTGCTGTCTGTGCAAAATTTGGAATGAACCGACGATAGTACCCACATGTACCAATAAAAGCTCGTACTTCTTTCACGTTGGTCGGAGCAGGTAGTTCTTTAATGACTTTCACTTTGTCCTGATCTGGTTTAATTCCTTCTCTATCGATGATGTACCCTAAATACTTAGTTTCTGTTTTTAGGAATTCACATTTACTGAGTTTCAATTTAACATCGTGTAATCTTAGTCTATCATATACCACATTTACGTGTTTCAGATGGTCTTGTACGTCTCCTGCTGTGTAGATTAAAATGTCATCTATGCATGCAAACATTTGCAAGCCCTCCAGTACTTGATTTATTAATAGCATATAATGAGAAGGCGCCGTCTTGACCCCCTGTAATAAGTTCCATGGCAGATCATTTCCTCTTGAGAACAGAATTTGGGATGATGATACGGTAATGTCTCTCACTGTAGACCAGACTGCTGGTGAAAGCTGACATTGGGGTACTTCGGGTGGTTGAGGATAGCACTCTCCTGACATTGGGAGATGTATACTCGGTACATGCAGAACATGACTTGTCGAAGAGACCCAGAATTATTAACAAGTCCACTCCACTTGGCTGGTCTAACCTCACCTACTCTTCAAGTCACATTCATCTATCACTGTGTGAGCAACAGGCTGGTTATTCTCCAAGTTAAGTCTCAGATGAACAATCATTGCAAGCTACTTCACCAGGTTCATGTAATGTTGTTATTAACAAGAGACTTGATTTTTATTTCTCAGATGACATTGATATATCTGATAATCACTGTCCTGATCACTATAATTTTAATACTAGAATTCTTCAGAACTGGTTTTCTCCCTTTTTTATATTTAGCGGTTTGAGAGCTGAGATAAAAGCCTCCAGGAAATTCCTACATTGTGGATTATAGAAGATTTCACTTATAAGGAGTTGGTTCTGGATTCTGGGACTACTGGTTGGTTGTCCCAGATGATATATGAAAGGCCTCTCCACCATCCTCTGTTCTCTGTTGATATACAAAATGGCACAACATCTCTTTACATTTGTTAAAGGAAAATGTTATCATAATCAACATACACAGATGGAGATGGGGAGGAAAGGGAGGATGTTGACCAAACACACCTCTCCTGGTTGATAATGAAGTGTATTTCACTCTGATGTACTGTGGGTGGTATGTTTTCATTATTCACCTTTTTCTGTGGTAATCACAAGACTATATGCTGAGACAGGGTTAGCTTAACACAATTACAAGCATTTATGTTGTCCTAGTTCTTACAATGTTTAAACCACAGTAGACCTGGGCACAATGAGGAACAGACACATTAAAGCAAGCACTATAAGGCAAGCAGTATTAGCAAGCATTGTGACATAGCAACATGAGACAGGCATTGTGAATCAGCACATAAGCAGGCATGTTGAGGAAAATGGAAAATAGGCATTTACAACTGCAATATGCAATATGTATTAAACTAATGGCATTTACCCAATTAGCAGACCAAACATCAATTCCAATGGTTGTCAGGTTGGTACATGAATGTCCTATTCCATACACACTCACACAGCAATGCCAGACCTCACCCCTTTCAGACCAGACTTGGCTCACAGGTACATCATCATCATGTGTTCTTTCCCCACTGATTAATGTCCATAACTACTACAGTAGGTAAAAGAAGCCAAATTGCATAAGCAATTGTTCTCATATGCACCAAAGCACATGTGGGAAAAACATGTTTAGTCCCTTAAATTTGCATGAGCCATACATTATATTCAGCCGGCTAAGACACAGGTTCACACACCTATGGTCCTTTTAGGAACTAGTTTATATGAACCAACCAACAGTAGAGGTACCAGAGAGAAATTATATTAATTCTCTTGAGCGTAATCTAGCCACCAGGCATCACAGGAACTTTGCAATTCTGGCGTGCCATACACATCCTGCTTACATATGAATATTGAAGCATCTTTCTTTCTACTAATGTGAGAGGCTACTTAGCAAATCACCAGCTCAATCACTCCAACATTCTCAGCATTTACAAAGGAACTTATACATGTTTACATAACACATTCCAATCCAGACTGCCAAATGTTAACCCGCAAGAGCAGTGTACAGTTGGTTATGAATGAGTCATGCCAGGCATTAAGAATGCACAAATGGTTTTGCGAATTTGCATTGAGTGTACTTTACAATCATCAAGCATACGCAACCAGTCACAACAAGGGAATGATATGCACTTGGAGTATTACAGCGTGGGAAACCTGACAGGTTGAAGATGCAGTGTTCAGAATACTGGCACACAGAAGTTCTGTTTTCACGTTCACATTTTCTTCATAAAATACTCTTATATTCTTCTCTTCTAGGCATAACCACAACATTAAAGTATGTTTTAAAGTGGTACCTGTTATTCCAGAGAACAATATTTTACTGAATCTTTAAGGGCATTTTGGGTCCCCACATCACAAATAGCGACTGCTCCTGGTGGAATCCGAGCGCAAACTACCACATATTCAAATGTGGCCCAGTGAATAGCGTGGGCTGCCACGTATTAGCCAATGAAAAGGCAAGCGCATACCGCTGCCCTACCCCACCGCGTTCTGGAACCTACGATTCTAAGAGTAGTCCTGCTATCTGGATGGTCTCCGTTCAAAGTTACAAGTATTGTTATGAATGTCTTGGACTGGGAATGTGGAGGTCTGATCCATCATGTCACATAGCCCCTCTCTTAAATCTTTCATAGGCATGACAGATAATCTCAGAAATCCACAGTTCCCAGATCCCTCAGGTGGTTTTGTCAATTACTCCCTGTCTCCCTTTACCCCAAATAGAGTAGTACATTTGGAACTAAGTCATTTTTCTTTTTAAATTTAAAAAAAAATCTGCCCCAACATCCCATCAGTTAATGAATTTGGTGGCAAACGCAAAGACCATGAAGTTAGCCCTGCATTAAGTTCCATTAAGTCACTGGGAGCATCAAGAGTCCTGACTCCACTCATCTGTGAACTGCCCTTCTATTTACTTCTGACAGTGCTCCACCGCTGACATCCTTGCTATATTTCCTGGTTGTGATAAATGATCTCTCTGAGTCACACCATTTCGTAATGTATGAATGGTCCATAGAGATTCATTATGTGAAGTAATGGCTTTGCAATTAAACCAACTTCCAGATGATGTTTAGAGAGAATGGTTGCACTCCATGTATC
>JACEFZ010005731.1:740000-792500 GCA_014155875.1 Cepaea nemoralis
GAACTAAGTCATTTTTCTTTTAAATTTAAAAAAAAAATCTGCCCCAACATCCCATCAGTTAATGAATTTGGTGGCAAACGCAAAGACCATGAAGTTAGCCTGCATTAAGTTCCATTAATTCACTGGGAGCATCAAGAGTCCTGACTCCACTCATCTGTGAACTGCCCTTCTATTTACTTCTGACAGTGCTCCACCGCTGACATCCTTGCTATATTTCCTGGTTGTGATAAATGATCTCTCTGAGTCACACCATTTCGTAATGTATGAATGGTCCATAGAGATTCATTATGTGAAGTAATGGCTTTGCAATTAAACCAACTTCCAGATGATGTTTAGAGAGAATGGTTGCACTCCATGTATCTCTCCACCTTTTCATCTTCATCAGAACTTCATCCTTCCCTTCACCACAGGAGAATGATAATCCTGTGAGAGTATTAACTGAACAACTTTATCCAACAGTAATCTTGGCATTTGGAACTGGGTTAAAAATTTTGACCAGCACCGGAGCAAAGACAATCACTTCCGTGTGAACTGTATAAGCAGCCACTGCAAAACTTGTTAAGACTAAAATCTACTATTGCAGATTTTGGGTTAGCATAGAACAAAAATCCTATCTTCCCAATAAGCCTCTTGGGTTCGCAGATGGTAGCAATTTCCCATTGTATTTCCTTGACTCATTTCTGTAGTCATTACCATAGATTTAGAGGTGCACTTTTTGTTTGAGATTCTCTCATTCCGTTAGGCCTCTATTCTGACGTGTTGTGAGAAGTGACAGCATTTTCTCTCCTTAGTTGCTAATTAAGTTGAAATATCGCGCAATCCCACTTCAGACTTGACTGTGGATTGGCCACTCAGCGTCCATTTATGTGTAAGCTGTTTCTAACGTAGCAACTGAGTTTGTAGATGCAGCCAGACTGTGACATCTACTACTACTAATCTAGTATTTCAGGTGGAATTTCCAACTAGTTGTCCTTCAGCCATGCTCTAGCTAAGTGCTTTGAATGACTGGAAAGTATCCGTTCTTTCTCTCCCACATGAACAAAACGTTTACTATTGTCGAATGAGGCGTTCCCTCTCAGCATAGAGAAGTTCGTCATTATCACCCACCTTTGAGGGGTGTGATTATGTGGGTATAGCTTCTTATGTCCCAATATTGACTGGAATTTCGGAAGCCATTTTACTGACTTTGAGGACAGGACTGGCCAGGTCTTGTGAATATACCTCGCATCTCAGTAATAATATAAGATTCCACTGCGCAATGCATGGTTCTTACTTGTATAAAGAATCGACTGCTGAAGTTGCAGGGATCTTTACCTTGAAAGAAGTCAACTGTTTGAGAACAGTGATCTTTCGTTAGTCCACTCAATCGCAGACATTGCTCTCGTCTAGAACTGAGCTAACTTCCCACCATTCTTCAGGCAGAAAAGTCTTCTCAATTGATGATGAAAAAGGGGAAAGACATCAGTTACTCTCAACTTTGTCCGCCCTTTAATTTCCACCATTTTTCAGGCAGAAACGCTTCTCAATTGAGGATGAATTGACGGCCGACGTCGGAGACGGATCCTGTTTTATCTCTTCATGAAATTTTTCAGGTTGTCCATGATATGCTCCTAGTCGTATAATACGCCAATGACATCAGGTTGGTTCCCATCGTTTCCCAGACACATACTTCGTGTACGCTCTCCACTGCCATAGAATGGCCAGGGGTCCAGTTATTTTGATGGCCTTCCTGGAAATTCAATGAGTTCACTCCTAGTGACATGGATCCTAGTACACCAGAGAGATTACACCATCGAACAATAGACTAATGTCTTATAGACACCAGACTGTGGTCGGTTTTTATGACCGCCCATGACATCAGGTAGAATCTTCCCTTCATCTCGTCCATCACGTATCCAGTACGCTTAAGAATACCACTACTTCAAGAATAGCAAGTGACTGAGTTGATAAGGATGTTTCTCCTGGAGATTCAATCGTGTTCACCCTCAGTAACTTGATCAGGGCCACTGATAAGATCACACAACCGAAGAATAAACCCAGATGTCGAATCGACACTGGACATTAGCCGGTACGAATACTGACTATACTGAGAGAGATTGTTAGTGAGGTGTCTTAATGGTTGCCCAAGTTTTCCATCAGGGTTCACACTCTCTACTCTCAGTGTTGCAAGCATGTTATGGGGAGATGAGAATATAAGAAGTTATTATCTTATGTGATGTGGTGACATTAAAAATGTTGTAGTTACAACAATATTTCCCCTCTCTCTCTCTCCCATGCCAGCAATTAATTTTGGAGATGGAGTAGGCCTCATATTCATTTAGTGGATCAAGTGTCTTAATTTCAGGGACAAAAAGGAATTTTTCCCTGTAATAGCTGCCTCAGTTATATTAAAATAATTTGTGTTCTCTGGTGTCTCAGGTACCTTAATTTTTGATACATATATTGAGCAACCAGCATGCACAAAATTATACAACATATTGACAAGCCAATAATCATTTCATACTGAGAAAAACAAATATCATGGATACAAGCAATTATGTTGACCCATAAGATATTTATACATCTTCTTCAGTCAGCTACATTGATATCCTATCTGACATATTAAAACAGTGATACATGCAATATTATCACTATTAATTAAATCAAACCTTCTAGAGATCTATTGTGGGCCTAAATGTCTGGACCATAGCGTCCACATATAAGAGACAGGGTCCGTTAAACAACACTATAAAAACTCCAAGAATTGGGTCTGATTTGCGAGAGGTCTACCCGGATTTTAATACCAACATAGAGATCCCAAAAGTGAGCCTTATGCAGGGTATACCCAAAGTTTGTATCCCGACATCAGGGCATCAGTTATGTGAGCCCCTAGCAGGATATTACCAGGGTTTATATCCGAGACGAGTGTTCTTTTTCCCAGGGTTTATATCCCGGAAAGAGCAACCCAGTTATGTGACATGTTCGATTGAGACAGAGGACCTAGTTAGTAGTTAGTAGTCTGGAAATATATCTTGAATAATAAATATACAAGATAAAGGATATGATTTTGCACGTTTTTGTCTAGAGGTCTCTCAAATGAGATAATCATTCCCGCAATAGCTCTTTTGGAGAACCCCTTTTCCCTTGGCTCTGAACCCCCACTGTGAGACTACCAAGTATCCACACAGAAAATTATAAAAGAAGAAAAAGGTTCCCTCAAGGCCAAAAGGAGATCTGAACTATTCGCCCCTGTACAACTGAGGATTCAATTCACTCATCATAGTGTTGTCAGTGTGCTGTTCGTCCGTCACATTAGATCTTCCCTTATTTTGTTTGTGTCAATAGTGACCTATATCAGTTGTCCAATTATATCTTAGGACTTTAGGTTTCAATATTAGCAGACAAACTCAACAATAACTGTACATAACATCTGTTGAAACAAGACATCTACATGACAGGTTCTTGACAAAAGTGGGACATACATTTACATAGAAATGTTTACACCAACCATTGTACAAGACACACATCATGAGAGATACTTGACAACATCTATACAAGACTTTTCACAATATCTGAAAACCAACCACAGTAACTTAAGACATCCATCAGAGACAATACTTGACAGCAACTGTACAAGACATTCTCCTGAGACATGTACTTAAAACACTGGTTCATTAATACACTTTATTGAGCTGATGGTGGGTCGAGTGAAGACCAATGGTTTACCCTTGTGTCATATCTGCACTTCAATGAATACATACATAATGTACAAAATATGCAGAACATGCATGCAGAAAAACATTATACATCAACTCCTACATACTCCACCAACCGATCACTAAAAACTCTCCTCCTCCTCTCTAATCTCTAACTACACCACTGATTTACAGTATCTATCATCACTTCTTGTCTCTTGGGAATTTTATAAAATCCTATCATGCGAAACTTAGGGAGGACTACTGTTCTGGATCAGTTTGCATCCTGTTATCATCAGCAATTGATGTTGGAAAAGCTCCAGGTAGCAGACTTCCTGTAATAAGTTCCATGGCAGATCATTTCCTCTTGAGAACAGAATTTGGGATGATGATACGGTAATGTCTCTCACTGTAGACCAGACTGCTGGTGAAAGCTGACACTGGGGTACTTCGGGTGGTTGAGGATAGCACTCTCCTGACATTGGGAGATGTATACTCGGTACATGCAGAACATGACTTGTCGAAGAGACCCAGAATTATTAACAAGTCCACTCCACTTGGCTGGTCTAACCTCACCTACTCTTCAAGTCACATTCATCTATCACTGTGTGAGCAACAGGCTGGTTATTCTCCAAGTTAAGTCTCAGATGAACAATCATTGCAAGCTACTTCACCAGGTTCATGTAATGTTGTTATTAACAAGAGACTTGATTTTTATTTCTCAGATGACATTGATATATCTGATAATCACTGTCATGATCACTATAATTTTAATACTAGAATTCTTCAGAACTGGTTTTCTCCCTTTTTTATATTTAGCGGTTTGAGAGCTGAGATAAAAGCCTCCAGGAAATTCCTACATTGTGGATTATAGAAGATTTCACTTATAAGGAGTTGGTTCTGGATTCTGGGACTACTGGTTGGTTGTCCCAGATGATATATGAAAGGCCTCTCCACCATCCTCTGTTCTCTGTTGATATACAAAATGGCACAACATCTCTTTACATTTGTTAAAGGAAAATGTTATCATAATCAACATACACAGATGGAGATGGGGAGGAAAGGGAGGATGTTGACCAAACACACCTCTCCTGGTTGATAATGAAGTGTATTTCACTCTGATGTACTGTGGGTGGTATGTTTTCATTATTCACCTTTTTCTGTGGTAATCACAAGACTATATGCTGAGACAGGGTTAGCTTAACACAATTACAAGCATTTATGTTGTCCTAGTTCTTACAATGTTTAAACCACAGTAGACCTGGGCACAATGAGGAACAGACACATTAAAGCAAGCACTATAAGGCAAGCAGTATTAGCAAGCATTGTGACATAGCAACATGAGACAGGCATTGTGAATCAGCACATAAGCAGGCATGTTGAGGAAAATGGAAAATAGGCATTTACAACTGCAATATGCAATATGTATTAAACTAATGGCATTTACCCAATTAGCAGACCAAACATCAATTCCAATGGTTGTCAGGTTGGTACATGAATGTCCTATTCCATACACACTCACACAGCAATGCCAGACTTCACCCCTTTCAGACCAGACTTGGCTCACAGGTACATCATCATCATGTGTTCTTTCCCCACTGATTAATGTCCATAACTACTACAGTAGGTAAAAGAAGCCAAATTGCATAAGCAATTGTTCTCATATGCACCAAAGCACATGTGGGAAAAACATGTTTAGTCCCTTAAATTTGCATGAGCCATACATTATATTCAGCCGGCTAAGACACAGGTTCACACACCTATGGTCCTTTTAGGAACTAGTTTATATGAACCAACCAACAGTAGAGGTACCAGAGAGAAATTATATTAATTCTCTTGAGCGTAATCTAGCCACCAGGCATCACAGGAACTTTGCAATTCTGGCGTGCCATACACATCCTGCTTACATATGAATATTGAAGCATCTTTCTTTCTACTAATGTGAGAGGCTACTTAGCAAATCACCAGCTCAATCACTCCAACATTCTCAGCATTTACAAAGGAACTTATACATGTTTACATAACACATTCCAATCCAGACTGCCAAATGTTAACCCGCAAGAGCAGTTTACAGTTGGTTATGAATGAGTCATGCCAGGCATTAAGAATGCACAAATGGTTTTGCGAATTTACATTGAGTGTACTTTACAATCATCAAGCATACGCAACCAGTCACAACAAGGGAATAATATGCACTTGGAGTATTACAGCGTGGGAAACCTGACAGGTTGAAGATGCAGTGTTCAGAATACTGGCACACAGAAGTTCTGTTTTCACGTTCACATTTTCTTCATAAAATACTCTTATATTCTTCTCTTCTAGGCATAACCACAACATTAAAGTATGTTTTAAAGTGGTACCTGTTATTCCAGAGAACAATATTTTACTGAATCTTTAAGGGCATTTTGGGTCCCCACATCACAAATAGCGACTGCTCCTGGTGGAATCCGAGCGCAAACTACCAGATATTCAAATGTGGCCCAGTGAATAGCGTGGGCTGCCACGTATTAGCCAATGAAAAGGCAAGCGCATACCGCTGCCCTACCCCACCGCGTTCTGGAACCTACGATTCTAAGAATAGTCCTGCTATCTGGATGGTCTCCGTTCAAAGTTACAAGTATTTTTATGAATGTGTTGGACTGGGAATGTGGAGGTCTGATCCATCATGTCACATAGCCCCTCTCTTAAATCTTTCATAGGCATGACAGATAATCTCAGAAATCCACAGTTCCCAGATCCCTCAGGTGGTTTTGTCAATTACTCCCTGTCTCCCTTTACTAGAGTAGTACATTTGGAACTAAGTCATTTTTCTTTTTAAATTTAAAAAAAGATCTGCCCCAACATCCCATCAGTTAATGAATTTGGTGGCACACGCAAAGACCATGAAGTTAGCCCTGCATTAAGTTCCATTAAGTCACTGGGAGCATCAAGAGTCCTGACTCCACTCATCTGTGAACTGCCCTTCTATTTACTTCTGACAGTGCTCCACCGCTGACATCCTTGCTATATTTCCTGGTTGTGATAAATGATCTCTCTGAGTCACACCATTTCGTAATGTATGAATGGTCCATAGAGATTCATTATGTGAAGTAATGGCTTTGCAATTAAACCAACTTCCAGATGATGTTTAGAGAGAATGGTTGCACTCCATGTATCTCTCCACCTTTTCATCTTCATCAGAACTTCATCCTTCCCTTCACCACAGGAGAATGATAATCCTGTGAGAGTATTAACTGAACAACTTTATCCAACAGTAATCTTGGCATTTGGAACTGGGTTAAAAATTTTGACCAGCACCGGAGCAAAGACAATCACTTCCGTGTGAACTGTATAAGCAGCCACTGCAAAACTTGTTAAGACTAAAATCTACTATTGCAGATTTTGGGTTAGCATAGAACAAAAATCCTATCTTCCCAATAAGCCTCTTGGGTTCGCAGATGGTAGCAATTTCCCATTGTATTTCCTTGACTCATTTCTGTAGTCATTACCATAGATTTAGAGGTGCACTTTTTGTTTGAGATTCTCTCATTCCGTTAGGCCTCTATTCTGATGTGTTGTGAGAAGTGACAGCATTTTCTCTCCTTAGTTGCTAATTAAGTTGAAATATTGCGCAATCCCACTTCAGACTTGACTGTGGATTGGCCACTCAGCGTCCATTTATGTGTAAGCTGTTTCTAACGTAGCAACTGAGTTTGTAGATGCAGCCAGACTGTGACATCTACTACTACTAATCTAGTATTTCAGGTGGAATTTCCAACTAGTTGTCCTTCAGCCATGCTCTAGCTAAGTGCTTTGAATGACTGGAAAGTATCCGTTCTTTCTCTCCCACATGAACAAAACGTTTACTATTGTCGAATGAGGCGTTCCCTCTCAGCATAGAGAAGTTCGTCATTATCACCCACCTTTGAGGGGTGTGATTATGTGGGTATAGCTTCTTATGTCCCAATATTGACTGGAATTTCGGAAGCCATTTTACTGACTTTGAGGACAGGACTGGCCAGGTCTTGTGAATATACCTCGCATCTCAGTAATAATATAAGATTCCACTGCGCAATGCATGGTTCTTACTTGTATAAAGAATCGACTGCTGAAGTTGCAGGGATCTTTACCTTGAAAGAAGTCAACTGTTTGAGAACAGTGATCTTTCGTTAGTCCACTCAATCGCAGACATTGCTCTCGTCTAGAACTGAGCTAACTTCCCACCATTCTTCAGGCAGAAAAGTCTTCTCAATTGATGATGAAAAAGGGGAAAGACATCAGTTACTCTCAACTTTGTCCGCCCTTTAATTTCCACCATTTTTCAGGCAGAAACGCTTCTCAATTGAGGATGAATTGACGGCCGACGTCGGAGACGGATCCTGTTTTATCTCTTCATGAAATTTTTCAGGTTGTCCATGATATGCTCCTAGTCGTATAATACGCCAATGACATCAGGTTGGTTCCCATCGTTTCCCAGACACATACTTCGTGTACGCTCTCCACTGCCATAGAATGGCCAGGGGTCCAGTTATTTTGATGGCCTTCCTGGAAATTCAATGAGTTCACTCCTAGTGACATGGATCCTAGTACACCAGAGAGATTACACCATCGAACAATAGACTAATATCTTATAGACACCAGACTGTGGTCGGTTTTTATGACCGCCCATGACATCAGGTAGAATCTTCCCTTCATCTCGTCCATCACGTATCCAGTACGCTTAAGAATACCACTACTTCAAGAATAGCAAGTGACTGAGTTGATAAGGATGTTTCTCCTGGAGATTCAATCGTGTTCACCCTCAGTAACTTGATCAGGGCCACTGACAAGATCACACAACCGAAGAATAAACCCAGATGTCGAATCGACACTGGACATTAGCCGGTACGAATACTGACTATACTGAGAGAGATTGTTAGTGAGGTGTCTTAATGGTTGCCCAAGTTTTCCATCAGGGTTCACACTCTCTACTCTCAGTGTTGCAAGCATGTTATGGGGAGATGAGAATATAAGAAGTTATTATCTTATGTGATGTGGTGACATTAAAAATGTTGTAGTTACAACAATATTTCCCCTCTCTCTCTCTCTCTCCCATGCCAGCAATTAATTTTGGAGATGGAGTAGGCCTCATATTCATTTAGTGGATCAAGTGTCTTAATTTCAGGGACAAAAAGGAATTTTTCCCTGTAATAGCTGCCTCAGTTATATTAAAATAATTTGTGTTCTCTGGTGTCTCAGGTACCTTAATTTTTGATACATATATTGAACAACCAGCATGCACAAAATTATACAACATATTGACAAGCCAATAATCATTTCATACTGAGAAAAACAAATATCATGGATACAAGCAATTATGTTGACCCATAAGATATTTATACATCATCTTCAGTCAGCTACATTGATATCCTATCTGACATATTAAAACAGTGATACATGCAATATTATCACTATTAATGAAATCAAACCTTCTAGAGATCTATTGTGGGCCTAAATGTCTGGACCATAGCGTCCACATATAAGAGACAGGGTCCGTTAAACAACACTATAAAAACTCCAAGAATTGGGTCTGATTTGCGAGAGGTCTACCCGGATTTTAATACCAACATAGAGATCCCAAAATGTGAGCCTTATGCAGGGTATACCCAAAGTTTGTATCCCGACATCAGGGCATCAGTTATGTGAGCCCCTAGCAGGATATTACCAGGGTTTATATCCGAGACGAGTGTTCTTTTTCCCAGGGTTTATATCCCGGAAAGAGCAACCCAGTTATGTGACATGTTCGATTGAGACAGAGGACCTAGTTAGTAGTTAGTAGTCTGGAAATATATCTTGAATAATAAATATACAAGATAAAGGATATGATTTTGCACGTTTTTGTCTAGAGGTCTCTCAAATGAGATAATTATTCCCGCAATAGCTCTTTTGGAGAACCCCTTTCCATTGGCTCTGAACCCCCACTGTGAGACTACCAAGTATCCACACAGAAAATTATAAAAGAAGAAAAAGGTTCCCTCAAGGCCAAAAGGAGATCTGAACTATTCGCCCCTGTACAACTGAGGATTCAATTCACTCATCATAGTGTTGTCAGTGTGCTGTTCGTCCGTCACATTAGATCTTCCCTTATTTTGTTTGTGTCAATAGTGACCTATATCAGTTGTCCAATTATATCTTAGGACTTTAGGTTTCAATATTAGCAGACAAACTCAACAATAACTGTACATAACATCTGTTGAAACAAGATATCTACATGACAGGTTCTTGACAAAAGTGGGACATACATTTACATAGAAATGTTTACACCAACCATTGTACAAGACACACATCATGAGAGATACTTGACAACATCTATACAAGACTTTTCACAATATCTGAAAACCAACCACAGTAACTTAAGACATCCATCAGAGACAATACTTGACAGCAACTTACAAGACATTCTATTGAGACATGTACTTAAAACACTGGTTCATTAATACACTTTATTGAGCTGATGGTGGGTCGAGTGAAGACCAATGGTTTACCCTTGTGTCATATCTGCACTTCAATGAATACATACATAATGTACAAAATATGCAGAACATGCATGCAGATAAACATGATTCTAAGAATAGTCCTGCTATCTGGATGGTCTCCGTTCAAAGTTACAAGTATTTTTATGAATGTGTTGGACTGGGAATGTGGATGTCTGATCCATCATGTCACAACCTTGCGTCTAGCGTAGTTAAGAAGGTAGACCCATTAAGTAGCCCCAAAATATCGTCAATCACCGGCAATGGATAAGCTACGTTCTTGGTGATTTTGTTCAGGGCCCTGTAGTCACAGCAGAAGTGGTGACTACCGTCCTTCTTGGTCACGATACAATCGGAGATGACCATTCTGACTTGGATCTTGTTATGATTCCTGCTTTTAGCATATCTTCTATTGCTTTTTCTATTTCTCTATTCTTTAGAGGAGTTCTATATGGTTTCAAACTAATTGGTGGATGATTTCCTGTGTCTATTTCCATAGTAACTGTCTTAGTCTTACCTAACTCCAAGTCATTAATAGCAAAAACATCCTGATTTTTTCTTACTAAGTCTTCTAATACTTCTTTATACTCTTGCGGAGCTTTTAATTGTGATAATAACTCTTGTTCTCTCTTCAAAACTGTCATTGTTTTGTCTTCTGAATGTACTTGAGATGGATATTTTCTGAATGCATGGATCGATTCATCATTCCGTCTTTTCCAACTTCCTCTACTTTTATTTCGATTATTAATAGGGCCTTCTGGATATTTATTTATTGACAATCCTTCTTTAACTGTTGTTGCTATGTTGTTAAGATCACGTGCTATTTTTGCAATCACACACCCTCTACACAATTTAATCTCCTTCCCTGTGTTGTTAAAAATCATTACGGGAAAACTGAAGTGTCTATCTAACGTCGTTATCCCATCTGTGACCTCTAAGCCTGGTTCATCTATTATCTCTCTTTCTAACTCTGTTATTGTAACTGTTTGTCCTATCGAAAAATAAGGATTTTTTTTTTTATTTTTGCTTGTATCAGATTGACCGTTTGTGGTTTTAAAGTCATGGCTGTTTTTACTCTGACTAGCGCTGATACGTGCATGTCTTCCTCTAAATCAACATATACTTCCCGAAATCTCAACTTATGTAAATCAAAATAAAGTCTTACACCATTTTTCAGTAAGAAATCCCTACCTAGGATCATGTTCCTACTTAAATCTTTGACCACGTGAAAAAGGTGTCTCACGTTTATACCTCCCAACCTAAAGTTAATCATTGTTTGTCCAATCACTTGCAAATTTTGTCCAGTGACTGAGTGAAGAGTATCCTGATTCCTAAATATTCTGGAATTCTTTAATATGCGATATAAAAAATTTTCCTTGATTACACTGACTTGCGCTCCTGAATCAATCAATGTTCTAATTCTAAATTTGCCTATTTCTATGATGCATGAACTGGGATCGATCATATTCACTGAAAACTGTTTTATCTCTCCCAGTTGAGGCAATATTCTATATTCTCTATTTCTACTTGTCCTCCTATAATTGTCATTTGGGTAATTGATAAATTCACTCATTTTTGGGACCTTTTTGTTTTCCCTCCTACCGCAGGTCCTACTCGGTAAGTGGGACGCCAGTTTTCCTGCGTTCTTGACCTTGTAAAATTCCTCTGTCTGTCTTCAAAATTTCTATTTGGTCCACTGTTTACACTTCTATTCTGTGCACTAACCTGAGCACGTCTGTTACCACAAAATTTAAAAGTGTGTCCCCTCTGACCACAACTCCAACAAACCATATTTGTGCTACCTACCGTCTCTCTTATAGGGTTTCTCATTTGTCTTTCTCTATCATGAGTATTTTGATTATTATTTCCCTGCAGTGTCTGTATTTCTCCCCGTCTTCTCCATCCGTATCTTGTCTGTCCTATCTCCATAGGTTCCTCAATTCTCTCTTCTCTATTACTTCCTATCTCTCGTCCTACCCTTAGTCTAAATCTCCTTCTCAACCCTTCTTCCTGTACTGCCATATCCACAGCCTGTGATAACCTCGCAGGATTTTCTCTCATAAGTTTAAATTTAAGTCCATCTGACTTTATCCCATCGACAAAAATTCCAACCAGCATCCTCTCCACTTCCTCGCCTTGAACATTCTGGCCTATGAATGCTTCTTCAGCTAGATTAATCAGCCTATCACTGTATAACTGAACGCTTTCTCCATTATCTTGCCTAGATTGTCTTAATACTGAAAAAGCATGTTGGGGATCCAGATCTCAGCATATTTCCGAGCCAAGTCATCTTTAAAATGCTCCCACGTCTCATCTGTTCCTGCTTCCAATTTTCTTCTAATATGATCTGAGACAGGCGATACACTTGTCTTATAAGCCAAATTTTTCGTATCTTCGTCTGTGGCGGCACCCATTAAATAAGCATGTTTTTCTATGGACACAATCCATTTTTTAACATATTTTGCTTGCCCAGTAAACTTATCAATGTCACCAGCTATGCTTTGTTGTTTCAAAACTGTGTCTAACTTGGATATGGCTCTACCTACACCACCAAGCACCTGTCCTAAAGAAAGGTCATGAGGTTCCATTGCAAATTTGTACAAAACAATTCAATATAATAATAATATGTTAATATAATAATATGTTAATTAAACTTATCAGGTCCTATAATCATCTAATATTACAATATTAAATTTATACTTTACAAGTGTTGGCTGTCAACGATTAGGGTCCCTGCCTGTAGTTAGACACTCGTCGAAAACTGCATATTAATGGTTCTCAGGTTTCAGTCTTGTATGCTGAGAGGCACGGTTAAATGTATCTGGCACCCAAGGACTCGAACAAGGATCGACAAGGCGGGCTTCACCACCCCGTAAGGATCGACAAGGCGGGCTTCACCACCCCGTAAGGATCGATAAGGCGGGCTTCACCACCCCGTAAGGATCTTGAAACTGATTCAGCAAAGCCGGCTTCACAACCGCATAAAGATATTGAAACTGATTCAGCGAAGCGGGCTTCACAACCGCATAAAGTTATTAAAACTGATTCAGCAAAGCGGGCTTCACAACCGCATAAAGATATTGAAACTGATTCAGCGAAAGCGGGCTTCACAACCGCATAAAGATTCTTAAGGTTGATCTGTTCCACTGCCAGTTAAGGTCGGCATTTTGGAAACTTCTTGAAGTCTGTTCAGCAGAAGTCCGATAACGTGCCAGTGTGTCAGAGGCACCGCATTTTCCCAACAAGCGCAGTATGAAGTAGTGGCTGTATTACATATAGTGGCCCAATACCTCCGTTATGTACCGCGACAAATGAAGTTGTTTAGACTGGTCCACGGCACCATTTCGCTTATGTGACAGAGTAGCGAAGTGGTGAAGTCAGAAACAACATAACTCCAGCAGTCTTCTGATGTATGACATTTAATTGTAGTTGCTTCAGGTTTACAGATTCTTATAAATATCGTAGACAAATAACAGAGATCCAGATATCTCGACAATACTTGATGGTGACTTAAACGTGACCTCGCTCTAAGACTGCTGGCTAATCACTAACCCGTTGCTATCCTTCCCGTCACGCGTGAGCATCCCTAGTTATTTACATTTTCCCAGGGTGCTCCCGCGTGCACTGAAGTTTAGACCCTTTTTCTCTTGCACGCCGAGCTAGATCCCCTTAACAGAGACAGACACCCTGTTATAGTTACTGCCACTTGTTTATTGCATCATGCTTATGTCAATTTTAGGAATTGTCTTATTGAAATGCATCACTAATTTTTACATTTTTTTTTAAAATGTTGCGTATCCCTTACGGGACGTTGCAGTCAATACCAGCATTTTCAGATGCTATTGGTGTACTAGGCAAGTGTTACGTTCAGTAGTTTGCCATTGCTTTCTGAATGAATTTTTACATTACTCAGTGTATATAAATAAATATTTTTTTTTCATTTTTATCCACTTTACCCCAAATCCCCCCCCCCCCCCCCCCCCATTTTTGTGAGGACGCTCGCGATATTCGTCAGAATATTTGTGTGTATAAAGTGTGAGGGTTTGTTCATATTAGTTCCAGTAAGTATGTGAGGCAAGGTGTATGTGTCTACATGTGTGTGTGTGTGTGTGTGTGGGTGTGTGTGGGTGTGTGTATGTGAGGGGGGAGTGGTGTGTGTATGTGTGTATATGTGTATGTGTGAGTGTATATATGTGTATGTATGTGTGTATGTGTGTGTGTTACGTATGTGTGTGCATGTGCGTGTATGTATGTATATGCGTGTGTATGTATATATGTCTGTGTGTAAGTGTGTTTGTGTGTATATGTGTGTATATGTATGTATATGTGTAAGAGTAAGTGTGTATGTGTGTACGTGTGTGTATATGTGTGTAAGTGTGTATGTGTGTATCCGTGTTTATGTGTGTGTGTATGTGTATATGTATGTGTATGTGTGTACGTGTATTTGTATTCGTATGTATGTGTGTATGTGTGTTTATGTTTGTATGTGTGTAAGTGTGTGTATGTGTGTATGTGTGTAAATGTGTGTATCTGTACGTGTGTGTATGTGTGTATGCGTGTGTATGTATGTATGAGTGTAAGTGTGTGTGTGCCTGTGTGTATGTGTGCGCATGTGCGAGTGTGTGTATATGCGTGTGTATGTGCGTATATATATATATATATATATATATATATCTTCTTCTTCTTCTTCAGCATTCCGAGCCATTGAGGTTCTTTGCTGCAAATACAATCTGTCTCCATTCGTCTCTCTGGTGGACCTTCTCTTGCCAGTCGTTGATTCCAAGTGCTTGTAGGTCTGTATGTATATTATCTCTCCACCGCCTTCTTGGTCTACCTCGGGGTCTACGGTCATTTATTTCCTGAGTGTAAGCGAGTTTTGTTTCCCTATTATCTTCCATTCTTTCTATATGCCCCAGCCATTGTAGTCTATTAGCCTTCATGATACCAGTGATTAGCGGGGACTTAAACAAAATCATAAATGTCTTTGTTACTTCTTCTTTTCCACTCTCCACTTTGTGTATCCCTAATGGGTCCAAAGATGCGTCTTAAAATTTTGTTCTCAAAGGTTTGTAACAAGGCTTCGTCTCCTTTCGTTGTACTCCAGGTTTCAGAGCCATACAGCACAACTGGTCTGATCAGTGTTTTGTATATTGTGATTTTGGTGTTACGAGATAGCGCCTTTGATTTTAGTAGATGTTGTAGTGCATAGTATATCTTATTTCCAGAGTTGATTCTAGTTTGTATTTCTTCCCTTATGATGTTGGAGCAGTTGAAGATTGTACCCAGGTATTTGTATGTTTCCGTTCTTTTAATGGTCATATTATCTATTTGTATGTGGCCAGAGTTTTTAGCCATTCCGTCTCTTGAAATTACCATATATTCTGTCTTATCTTGGTTGATAACCAGCCCCATCTGTTGGGCTTTTTCCTTTAAGTGAGTCAATATTTCTAATGTCTTTTGTTCACTTTGCCCTATAATATCTATATCATCTGCATAACCAAGCAGCTTGGATGTTCCTCCAATATCACATTCCTCCTTTACCTTCCTTACAACTTTCTCTAGAGCCAGATTGAAGAGTAGCGGCGATAGTGCATCACCCTGTTTCAAGCCAGATGTTATTTGGAAGGGGTCTGATTTCCTGCCTTTATATGTTACTATATTATAAGTATCTTCCATGCATAGTTTGGTCATGTTAATTAACTTCCTTGGTATTCCAAATTCCTGCATAACATTCCATAGACTATTCCTATTATATATATATATATATATATATATATATATATATGTGTGTGTGTGTGTGTGTGTGTGTGTGCATGCGGTGTATCTAGGGAGTGTGTATTCGTATGTTATTTTGGGTGTGAATAACTGTGTGAGTTTGTGCAAATAATGTAAATATGTATGCAGGTAGGTAGGTAGGTGTGTGTGTGTGTGTGTATGTGTGTGTGTATGTGTGTGTGTGTGTGTGAATGTGCGTGTACGTGTGTCTGCCTGTTTCATGACATTATAATTTGCAGTTTATGTTTCATCATCATCAAGTGCCCTGCCAGCTTGCGTAGGCGTTCATGGCTTTCCACAGATCTCTGTCTTTGGTGTTCTGGTTCAACTCTTCTGGTAACATACCACCGTCTCAATCCATCCAGCATCATTTCTCTTGGTCTGCTTCTCTTCCCCTCGCTCTGTCCAGTTGTCACGATGTTTTCCAATGCCTCTCTTATCATCACATGACCGAAGAAAGCTGTTTGTCTTTTTCTGTTTGGTGTATATAATGTTCTAGTTTCATTAGCCTCTTTCAGGCAATCGTTGTTAGTTACTCTGGCAGTCCAAGGAATTCACAACATTCGTCTTAAAAACTACATCTCTATTGCTTCTAAGTTCTTCCTAATTTGTTCATTTACATTCCAAGATTCGCTGC
Organism: Cepaea nemoralis; assembly: GCA_014155875.1. Classification (NCBI taxonomy): domain Eukaryota; kingdom Metazoa; phylum Mollusca; class Gastropoda; order Stylommatophora; family Helicidae; genus Cepaea; species Cepaea nemoralis. The sequence goes on from JACEFZ010005731.1 coordinate 756,578, forward strand.
CATACGGCTAATCTGGTTCTATATAGCATTTTAGCACTCTCTTTCTTACATTCATTGATAGTGACTTATTGCATAAGAAACTCTTCATTTTCTGAAATGCGGCTTTTGTCTGCCCTATTCTGCTCTATTCTGCTGATCCACGACACTGGTGATCGAGTGAAATGGCGAGTCATGACCTCTCACGCTTTCCGGCATGGCATATGATTGATTGATTGATTCTGCTCTTAATCTCTGTTGTACATCTTATGTTTACAAAATCCATTTGACAATGTTTCTTTCTTATGTGAAGGTAAAATGCACAATTTATGAACGAAATATGAGTGGTTGGAAGGACCAAATATGAGACGGGCCTGCCTGCCCAATTTGTAACCCTTTGAAAATAAAGTTTGTTCGTTCGTTCGTTCATTCTTCTTTCACTCTGTCATCTCCCACGGTTGGTTAGATCTTCATTTACCTCATTCACTGCAGGCCTTGCTATCTTTAGCTATCTGATGCAGCTCTCTCCTTGTCTTCGTCTGAATCACTTCTGTCACCATGTCTGTGTGTATATCAACTAAGGGGGCTGAATTGTCTCGAGGTATGGTGTCCACCTCGAGTGCTGGAGGCACCGAGTTCAAGCTTCGTTGAGGGCCGGGATTTTTTCACGAGGACTTCTAGTAAAAAGCATTTCCCCTGGTCTCTGTATAATGAGATTGGACGCCCGTGTTAGTTAGTTAGTTAGTTAGTCAGTCAGTCAGTCAATCAGTCAGTCAGTCAGTCAGTCAGTCAGTCAGTCAGTCAGTTAGTTAGCTAGTTAGTTAGTTAGTTAGTTAGCTGGTTAGCTGGTTAGCTGGCTAGTTGGCTAGTTGGCTAGTTGGCTAGTTGGCTAGTTGGCTAGTTCGTTAGTTGGTTATTTGGTTATTTGGTTGGTTGGTTGGTTGGTTGGTTGGTTGGGTTGTTGGTTGGGTTGTTGGTTGTTGCTTGGTTGGTTGGTTGGTTGGTTGGTTGGTTGGTTGGTTGGTTAGTTGGTTGGTTGGTTGGTTGGTCGAGGTTCCAACTTCACGGCAACGGGTCGTCCCCATTATGCTCCATTCCTGTGCCAGTGAATATCACACAAAATGCTTCCCGCTGTCTAATGTGAAAAGTGGAAAGACAGGAGTCTCGGCAATCCAACAGCACGCACAGGTACACTGTGCGTAATGCCGCCGCCAGAACGCTAACACAAAATTTCATCCACGAAAACCACAATTCATCGTCGAATGACTCGGCAGTCACCAGAAAGACCTCATTGACACGGGTTTTCTCACATGGCTCGGTCTTTTACCGCAGCGCGACCCGCCGAAAGTGTCGCAGAAAGCACGAACTCCGCAGCTTCAGCGCCGACTCCTTGGAGTCTCCTGAAAAATGCACTCGTGAACCGAAAAGGCAAATCAGTCAATTCAGCAACAGCCGGTAGCCATTGTTCCGAACATACAGGTCACTGTATAGGACAGATGTATAAGCATTCCAAGCGAATCTCACAGCTCACGGTGTCGCCCACGCACTCACTCAGTAGCAGGGCGGCGGAACCATGTACTACCAGTCCAACATGAGGAAAATGCGATTGCAAACCGTAGCTACAAGCATTTAAAACGCCAGATGCCTTAACTGTTCAACGCCTAACCGCCATGCTGGCGACCGAAACTCTTTTTCTTTACCTCATTATTCACTGGTTGTTTGTCTATTCTCTCCGTGAGCTTTGCATCGGAGATTCTGTCTGACCATTTCTCTTATTTTGTTTTGAACAGACACAAATTAGTGAATTTTTTTTTTAGTTTATCTTTAATAGTTTTAGTTGTTCTCCGAGATTCTAATCCATACAGTAATCATAATTTACTGAATATTCAAACGTTCGTGCATAAATGTAATTTATTTTTACTTTTACAGATGTCTAGTGCTGTGAAAGTACCTCTAGCCTTCTGTGTTCCTATTCTGAAATCCTTGTCGCTTTCTCAAGTAGGTGTACGATTATGTCCCTTGAAGTGAGGTTTTTTCAATGGAGATAAGGTTTCCTTTTGCTTGATTTGTTTTCATTATCTGTGTCTTTTTCCTATGTATTTTTAAACCGAATTGTTGTGACTTCTCATGCAATGTGGACAATTTACCCTGTGTCGGATTTCGTGTGTGAGCCAGGAGGCCAGATTCGTCAGCCGAAGTCCAGATCATGGAGCTGCTTTGTCAGGGACGCCCATTGGATTCCATTTCTGGCAGTGATTGTTTTTGTCTTCAATATCCAGTCCATAGCCAGCAAGAATAGTAGAGGTGGCAAAAGATGCCTGCGTCTCATTCTTTTTCTTATTTTGAATCCCCCTGGTACACTCTCTAATGCCTTACTCTGCACCCCATGTCTCTGTATGTTGCCTTTATTAAGTTCATTATTTTCTCTTATATCCCATAATGCGTCATCAACTTCTAAAGAGATTGCATATCAATGCTACCAAAGGCCAGTTCATAGCCCACAAATCCAGTATAAGGTAGTTAGTTCAGCTCGATGTCTTGTTCTATTATTAGGTGCAGTGTTTCTATCGTGTCAGTGCAAGATCTGTTTGATCAAATCCTGTCCCGTTTATCCCTTAATTGTTTGTCAGTGACATTTCAAAGTCTCCCCATAATCCTGCTTAATATTTTTTTTTTTCAAAAACTGCCAGTAACATTATTCCTTTATAAGTGGCACACTCACGCATGTCCTCTTTCTTTGTCATTTTAAACAGATATCCTTTTCTCTAGTCTGCTGATATTACTTCAGTGTTAACGTTAGTTTTAACTGTGTCTACTAATATGCCATATGGACCAGCAGCTTTCCCATCCTTCAGAAATGTAATATCTTTCCTAATATCTTCAGATATTTTCCCACAGTTAATATCCATCTCCATTTATGCAGCCTAGATCTCTGGAGACTCTCCTGGGACTTGTCTGTTCAGGTGTTCCTTAAAGTATTCAGCCCATCTGTTTTGTTGATGTTTAATGTTTGTGATAATTATTTCCATTTCTTTTCTTTTTTATCAGTCGGCTTTCCTGGCATGTTCCTTGTGGTACTGTAAAGACTCTTAGGTTTCCTGTCGATGCTGCTTGTTCTATCTCTATGAACAGATCGTCCAAGTAACAAAACGAACGTTATTATCCACCTTTATCAGCTTGTGAATTTCTTCATTAGCTTCTGCAAATTTGGTGTTGTGATGCTCTTTTTCAAGTCTAAGATCTTTCACATGGTTGTTTGGCTGTGTGTGAATATACTAGATTAGCATTAGAGACTGCTAGTTGGGGATATTGGGATTGCTTGCTTTGTTTGCTTGATCAGTTGGATGGTTACTTTATTTATGCATTTTTGGTTAGTTGGTTGATTTCGGAAACAAAACAGGCAACACACAGTGGACATCGGAAACACACAGTGGACATCAGAAACACACAGTGGACATCAGAAACACACAGTGGACATCGGAAACACACAGTGAACATCAGAAACACACAGTGGACATCAGAAACTTATCGCTGACATTACAAACCTACAGGTGACTACAGAAAGATACAGGTGACATCACAAACATACAGATGACATCACAAACATACAGCTGACATCACAAACATACAGATGGCATCACAAACATACAGGTGACATCACAAACAATCATTGTCCACACGCCTGGATAACGCTATGGGAAGAGAACCAAATACATTTCAACAATCAGTTTTAGCCAATGGTCACCAAATGTGTGTGACGTGTCTTAAAGCAAGAGTTGAGTTGAGCTAAGAACTGACATCACTGCACTCAGGACATTCCCATACGCGCTCCGTCCCTCGTTCAACAGCCAGTGAAGGGACAAACTACTAAACGTTCCCGCCGCTTTCTGATTGGAAGTTCTTCTGATCTTCCCTCTCAGTTTTGAGATTCTACCAGACCCCCTGCCAATCCCCCGCAATCTCTTCCTTTCTACAAACGGGTCCTTAATCTGTTCCTCCACCTGGTCCCACAGGCACACGACCACCTCTCCCTTGTCCATAGGTAATCTAACACCAAGAGGTGTATTCCCTGCCAGCCTACCATCCTGTTCTTTCCCCAGCACTCCAGCATGGCTATGGCAAAGAAATCCATACACTTCTCACAATCTGTGATCTCTGAAGCAAGGTGAGGCATTCCACACGAACCATTCAGTTCTCCACCTTACAAAGCATACTCACTGAGACCGTAATGAAGACAATGTGAGTTGCAGTGGTCTCCTCTAACCAACGAAATGCCGCTGTGACCTCTTCCACCCCCATTCTCATGCCGGAGGTCGTAGCCTAATATGTCAGATTGCCCATTTTTAAGAATCGTCCATTAGCCTTCGCAATGAAACCCCAACCATTCCATCTGTTTCTCATCACTGATCCATCAGTATAGAAGTCTATATCACCTTGATGTGTGTTGCTCTGGATCAGCTGTTGCACTTTAAACTCAGTGCTGCCCGCTGCCCATTCTCTGCACTCACGACCCAATGTTACTATTACATTGTGCCAGTCCGTCATGTCATCCGGAACTTCAACCCACTCTCTTTCACGATTGATGGTCTCTAGATCACATACCTGACGTATAGAAAGTTCTGCCTGAGCCATCGAGGATTTGCTTCGTCTTCGTCTTGACCCTTGCCCATATCCACTGCTTCATGCAGGGGGTGATCCCTACCTGCTGCAACTCTCAGGTACCATTTGACCTGATGGACCCTTTGCCTATCCGCCATTATTGGTAGCGCCAGGATATGCCTTATGCAAATAATTGGTGTGTCCTTTGTGCACCCCAGGATCACCCGCATGGCCGCATTCTGTATGAGCTCCAACCTTTTAAGTTGGCTCTTTGATACTGTCAGGAGCCATAAACCATACTCAATAACATAAATTATTGAGTGCTTAAAGAGCCCATGAAGCATCCCCTGATCTACCCCGGTTGCTGCCCTCAGTGCATTAAGTCCCCTACCAGCCTTCACTACCAAAGCCTCCACATGATCCTTAAAAGATAAACGCCAGTCAAAGGTGATACCCAAGTACTTCAATTTACTCTCTCGACTAAGATGACATCCATTCGACATAATACCTGGGACATCTGCCTTGACGATCCGGTTATCCAGGAAGTACCACACAACCGATGCCTTGTCTGGTTGTATAACGGCCCCTGCGTCCCTTCACCACTCTGCCACCTCATTTATTGCCACCTGTAAGTCTTTCGCCAAACTGGCCCTGTCTCTGCCCTGTCTTTATACCAGCACATCATCTGCATATGTCAAGATTCTACCCACACCTGCTGCCTCAATAGTTGCGATTTTGCTGGTGTAGACACTAAAGAGCACTGGGGACAAGGCATATCCCTGCGGCAACCCATGTGTAATTGTACAGGGGTCCGAATCCAGGAACTCATGCTCAGTGCTACCTTACCCTCATATAGGATTGCCGCGACCCATCTAACAAGGATGTGGAGCTGTGAAGTGCTGGGGCAGCAAGTCTGCGTCCACCAGGGAACGGGTGGCCAGTCTTTCCATCTACATGTGTATGTGTCTGTGCTTGTGTGTGTACGTGTGGGTATGTTTGTATGCGTGTTTATGTGTGCGTACATGGGTGTGTATATGTATGTGCATGTGCATATGTGTATGTGCGTGTGAATGTGTGTATGTGTGTGTGTGTGTGTGTGTGTATGTATGTGTATATGTTTGTGTATATATGTGTGCATGTATACAGTGTATGCAAGGGAGTGTGTATTCGTGAGTTATGTGTGTACGTGAGTGTAACTATGTGTGTATGGGGGATGTGTGTATGTGTGTTGGTGTGTGTGTGTGTGTGTGAATATATGTGTGTATTTGCGTGTGTATGTTTGTGAGTGTGTGTGTGTGCGTATGTGTGTGGGTCTCTGTGTGTGTGTGTGTGTGTGTATGTGTGTGTGTGTGTGTGTGTGTGTTTGTGTGTGTGTGTGAAAAGACAGAGAGAGAGAGAGAGAGAGTTGAGCGCACGCATGTCATGTAACATGCTATTCCATATTTTTTGTGTATTCTCATCTTCATATTTATTATCATTTTGAATGCCACTTGATTTTACCTGTATAATATGAACACATGTACATTACTGTAGAGTGAGTGAGAGAGTTAGTGAGAGTGAATGAGTGTGAGTGTGTATGTGTGTCTAAGAGAGAGAGAGAGAGAGAGAGAGAGAGAGAGAGAGAGAGAGAGAGAGAGAGAAGACAGACAGACAGACAGACAGACAGACAGACAGACAGACAGACAGACAGACAGACAGACAGACAGACAGACAGTGGAGCGCATACATGTCATGTATATTCCATATTTTTTTTTAATGTATTATCATTCTCCATATTACGAGGTATCATTTTGTATGAATGTATGCATGCCTGGGGTGTGTGCGTGGTTGGGGTGTGTGTGGGTGGGGGATGTGTGTGTGGTGGATTTTTGGTTGGTGGGGATGTATGGATGGATGGGGGATATGTCTCATAACATAGTATTATGCATTGTTTATGTTTACAACATACATTTGACAATATTATTTTCTATGTAAATGCATCGTGTACTAATAATGAACGAAAGATGAGTGACTGGAAGGGCCGAATGTAAGACGGGCCTGCGTGCCCAATTTGTAGTTCTTCTATAGTAAAGATCAATCAATCAATCAATCAGTCAATCAATCAATCAATCAATCTCTTAACGGATGATGAGCGTAAACGTTGAAAGAAAACCCAAAAGAATTAACCGCCTGAGCCTGGTCGCAATATGGGCAATCAGACATTAAGAAACTAGAACATCAAAGAGTAAACATAAAATGGCAACAACTGCAGTATACGGGCAAGCAAGAACAATGCGGATTAGAACGTGGCTAGCAGATTGGCTTGGAGGCCACTGACAATCAAACACCAGAAACCATGGAAGAAATACTGATAACGAACTATCCATAACGTATAAATATCTCCCTTGACAATGATAATAGCTATTATAATTATTATCATAGCTGTCGTGATGGTATCTGTCTGTCTGTCTGTCTGTTTGTCTGTCTCTCTGTCTCTCTGTCTGCCGCTGCCTGCGTGCGTGCGTGCGCGCGGGCGTGCGTCTGTCCGTCCGTCCATCCATCCGTACGTATGCAGGCAGGCAGGCAGGCAGGCAGGCGTGTGTGTGTGTGTGTGTGTGTCTGTGTGTGTGTGTGTGTGTGTGTGTGTGTGTGTGTGTGTGTGTGTGTGTGTGTGTGTGTCTGAATATAAGTATGTATGAGCATGTGTGCGTGGTTGTGTTTGTGCGCCTGTCAGTGTATCCGTGATTTCTGTGCATACATCAGCAAACAATGAAACATTAAACAAGAAGTTCTCACAGATCTATATGTTTATTGTCAATAAAACGGATATCCCTGGCTAGTCGTGGTTTTAAAACATCATAGGTAGATTGGTTTCAAAATATTGCTGGGCCACGAGAGCTGCCTTAAAGGCTTACACGCAATCCTCTAGGTGTCTCAAGCGAATTGACAAGCCAATTAGTGAGCATAGAAATTCGTCCATTGCTATACAGGCCAGCGGCATTTGGGATGAGGGTGAGGATCTCACTCATAGTCTTATTTGCCAATGAGGTGATGATATTCGGGACTGTGTATGCACAACTGGGGATTTCAAAAACTAGGCAGGTGAAGATATTCAGGAGACAATCCATTCCTGAATGTGTGCAATCTTCTCTGAGAGGCAGGCAGGTTTTGGTAATATTTTCCAAACAAGTGCAGTATATATTGTTACATGCGGAGTTGCATTGTTCAGCTAGTGATTCACATGGGATGTCGGCGGTGGGCGATTTTTGCGAGCACATCTCCAAGAAGTTGTTGCACAAGTCCGTACAGACAGAGCTACAGTTGTACTTGGCCCCCACGGTCGCGCAGACGACAAGACACAAGGTCAGGAGAACTGAGGAAACAATGTTAGGTAGATGTTATGTTCAGTTACACGTGGAAAACTCACATACGCGCACACGCACACACACACACACACACACACACACATATATATATATATATATATATATATATATATATATATGTGTGTGTGTGTGTGTGTGTGTGTGTGTGCGTGTGTGCAAATTATACACATTCTATTTACTGGACGCCGCTGTCAACACCAGCACTTTACATTTTACAGCTGTCGTTGATGTCTTGGCAAGTTTACGTTCAGTAGTTTGCCATTGCTTTCTGAACAACTGGCTCCCACACCAACACGTTAAAACCCAGTGGACGCGGTCTGCTGCCAAATCGGTCCCAGATGTGTTTCGAACGCAGGTAAGCGGGCTCATGAATCCCGTCCGCAGGACCTTAACCACGGAGACAGATATATGTGTGTGTGTGTGTGTGTGTGTGTGTGTGTGTGTGTGTGTGTGTGTGCGTGTGTGTGTGTGTGTGTGTGTGTGTGTGTGTGTGTGTGTGTGTGTGTGTGTGTGTGTGTGTGTGTGTGTGTGTGTGTGTGTGTGTGTGTGTGTGTGTGTGTGTGTGTGTGTGTGTGTGTGTGTGTGTGTGTGTGTGTGTGTGTGTGTGTGTGTGTGTGTGTGTGTGTGTGTGTGTGTGTGTGTGTGTGTGTGTGTGTGTGTGTGTGCGTGCGTTAACATAAAATGGAGGTGGGGGAAGTTACGGCGGTGTTCCGCTGGCTGGAGGGCGAACAGCATACACATGTCGTGATTGTAACGGACTGACTTAAAGCACGATGTGAAAGGTGAAGCGAATCATGCTTTGGGCAGAGTTCAGGCTTCCATTCAACAATCAGAAATATAGAGCTGGTATGGTGGGAAACGAGCATGCGGACGGATTCGCTGGGTCTGCACCACTCAGTGCGGTTTGTGTGCGTGTTGAAGCAGAAGTGGTTGGGATCACTTGGAATTGTGCGGATGTTGCAGAAGATGACCACTGCCTGGAGAGAATAATGCTGCAGGGAGTGACCAGGGGATCTGGCTGTCACTCAAACCTCCGAGGAAAGGGCATATAATCAGACTGCTACAGGTGCCATTCATTTTGGCATCTACGCTGGCTGTAGCAGATCAGACGTAACGCGTATGGGAATGTCATGAGTGCCGTGACGTCGGTTCTTGTCTCAGCTCAACTCATTTACAACAAGTCAAGATCATGTCTGTACACGCCCACAGATCTGCTGGTTAGTTGGTTGGTCTCCGTGGCCGAGTTGTATCGCATGCCTTGTGCTCCGACGGTGTTGATTTCGATTGCGGATGACTCCTGTGTGACTCCTGGATGACTTCTGGGTGAAATCTCGATTACTCATGTGACTCCTGTGTGAATCCTGAGTGACTCCTGTGTGAAACCTCGATTACTCCTGGGTGGCTCCTGTGTGACTCCTGAGTGACTCCTGGATGACTCCTGGGTGAAACCTCGATTACTCCTGTGACTCCTGAGTGACTCCTGGATGACTCCTGGGTGAAACCTCGATTACTCCTGTGACTCCTGTGTGAATCCTGAGTGACTCCTGTGTGACTCCTGAGTGACTCCTGTGTGACTCCTGAGTGACTCCTGTGTGACTCCTGTGTGAATCCTGAGTGACTCCTGTGTGACTCCTGAGTGACTCCTGTGTAACTCCTGGGTGACTCCTGTGTGACTCCTGAGTGACTCCTGAGTGACTCCTGAGTGACTCCTGAGTGACTCCTGTGTGACTCCTGAGTGACTCCTGTGTGAATCCTGAGTGACTCCTGTGTGACTCCTGAGTGACTCCTGTGTGACTCCTGAGTGACTCCTGTGTGAATCCTGAGTGACTCCTGAGTAACTCCTGTGTGACTCCTGTGTGACTCCTGCGTGACTCCTGTGTGACCCCTGAGTGACTTCTGGAGCTACGGAGTTCGAGCTTTGTGCGACGATTTCAGCAAGTTGGCCAATCGGAAAGAGAACAGGGCCGGTCTGCCTGTCAAATCCTGTGTAGGTTGTGTGATCAGTCAAGTGGACACGTGACGATCCCTGTCAAACTCTGTTTAGGTTGTGTCGTCAGTCAAAGGTAGGTGGGTAGGTGGGTGGGTAAGTAGGTGGGTAGGTGGGTATTTAAGTGGGTAGGTGGGTGGGTAAATGGGTACTTAGGTGGGTAGGTATATAGGTTTGTAGATAGGTTAGTAAGTAGGTACATAAGTAGGTGCGTATGTGGGTAGGTAGATAGGTATATATTTAGGAGGGTGGGTAGATGGGTATATAGGTAGGTAAGTACTATATTGATAGATAGGTATATAGGTATGTACAGGTACTTATGTATAGGTAGATAGGTATGTGGATAGCTATGTATATAGATATGTAGGTACGTGGGTAGGTAGGTGGGTGTATAGGTAGGTAGATAGGTAGATGTTATATAGATAGTTATGTAGAGGTAGATACTATATAATTAGATAGATAGGTAGGAAGGTAGGTATACAGATAGGTAGTTAGATTGGTTTGTAGGTGTATAGGTACATAGATAGGTGTGTCGGTAGGTATATAGTAGGTAGATATATAGGTAGGTAGATAAATAAGTGGGTATGTAGGTAGATAGATGGGTCGGTAGGTATATAAGTATATAATTAGGTGGATAGGTAGGTATACAGGTAGCTATTTATGTAAAAATGTAGGTATATAGATAGGTAGGTAGGTTGGTAGGTAGGTAGGTAGGTAGGTAAGTAAGTAAGTAAGTAAGTAGGTAGGTAGGTAGGTAAGTAGGTAGGTAGGTAAGTAAGTAAGTAAGTAAGTAAGTAAGTAAGTAAATCATTATTTTCAAAGGGTTAAGAATTGGGCACGCTGGCCCGTTGGTAGGTAGGTATATAGGTAAAACAGGCAGGCAGGTAGACAGGTAGGTGGATACGTAGGCAGCAAGGCAGGCAAGCAGGTAGGTAGGTAGGTAGGTAATGTGGTGGCTAGACTCTTCCCTGCCTGCCCTGTAGTCATGAATCGATCTTGAGCGGGGCGTGTCCGGATGTGTCAAATGTTGGGGTTGATTGCGATGTCATATAAATGACGTGCAAATAGCTTGACTGTCATTATCGTGATCTGTCAAATGATTAAATTATTAGGTTCATAATTGTGATCAAGCAATCAATCAATCATGTGCCATGCCGGAAAGCGTGGGTGGCCATGACTCGCAATTTCACTCGATCACCAGAGTCGTGGATCAGCTCAGTGTTCCTGTCTCGACCATGCTATGTGGCCAAGCCATCCAGGTATTTACTTCTAAGTCTTCCCCTTGGTCTATTCCATTCGATCTTGCCAGTTATCACTAAGTTCTCCAATCAATTTCTTCTCATAACATGTCCAAAAAATTTTGACTGTAGAACATCACGTCTAATTTCACTAATCAGTTTACGATGTTCATTTGTCTCCTGTAGTACTTGGTCATTGGTTTTTCTGTCTGTCTATGGCACTCTTTGCATTTTCCTCAGAAACCACATACATACATCCATACAAAAGAATAAGCTCTATGTAGCACCTCAACACTCTTTTTCTTGTTTCAATTGAAATCTTTTTATTGGTAAGTATGTTTTTTCATCTTGCTATAGGCTACTTTCGCCATGGCGATTCTTGTTCTAATCTCTACAAGGCATCTCCCATCAGATGTTATGACTGTTCCGAGATAATTTTACCGATTCACTTGTTGAAGAATATTCCCATTTACTTGTATATTACATTGTGGTATTTCGTTCTTCCTAGTGACGACCATAATCTGCGTCTTTTTAGAATTTAATTCTAACCCCAGTTGTTCACTGTGTGCAACAACCGCATCTACTAATTGTTGCAGATCCTGCGCATTGTCTGCAATCATTACTTTATCATCTGCATATCTAATATTATTGATGTTTCGTCCTCCAATGCTGATTCCATTTATATCTACTACATTTCTGAAAATATTTTCACTGTATAGGGAAAACAGATCTGGAGACATTACACATCCCTCCCTAACACCTCTCTTAATAGGCTGATATTGTCCGACTTCATTATCAATCCTTATGGCAGCTTGTTTGTTTTCAATATATGTTTTTTTATAAGTCTAATGTCTTTCCCATCAATTTGTAGATCAGCAAGCATATCTACCATGTTGACATGTCTAACTCTATCGAAAGCCTTTGTGTATTCAATAAAGCAAAGATGTATATCTTTGTTTACTTCTATAGAACGTTCAATAACTGAACGCAGCATGTACACAGCATTTACTGTACCCTTTCCTTCTACAACCCACATTGTTCTTCCCCTATTTCAGGTTGTATTTTCTTCCTCACTCTTTGCATGATAATTCATGGCAAAATCTTTGTGATGTGACTCATTATACTGATTGTTCTTCTTCTTCTTCTTCGTTCATCCGGAGTTTTTTTTTTCGGATGTGATTGCGTTGTGCCTGTTTACAGCAGAGCTGCGTTCTTGCGCCGTTAGGCCGACACATCCGACTTCTGCGGGCATTTGTTGACCGGGTTAACCTTCCCGGGGGTTTCTTAGGACGTTTGACTCTCACTGTTGTGGTGTTATCCCCCATCCCAGCTGGCCCATATAGAACAGCCAAAGACATCCTGGTCAGCCCTCAAGGGAAGGCAGGGGCAGACCATGGGCATTCCCCGCCATCCAAGGAGGCTTCCATACTTGCAGAGCCAACACACAGCGCTCTGGTACTGGGCTCACCCAAGGAATCGTCACGTCCTGCACATGGCTGCTTAGCCTCACTTCCGTATATTGGGCCTTCCGTTCACCATAGGCTGTTCTTCCGGAAACCAGAAGAATGCAGTGTGCAGATGACATCCACACAGTGAGCTTTCGATTCGGACTTTCCGCACAATGGATTTGCTATCCGAGCAATATTCCATTTCGTGCCACTAGGACACTTTTTCCACCTTTTTTGAAAGCCCACACAGTGAGCTTTTGATTCAGACTTTCCACATAATGGATTTGCTATCCAAGCAATATTCCATTTCGTGCCACTAGGACACTTTTTCCACCTTTTTTGAAAGCCCACACAGTGAGCTTTTGATTCGGACTTTCCACGTAATGGATCTCCTATCCAGCAATATTCCATTTCATGCCTCTGGGAGGCTTTTGTAACCGACATACCTGTGGTATGAAGTGTGGCAGTCTGAATACTTCTTCATACACCTTTAAATGTCAACCTGTATGTAGTTAAAGTAAGCTACGGTCAACTTGAGCTTGTTGATATCTCCATAGAGCTTGTCCTCTAATGAAGCAGGTGTGGGCCAAAATATTTTTCTCTGTTCTGCATATATTGGGCAATCCTGAAGCAAATGTTTTGCTGTCATTTTTCCAGTTCGACAATTACATTCATCTGTATCTCCTATCTTTAGTTTATTGAACAAGTGGTATTTCAGCCTGTTATGTCCTGTGCGGAGTCTGAAGATTGCTACTTGTTCTCTTCTGTCGAGTTTGTAATATGCATCATCCTTCTGGTGGCCTGGATGCTCTGATTCCCATTTGGTTCTATAGGTGCTTTTTATCAACCTCTTTGCCTCATTATAGGTTATGTCTATGTCAGGCTGTGGTAGTCGTCCGCCCTCTTTTGCCAGTCTGTCAGCCTCTTCATTTCCAGGTATACTGCAATGTGATGGGATCCACTGTATTACAACTTTTTTGGATTTCTGGCATAGACCATGGAGTGCTGCTCTTAGGTCAGCTATTTCTGTGCTGTTATTGCTCTTCAGTATTGAGACAGCTGACTTTGCATCTGTGAAGATAGCTATTTGCTTCTCTTTATTTTCCTCCATCAAGAGCATTTCTGCTGCAGTTTTCAGAGCCTCTACCTCCGCTTTGAAGTTGCTTGAAAACTTTCCAGTTGCCACTGAATGTGTTTTTTTTCACTCCATTTTTTAAATTTAGGAGAATTCCTCCTCCTCCATTCTCTATTGAATTTTTGGCTGATCCATCTGTATATGCATGGGTCCAATTGCTGCTTGGGTATTGTTCTTTTATGTAGTTTAGGGTTATATCTCTTCTTTCGGTTTCATGCTGAGTGTTCTTTTTCTCAATACCAGGAATGTTTTCTATCATCTCAGGCAGTTGCTGCTGTCTCCAAGCTGGGAACTTGTCTGCATTGTAAATAGGTTTGACTGTTGATATGTTAAGTATGGGATCTGCCCTAATCTTTCGTTTTGCAGTTTCTACAAAGTTGCTACGCTTCAGTCGTCCCTTTCCAAAACCACTAAACCTTTTATACATAGGGTGGTCTGTCAATCTTCTAAATTTTTCTGCTTGTTGCTGGGCTCTGCTATCTCTTCTATCCTGCATTGGTTGTAAACAAGTGATCTTTTCAAGTTCATTAATAGGCGTTGTCTTCAGGCTTCCAGTTATGATTCGCATTCCTTGATTTTGGACTCTACTTATTTTGTTAAAGTTTGACTTAGCTGCTGTTGCCCAAGCTGCAATGCCATATTCCAGTACTGGCCTCACCCGTCCAGTATATAACTTCTTGAGAACTTTCTCATCTGCTCCCCACGTTGTACCAGCAAGCTTTTTCATGATTGCCATTCTTTGCCTTGCTCTTGTTCGATTTTTCTCAACCTGTGTCTTCCATGTCAGGCGACGATCAAAGGTGACTCCGAGATAGTTTGGATTTTCTTCATGGCGCAATATTTTTCCATTCAATACCAGCTTAGGTTGTTGAGTTTTATTTGAGAGGGAGAACACTGTGCATGTTGTTTTCTCCTCACTTATCTTCACTAGCCATGATTTTGACCAGTCCTCTAGTGCTAATAAGGCTTGCTGTATTCTGCTGTTAGCTGTACTAATATATTCTTCAGATGTCCATATGGCTAGGTCATCTGCAAAGGATGATGTGTGTACTCTGGCTGGAAAATTTTCTGTGATGTCGTTTATATATGCTAGGAATAATGTTGGTGAAAGAACTCCTCCTTGGGGGACACCTTGCTCCAACAGCATCATTTTGCTGGTTTGTCCTTGTACTTTTGTCCTGGCAGTTCTGTTCTCAAGGTAGTGGCTGATCCATTTGTACATTTTCCCACAAACATGCATTTTTTGCAGTTTTACTTTCAGTCGTTCCTTCCATACTTTATCAAATGCTTTTTCTAAATCTATCCAGACTGCTAGTGTGTGCTTTTTCTCTTGGAAGGCATCCTCTATTTCCTGAGCTATATAGGTTATTTGATCTTCAGTGGATCTGTACTTTCTGAATCCTGCTTGGTGTGGTGTTAAGAGTTTGTTTTCTTCCAGATGCCATGTTAGCCTGCCATTGATAATGCGTTCCATTAATTTTCCTACACAGCTAAGTAGACTGATAGGTCGATAGCCATTTGGTTCTTCCAGGTCTTTTCCTTTCTTTGGGATTGGTATTAGTATAGCTTCCTTCCATGCCTGTGGGACTATTCCCCTCTTCCAGCTGTAATTTAGGACTGCTAGTAGTTTCTTTTTTGCCTTAGTGCCTAGTCCTATTAGCATTTCATTTGTGATTCCATCCTTTCCTGGTGATTTCTTCTTTTTTAGGGTATTCATTGCCTGTTCCATTTCTTCCATTGTTAGATTTGCCATCATATATTCTGCTGCTGTCTCTGTATTTGTATGATGTATCTGTTTGTCTTTGATTGCTTTCTTCTGTTCGGTTGTAATATCAATGTGGTTTGCATTTGCATAGTGTTCCATTAGTGCATTTGCAGCCTTTTTTCCTGTAAGCAAGGCATTTCCTTGTTTAATTGTTATTTGTTTGTTGCTAGGTCCTTCATTGTTCATGGCTTTCACTAGTTTCCATAGTTTGTTTCCATCCCTGTCAAAATTCAGGTTTTCTGTTTTTTCCCTCCAACAATCTCTTGTTGTTTGATTTACTGTTCTTTTATATTTTGCTGAGATGGCTTTGAGAGAGATATTCGCTTCAATTGTTTGTTCTCTCTCTGCTGTCTTCCTGGCATCTTCAACTTTGTCCTCCAAACTTTGTAGTTCTTCAGTCCAGTATGGTTTGTAATTTTTCCTCGCTCCTCTTGGAATGGACTCAGTGGCTGCCTGTATTATCGCTCTGTTTAGACTTTCCACCATTTGCTTTATGTTGCCATATCGTGTATTTATGTTTTCACAATATTTGTCTGTTAGTATGGCAAATCTGTCCCAATCTGCTCGTTTGTAATTCCAGCGGGGCAAGGGCTTTTGCTCCTGTGGAACATACTCCATATTCATTACAAGCTTGATTGGTCTGTGGTCACTACCTGCTAATTGGTTCAGCACATGGCGATCTATTTTGTGGAGGATGTCTCCTGTGCAGAAAGCTAAGTCTGGAGTAGAAGTGGTAAGCCATCTTCTGGAGTAGAAGCTCGGTGTGTCATCCGTTGTGTTGAGTAGATGGAGATTTGAGTCTATTTCCCAGTCCTCCAATTCATCTCCTCTTTTGTCAGTATCTGGGTATCCCCATCTTTCTGAACGGCTATTAAAGTCTCCGACAATAATGCAGTTTGTGTCAGTTATTTTCATGTTTGAGAGTGTAAGGTCCTTATCTGCTGGGCTATAAAGATTGTAGATTCTTATTTTCACGTCCTTTATCATTATATCAACACCTATAATTTCCGTTTGGTTGTCAGAGATCACAGATACTTCGCTGCAAGGTATTGTATTTCGTGTAAGTATTAGAACTCCTCCTTTGTGTCCTTCGCGGTCGAAACGTGTGGCCTGATATCCTCTGACTGAGAATTTGTGATTGGCGTTGAGGTGTGTCTCTTGAATGCATGCCACATCTATTCTATCTTTATGAAGACGCTGTGTTAGGGAGTCTTTCTTCTTGTAAACTCCTTCGGCATTCCACTGTAGTATGTTGAGTGTCCGGGGTATTTGGTCAATAGCTCTTAACCTACTCCTCTGTGCCTTGACTCCACAGCACAGGGGAAGGTGACCACCAGTAGCCATGGGTGGACCCCCTCGAGGCAGGGGGCCCGGCACTATCGCCGCCTGATGGGACTTCACGGGATTAGCACCATAATGATTAATATTGATTTGTGACATCATGAATTAAGTTACGTTGCACTGCTTTGTCAAGCCTGTGGCTCAGTACATCCGATTTCGACAAGCATTTATTCGGGATGCTTTCCCTAGCCTTTGACTGTCCCCAGTCTACCTACAAGGCAGCAGGTTTTACGTTGCACTGCTTTGTCAAGCCTGTGGCTCAGTACATCCGATTTCGACAAGCATTTATTCGGGATGCTTTCCCTAGCCTTTGACTGTCCCCAGTCTACCTACAAGGCAGCAGGTTTTACGTTGCACTGCTTTGTCAAGCCCGTGGCTCAGTACATCCGATTTCGACAAGCATTTATTCGGGATGCTTTCCCTAGCCTTTGACTGTCCCCAGTCTACCTACAAGGCAGCAGGTTTGTGTGTCTCTTTGTCTGGTCCCTCTCCCTTGACCTGTCCGACATGGGTGGCCCTACCAGTAGCTGTGCTACCGTCGGCATAGCTCTTGGGGTCATTGGGACGCACAAGCCCCTCTACCTCGTCACGGTGGACACACAGCAGAGGGGATACTGATTGTTCTATGTTGATCACATTCCAAGGCTCCTAATTTCTTTGGGATTGCAATAAATTCAGAATTACATAATTCCATAATTCCATTACATAATTCTGAAGGTATATGTCCGGTATGTGTTGTCATACCATCTGTTTCCTTTAGTTTAAAAATTTCTTCAGTCATCCATTTCTTACGACCCACCTTCTTTAATTTTGGAATATTTGTTTCTGCAGGCAAACTTATTGAATTCTTCAACATGTGTTCAGCAGTCTGGCGACTTGATCTATTCCGTATTCTTCTAAAGCTTTAATAATTTCTGTTTGTGATGTTATCTGAACTGGGGGACTTGCCAGCTTCCATATGTTTAATTAAGAACACTTCGAACCTCCATCTTCAAAATTGGCGGTCCTTTATTATTAAATCGAATTTCATACTGTTCATCTCTATTATCATCATAAATGATTTTCACATAGTCTGGCCATACATGTAGAATCTGATCTTTTTCTATTATGATTTTGCCACCTTTAGTTTTTAGACAACCTGCTGATGTAATTGTTCTTTTATAAGTAAGTTCTTGATTTCTTTTGTGCACTAATTTGGTATTTTGACTGTTGTATTATTTTTCAATTTCTAAGCAGTTTTTTCTCAAGCCATGCTTCTTTTGCCTCCTTACATAATATTCTGACTTGTCTGTGAATTTCTTCATATTTGGCAGAATTATTTGTCGAGTGTTCTTGTTTCCTTTAGTTTAAAAATTTCTTCAGTCATCCATTTCTTACGACCCACCTTCTTTAATTTTGGAATATTTGTTTCTGCAGGCAAACTTATTGAATTCTTCAACATTTCCCATTGATCATCCACATCCTGGAAGATCAGACAATATATCAAATCTGTTCTGTACTTCTATGTTGAATTTGTTTTGTATTTCCTTGTCGTTACTCAATGTACACAAATCATATTTAGTGTTTCCTGTTTTATACATGACTTTCTTTAACTTTATCCTCAATGTCCCTGTAAGTAATCTGTGGTCACTATAACAATCACCACTGGGAACTGTTTTTGCTATTGTTAGCGCATTTCTAAATCTTCTGCTAATCAAAATGTAATCAATTTGGTTTCTAATCCTGCTATCAAGACTCCTCCATGTTCATAATCTTCTTGGGTGTTGCTTAAACCAGGTTTTTCCTACAATCATTTCCTGCTCTTTTGCCCACTCTACAAGTCTGTATCCTCTTACATTTCTCTCTCCTAAACCATAGTTTCCTACTGTGTATCTATCACCTTGATTTCCTACTTTTGCATTGAAGTCCCCTATTATAGTGTTTATTTCTGAATTTTTACATTTCTTTGAAGCAGACTCTATGTCATTGTAAAATTCTTCTACACTATCTTCACTGGATTCTTCTGTTGGTGCATACACTCGAATAATATTAATGCCAAAGGGTCTGACACTTAATTTAACTAGTAGAACTCTGTCTGATGCGGCCCAATATCCTTGAAGAGATTTTGATGTTTGCCGGTCCAAGATAATTGCTACCCTCCCCCACCCTCCCTCCCCCCCCCCCTCCCCCTTTGTCGATTTTCTCCTCCAGAATAAATAATCTTAAAATCTTCATCTATCTTGATGCCTGCTCCAGTCCCTCTCGTTTCGCACATCCCTAAAATATTAATTTTCTCTCTTTCCATTTCTTGTTTGATGTTATCTAATTTTACGTCGACGTTTAATGTCCTAACGTTCCATGTTGCTAATTTTAACGAGTCTGTCCTTGTCTTGCGATGATCAGTCTTTAAGCGAATCATAATGAACTAGGCACTTTTAAAGAAGGTAGCTTGCCGTTGCTTTCCTTCCTGGCAGTGACCGTACTGGCCGGGTGACCGAAGCCATTATCTCGTGAAAAAGATCTTCTGCCTACCGTCGCGAAACTTGAGACCATAACCAACAACTATCTGTCGGCTGCCCTTATAATTTCACCCATCACCTGCCTTCCATGGCCTCTTGTAATCAGCCACATGTTTATTTTATTAGGTCCATAGCTGTGTTCAGTCTACTTATTATATTCCTAGATCCATAACTGAGTGGTCTCGAGGTGTGGTATCCCCGTTGGGTGTAGGAGGTCCCGGGTTCAAGCCCCGGTGAGGGCCGGGATTTTTTTTCACTTGAATTTCTAGTAATACAATTTCTCCTGGTCTCTGGATAGTGAGATCGGACGCCCGTGTGTTTTGTATCGCACGAACAACATCCCTTGGCAGTTGGAAATCAAATACGAGTAGCCTAATGGCGCTGCCCTGGCAAAATTTCGAGTTAAAAATCTACCCAAAGTATTTTAGGATCCTAGCCGGTGCTACGGGGTTCGTGCACATAGCTGAGACTCTCCGGACTCGGGCTTGAGTTAGGAGTAGAAAGGAGAACTAATGAGTTACACCACGTGTGCCGTGATGTTGATCCGTCGACTAAACTAAACTAATTGTGATCGGTCAAATTATTATTCTCTGGGGTCAATAATTGTGATTTGTCACATGATTATATTGTGAGATCCAAATGTCTTACATAGTCGGAGTTTTATATTGGGCCATATGACAAGTATACATCGATCAAATGATTATATTGTTATATATGGCAAGCCTATTTCGACCAAATAATTAAATAGAGACATTTCAAACGAGTTCTTCAGAATCAAACGTCTTATAGCCCATGCCGTGTGGCGTTGGTGATCATGTCTGTCCACAGCCTTCTGTCTCGTGCTCTGCCTATCTTCCTATAGTCCATGCCGTGTGGCTTTAACGATCATGTGTGTCCACAACCTTTTGTCTCCTTTCTGATACCGACTTTCCTTCATGCCACGACGTCAAACTCCGGCATCTTCTCTCTTGGTCTCACCCGCCTCTCTTCCCCTCTGGGTTTCCAGTTGTGACGACATACTCCAGTTTTCAGAATAACACAGACAGCACAAACCTCTGGTCTGTGACCTACCTCTCATGGTACTTGGCAGGTTCAGCAGACACCGGTACAGTTTCAGTGGAAGTGGTTTGGGTTCGGACCTCGTCACCTTCAGGTAGTTCACAGCACTGTGTGTGATGACGTTTTTCCTACTTTATGTACTCTCGATGCTGAAGCTCTCCTGTTACAAGATGGAGGCGGATCAGTTTCACATTTACATTTGTTGGGTGAGTTGTTCGTTGAATACATTTATTGTATGGGTGAGCAGTGGGGTGATGGTGACAGTGGGTGAGGTAATGGGACACTTGGTGAAACGGACAGAAAGAAAGAAAGAAAGAAAGACAGACAGACAGACAGACAGACAGACAGACAGACAGACAGACAGACAGACAGACAGACAGACAGACAGACAGACAGACAGACAGACAGACAGACAGAAAGAAAGAAAGAAAGAAAGAAAGAAGGAAAGAAGGAAAGAAAGAAAGAAAGAAAGAAAGAAAGAAAGAAAGAAAGAAAGAAAGAAAGAAAGAAAGAAAGAAAGAAAGAACGAAAGAACGAAAGAAAGAAACCACGTATGTGATGAAACGGTTGGTCAAAGGTACACAACTTGTGATGTTGTCAGGAAAACATCATTCTGGGTTTACTTACACAGATTGTATCATGCTCTCGAATGCTGAGGTGTGTGAGAGAGAGACGGGATGGATGGAGCGAGAGAGGGAGAGAGAGAGAGGGAAAGGCATTGTGAGAGAGAGTTTAAGTGAGAGAGAGAGAGGGAGGGAGAGAGAGGGGAGAGCGTGAGAGAGTTTATGTGTGTGAGAGAGGGGAGAGGGAGAGTGTAGGCGAGAATTTATGTGTGAGAGAGAGGGGAGGGGAAAAGGGAGAGAGCGTGAGCGAGAATTTATGTGAGAGAGAGAGAGAGGGAGAGATGTGAGGGATAGAGGGAAAGAGCATGAAAGAGTGAGAGAGTTTATTCGTGTGTGAGAGAGGGGGAGGGATAGAGCGTGAGAGAGCGGGAGTGAGTGGGATAGAGTATATTTTGTGTGAGAGAAAGGGAGAGAGAGAGAGAGAGAGAGAGAGAGAGAGAGAGAGAGAGAGAGAGAGAATTTATGTGTGTGAGTGAGAGGGAACGGAGAGAGCGTGAAAGAGAATTTATGTGAGAGAGAGAGAGAGAGAGAGAGAGAGAGAGAGAACGGGAGAGAGCGTGAGAGAGACAGTTTATATGTGTAAGAGAGGGGGGAGAGTATGAGAGAATTTATGCGTGAAAGAGAGAGAGAGAGCGTGAGAGAGATAGTGTGTGTGTGTGAATTAAGGGGATGGGGACGGAGAGAGCGTGAGAGAGAGAATTTACGTGAGAGAGAGAGAGGGGGGAGAGAGAATGAAAGAGACAGTGTGTGTGTTTATGTGAGTTATGTGTGTGAACTATGCGTGGCACAAACACTAATAGTAATCATATATGTCCAGCATGAAATTAATTGCAATTATATTTATAGTTTAAAACGTTCTTGTGTATATGTTTCTGAGTATGAGAGAGAACGAATGAACAAACTTTATTTTCAAAGGGTACCAAACTGGGCACGCAGGCCTGTCTTACATTCGGCATTTTCAATCACTCATCTTTCGTTCATCATTCGTGCATGATACATTCACATAGGAACAAAAACATTGTCAAATGAAAGTTGTAAACATAAACAATGCATATTTCAATGTTATAAGACACATCCCCCCACCCACACACACCCACCACCAGGCACACATACATGCCTCACCCACCCACTCATTCCCCCATCCACACATCCCCTACTCACACACATACCCAATCTACACACATCTCCCCACCCACACACACATTCCCCCACCATTCCCATAACCCACACACACTCACCCACCCACATATCCTCCACCACCCACACACCGTCAGCCGCCCAGCCAAACACACATCCCCCAAAACAAACATTCCCCCACCCCCACACACATCTCCCAAACGTACATTCCCCACCCACACCCATATAACCCAGCATTCCACACGTCCATCACCCACCCACACATCCCCAACTTACACACATTCCCCACCCATTCAATCTCTCCCCACCTACGCATACATCCTACACCCCCACACACACCCCCACCCATCCCCCAACCTACATATACTAACCCACCCCTACCCAGCCCCAATCACCTATCCCCAAACCACACATCACTTAACCACGCATCACCCACTCACACACACAAACTCCACCTATACACACACACATCCCTACCCACACATATCTCCCCAGCCATACACACATCCCCAAACCCACACATCCCGACCCACAACCACACCCACCATCCACCCACACACGTCTTCTACCCACACAACCCTATCCCCACATATACACCACACGACCCACGCACACATCCCCCACACACACACTCATCACCCATCCACACACACATCCCTTACCCAACCTCAACCTACACACTCACTCACCCACATATCCTTCAACCACCCACCCACACCCACCCCAAATCACCCATCCCAAAAAACACATCCCTTAACCACACATACTCAACCCATACACACACATCCCCACCCACACACAATCTCCCCAGTCATACACACAATCTCCCCAGCCATGCACACATCTCCCACCCACACATCCCCACTCACACATCCTCTATCCACCCACACACATCTCCCACCCACACACACCCCATCACCCATACATACATCCCCCGACTCACAAATCCCTAACCCACACACACAGCTCCACACACACACACATCCCCACACCACCTACACACACCCACCTACACATCCCCAATCACCCATTCCCACAAATCTCACTACCCACCAACACCCTCACATCCCACCTATCCAAACACATATCCCCACCCACCATCCCCCAACCCGCAAGTCTCTCATCCACACACATATACCCACTCACCTGGACATTTCCCCCCCCCCATTCTCACATCTCCCACACACACACACACACACACACACACACACACACATCCATCACCCACACATCTCCATACCCACCAACACATTCCCCACCCACCTACACATCCTCCACCCAAACATGCATCCCACACACACATCCTTCACAAACACACATCTCCCTAGCCACACACACATCCCCCACCAATGCACACATCCCCCACATACATCCGCCCACCCACACACCCGTCCCCAACCCATATACACGTATCCCCACACATACCACCGCCACACACATCCCTCACACACACCCACACACCCATCCCCATGCACACACTCACCCACACACACACACAGCCACACACACACACACACACACACACACACACACATCTTCACAACTAGACACATACATGATGCCTCACATAATCACTGAAACTAATATGGACATATCCCATACTTTGCACGCACATACACTGACGATTATCGTTAGCATCTCACAGAAATGTAAAAAATGAAGAAAAAATAGTGATACATAGAGACAGGCACACACACACACACACACACACACACACACACACACACACACACACACACACACATACATTCACTCTCTCTCTCTCTCTCTCTCTCTCTCTCTCTCTCTCTCTCTCTCTCTCTCTCTCTCTCTCTCTTATTTACACTCGCACACTCTGTCACTCACTCTACAGTAAAGTACATACATATTATAAATGATAAAGTGGCATGCAAAATGACAATATGAAAGATGAGAACACACAACAAATATGGAATAGCATGTAACATGACATGCGTCGGCTCAACTCTCTCTACCTTCTTTCATAACACACACACACACACACACACACACACACACTCACACACATGCGCGGACACGCTAACACATCCACTCTCTGAGAACCCACGCATCCCGTACCTACCCGAATTAAGAATTAAGAGAGGGAAATAGAGAGTTGTGTGAGTGTATGAGAGAGAGAGGGGTGGGAGAGTGTGTGTGGGTGTGTGTGTATGAGAGAGAGAGAGAGAGAGAGAGAGAGAGAGTGTGTGTGTGTGTGTGTGTGTGTGACTGTATGTGTGTGGCACACTTACTACTAAGTAGAAATAATAGCTGTCAGACATAAAGTTAACTACATTTCTATTTGCAATTTAAAACTTCCATGTGTGTTTATGTCAGTGAGAGGGAGAGAGAGAGAGAGAGAGAGAGAGAGAGAGAGAGAGAGAGAGAGAGAGAGAGAGAGAGAGAGAGAGAGAGAGCGGGAAAGAGAGAGAGTGTGTGAGAGAGACAGAGAGAGTTTAGTTTGTATGATTTCTGTAGTATGTACCTAAAGAGATGCAGCGAAATATGCTAGGCAATAAATCATGCAGTCTACTGTTTGTGTCTTCGCTATTCAAATAAGACGACCAGAACGGTTGGTTTCAGGTTGGATTGTGTATGCATGTCAGATGTACTTGACCAGTGGAGGTAACCGCGAGGAGAGCAACCAACCACAGGTGGGCTTCCGTGAGCGGTAACAGATCTCTGCCTGTCGATGTTGGCTCCGGTCATCCGGAGAATTGGACGCTGTGAACAAATGCCGTTTTTATTGTTGAATGTATTGAATACTTCTGATGTTTCTACACGCGTGGACAATGTACAGGTTAAATTTATTCATGTGTAATATTTTCTGTCACGTGAGGTAGCAATGGTTCAGCTGTCCGCCTGTCTGTCTGTCTATGTATCTATTTATCAATCTGTATGTCTGTCTGTCTCTGTCTCTAGCTCTCTGTCTCTTTCTCTGTGTCTCTATGTATCTGTCCTTTTCCTCCATATCTCTCTATCTTCCAGCCTCCCTCTCTCTTTCTATCTCCCTAGCTCTTATTCTCTGTTGCTCTGTCTCTATCACTTTCTACCTCTTTCTGTCTCTATCTCCCTATCTCTGTGTTTCTCTCTTTCTCACTCTATTTCTGTCTGTTCTCTCTCTCTTTCTCTCTCTTGTGTGTGTGCGTGCGTGTGTGTGTGTGCGTGCGTGCGTGCGTGCGTGTGTGTGTGTGTGGATGTTGACGGCCAAGTTGTACTCAGTGACCCCTGTCAGTGTCCGCAAGTGCCTACCCCTGACCCTCCTTCAGATCAAGCTGTACTCAGTGACACCTGTCAGTGTCGGCGAGTGCCTACTCCTGATCCTAATTCAGATCAAGCTGTACTCAGTGACATCTGTCAGTGTCCGCAAGTGCCTACTCCTGATCCTCCTTCAGATCAAGCTGTACTCAGTGACACCTGTCAGTGTCCGCAAGTGCCTACTCCTGATCCTCCTTCAGATCAAGCTGTACTCAGTGACACCTGTCAGTGTCCGCGAGTGCCTACTCCTGATCCTCCTTCAGATCAAGCTGTACTCAGTGACACATGTCAGTGTCCGCGAGTGCCTACTCCTGATCCTCCTTCCACAGATCAAGCCCTCCACAAATGTTTTATCCCACTACCACAACTTGTATTCGTGCCTTATCTATGTTCACAACTGCACAGTCTGGTTCTGTTGGTCGTTAAATGTTTGCGTTCCTGCATCGGGCTCATGTACCTTCTCTAATTCGTTATTAGCTATCCCTTAATTTTCTGATGCGTGCCTTAATGTAGTCACTGGTATGTCTTCCCAGTGTTTACATGTTGTGTTTTGTGTATTTGTTTGATGATGAATGCTAGTCGACGCAAC
Organism: Cepaea nemoralis; assembly: GCA_014155875.1. Taxonomy (NCBI): domain Eukaryota; kingdom Metazoa; phylum Mollusca; class Gastropoda; order Stylommatophora; family Helicidae; genus Cepaea; species Cepaea nemoralis. Next base: position 782,593 of record JACEFZ010005731.1, read on the forward strand.
ATCCTTTGTTTCCTGTATCTGTTTTCTATAGCCGCACTGACTGACTGGCACATTGCTGTCTTGACAGACGATAGTTTGTTACACTGTGCTTCAAAAAGCCGGTAGCGAATGTGACTAATCAGGCCAATTCGCGCTGTAAATATTCGTCCACAGTGGATGTATGTGAACACTTGGTCATTTCCACCATCATGCACCATCTTACGTCTCCTAGGCTCAGTGTGTGATCTATCTGCAATCATGTTTTTCTTGGTCTTTATTCCATTTCTGATCTTGCCCTCCATGTAACGCGATCAGCGACGTCTTGCTCCCAGTGTACAGTATCAATGCCTGTATCAATCATGTCCAGCTTACACACATGTTTGTATCGTAGTAGAGGCCGACCCCGTGATTTCTTACCCATCTGTAATTCACAAAAACAGATGTCCTTTGGCAGTCTATCGTCATCCATCCTCCTAATGTGTCCTGTCCAAGTCTACACCAGAAGATCTATGGCACAACTCTAGTAAATCTATGGCACAACTCCAGTAAATCTATGGCACAACTCTAGTAAATCTATGGCACAACTCCAGTAAATATATGGCACAACTCTAGTAAATATATGGCACAACTCAACAAAATCTATGGCGCAACGACAGTAAATCTATGGCACAACTCCAGCAAATATATGACGCAACTCTAGTAAATCTATGGCACAACTCCAGTAAATCTATGGCACAACTCCATTAAATCTATGGCACAACCTCAGCAAATATATAGCACAACTCAAGTAAATCTATGGCGCAACTCTCGTAGATCTATGGGAATACTCCAGTAAATGTATGGCACATTTCCAGTAAATCTATGACACAACTCTATTAAATCTATGGCACAACTCCAGTAAATATATGGCACAACTCTAGTAAATATATGGCACAACTCTAGTAAATATATATTGCAACTCCAGTAAATCTATGGCACAACTCTAGTAAATCTATGGTGCAACTCCAGTAAATCTATGGCACAACTCTAGTAAATATATGGCACAACTCCAGTAAATCTATGGCACAGCTCCAGTAAATATATGGCACAACTCCAGTAAATCTATGGCACAACTCCAGTAAATCTATGGCACAACTCTAGTAAATATATGGCACAACTCTAGTAAATATATGGCACAACTCCAGTAAATCTATGGCACAACTCCAGTACATCTATGGCACAACTCTAGTAAATATATGGCACAACTCCAGTAAATATATGGCACAACTCCAGTAAATCTATGGCACAACTCCAGTAAATATATGGCACAACTCCAGTAAATATATGGCACAACTCTAGTAAATCTATGGCACAACTCAACAAAATCTATGGCGCAACGACAGTAAATCTATGGCACAACTCCAGCAAATATATGACGCAACTCTAGTAAATCTATGGCACAACTCCAGTAAATCTATGGCACAACTCCATTAAATCTATGGCACAACCTCAGCAAATCTATAGCACAACTCAAGTAAATCTATGGCGCAACTCTCGTAGATCTATGGGACAACTCCAGTAAATCTATGGCACATTTCCAGTAAATCTATGACACAACTCCATTAAATCTATAGCACAACCCCAGTAAATATATGGCACAACTCAAGTAAATCTATGGCGCAACTCTAGTAAATGTATGGCACAACTCTAGTAAATTTATTACACAACTCCAGTAAATCTATGGCACAACACTAGAAAACTTCAATAGACAGACAGACAGACAGACAGACGGACGGGCGGGCGGGCGGGCGGGCGGGCGGGCGGGCGGACGGACGGACGGACGGACGGACGGACGGACAGATGGACGGACGGACAGATGGACGGACGGACGGACGGATGGACGGATGGATGGATGGATGGATGGATGGATGGATGGATGGATGGATAGATAGATAGATAGATAGATAGATAGATAGATAGATAGATAGATAGATAGATAGATAGATAGATAGATAGATAGATAGATAGATAGACAGACAGACAGACAGACAGACAGACAGACAGACAGACAGACAGATAGATAGATAGATAGATAGATAGATAGATAGATAGATAGATAGATAGATAGATAGATAGATAGATAGATAGATAGATAGATAGATAGATAGATAGATAGATAGATAGAAACAGATAGACAGAGACAGATAGATGAATAGATACATAGACAGACTGACAGGCGGACGCACAAACAGACAGCTGAAACATTGCTACCCCACGTGACAGAAGATATCACACATGAATAAATTTAACCTGTACAATGTCCACGCGTGTAGAAACATCAGAAGTATTCAATACATTCAACAAGAGACACGCCATGTGCTCACGGCCTCCGATTGTGCGGATGACCGGAGCCAACATCGACAGGCAGGGATCTGTTACCACTCACGGAAGCCCACCTGTGGTTGGTTGCTCTCCTCACGGTTACCTCCACTGGTCAAGTACATCTGACATGCATACACAATCCAACCTCAAACCAACCGTTATGCTCAACATGTTGTATTTGAATAACGAAGACGCAAACAATAGATTGCACGATTTATTGCCTGGCATATTTCGCTGCATCTCGTCAGGAACATCAGAAACCACACAATATAAATTCTCTCTCTCTCTCTCTCTCTCTCTCTCTCTCTCTCTCTCTCTCTCTCTCTCTCTCTCTCTCTCTCTCTCTCTCTCTCTCTCTCTCTCTCTTTCTTTCTTTCTTACTTTCTCTCTCTCTCTCTCTCTCTCCTCTCACTTTCTCTCTCACACACATAAACTTTCTCTCCTCCCTCTCTTACATACATAAGCTCTCTCTTCTCTCTTTCACACACATAAACTCTCTCTCTCCTCTCTCTCTCTCTCTCTCTCTCTCTCTCTCTCTCTCTCTCTCTCTCTCTCTCTCAGACATATACACATAAGCTCTCTCTTTTATATTTCACACACATAAACTCTCTCCTCTCTCACACACGTAAACTCTCTCTCCTCTCTCTCACACATAAACTCTTTCTCTCTGTCTGCTCTCTCTCTCTCTCTCTGCTCTCTCTCTCTCTCTCTCAATCACATAAACTCTCTCTTCTCTCTTTAACTCACACACACACACACACACACACACACACACACACACACACACATATATATATATATAAACTCACACGAACGTTTTAAAATATAATTAGAATTGTAGTTAACTTTTTGTTGGACAGTTATTACTACTATTAATAGTATGTGTACCTACACATAAACTCTCTCTCTCTCTCTCTCTCTCTCTCTCTCTCTCTCTCTCTATCTATCTATCTATCTCTTTCTCTCTTTGTCTCCTCTCTTTCTCCTCTCTCTCTCTCTCTCTCTCTCTTTCTCCTCTCTCTTTCTCATCTCTCTCCTTTCTATTCTTTCTCTCATTTCTCCTCACTCACACAAGCATACGCTCTTCTCTCTCTCTACGTATCTCTCTCTCTTTCTCTCATGCACGCACGCACACAGACACACGCATAAACTCTTTCTCTCTCACTACATATCACTCTCTCTTATTCACGCACGCACACACGCACACACGCACACACGCACACAGACACACACATAACTCTTTCTCTCCCTACACATCGCCCTCTCTCTCTCTCTCTCTCTCTCTCTCTCTCTCTCTCTCACTCACACGCGCGCACACACACACACACATACACTCTTTCTCTCCCTACACATCGCCCTCTCTCTCTCTCACGCACACACGCGCATACACACACACACACACACACACACACACACACACGCACGCACGCACGCGTGCGCGCGTCAGAATTCTGGAGCATGAAACAACCTATGTATGTATATGCAATCCCGTAAGTATGTTTTCCTGAACATATAATGAGTTATGTACCTTACATCAACCAGTGAACACATGACCTACACCTGAGCGTCTTATTAGGCTTTCCACTTACTCCCCCCGATACGGAGGCGCTTGTTGTGTTTAGCTCTCTCTCACTCTCTCTCTCTCTCTATCTCTCTCACTCTCTCTCTCTCTCTCTCTCTCTCTCTCTAGCGAGTGTCGTAGTGGCGCAGAGACTAGCCCAGTTGCCCTGTGGTCAAACGTAATCCCAAATTGGTGGGTAAGTAAAATATTGACCTGGTCTCTCAAGTTGATCCGTGTAAAGCGGGTATCAGTCAATTATCTGGTCTCTCAAGTTGATCCGTGTAAAGCGGGTATCAGTCAATTATGAAGTCTCTCATGTTCATCCGTGTAAAGCGGGTATCAATAAATTATATGGTCTCTCAAGTTGATCCGTGTAAAGCGGGTATCCGTCAATTATATGGGAAGTACAGCATTGACTGACCACCTCACCTGTCGAGTGCCCACTGGTCTATACAGACATGGGGCCAGCACCATATACCCAACCTTCACCCAGACATTGAAACCCTCACCCAGACACTGAAACCCTCACCCAGACACTGAAACCCTCACCCACACACTGAAACCCTCACCCACACACTGACACCCTCCAGACACTGAAACCCTCACCCAGACATTAAAACCCTCACCCAGACACTGAAACCCTCACTCAGACACTGAAACCCTCACCCACACACTGAAACCCTCACCCACACACTGAAACCCTCACCCACACACTGAAACCCTCCAGACACTGAAACCCTCACCCAGACATTGAAACCCTCACCCAGACACTGAAACCCTCACTCAGACACTGAAACCCTCACCCAGACACTGAAACCCTCACCCAGACACTGAAACCCTCACCCAGACACTGAAACCCTCACCCAGACACTGAACCCTCCAGACACTGAAACCCTCACCCAGACACTGAAACCCTCACCCAGACACTGAAACCCTCACCCACACACTGAAACCCTCACCCAGACACTGAAACCCTCACCCAGACACTGAAACCCTCACCCAGACACTGAAACCCTCACCCAGACACTGAACCTCACCCCACACTGAAACCCCCACCAGACACTGAAACCCTCACCCACACACTGAAACCCTCACCCAGACACTGAAACCCTCACCCAGACACTGAAAACCTCACCCACACACTGAAACCCTCACCCAGACACTGAAACCCTCACCCAGACACTGAAAACCTCACCCAGACACTGAAACCGTCACCCAGACACTGAAACCCTCACTCAGACACTGATACCCCCACCCACACACTGAAACAAGTTCTGTACTTGACCTTTCCTCATTCTCTACTACTTTTCTGTTTCTCTTTCTATCTGCCTTTCTCTCCTTGTTTTTCTTTTTATCTCCCTGTTTTTATTGTTATTTCTTTCTTTCTGTCTTTCTGTTTCACCAAGTCTCTCATTACCTCGCTCACTGTCACCATCACCCCACTACTCATCCATGCAATAAATGTATTCAACAAACAACAGCCGCTGCATGTAAATGTGAAACTGATCAGGCAATCATCTTATACCAGGAGAGCTTCAGCATCGAGAGTACATAAAGCAGGAAACACGTCATCAGACCCAGTGCTGTAAACTATCTGAAGGTGACGAGGTCCAAACCCAAACCACTTCCACTTCCACCAGTGTCTGCTAAACCAGTCAAGTACAATGAGAGGTAGGTGACAGATTAAGGGTTTTGCTTTCAGTGTTATATTGAACACTGGAGAATGTCTTCGCACGTTTGGAGGGGAAGACCAAGGAGAGAAGATGCTGGACAGGGTTGACATCACTAGCGCAAAGGAAGGGCGGTATCAGAAATGAGACAGACGGTTGTTCGGAGACATGATCACCAACGCCACACGGCATGACCATAGGAAGATGGGTAGTAGACGAGATAGAAGGCTGTGGACATACATTGATCACCAACTGCCTCTAGGCATGGACTATGACAAGATTTATTCTGATGATCTCGTGAGAAATGTCACATTATAATCACTTGGTCTATGAGGAATTGTTATATGTTGTGATATAATCATTGGACTAATGAAGATATTTGGATCTCACAACATACTCATTTGACAGATCACAGGTATGGAACAAAGAATATGATCATTTGACAGATCACAGGTATGGAACAAAGAATATAATCATTTGACAGATCACAGGTATGGAACAAAGAATATGATCATTTGACAGATCACAGTCATGGACCTGAGAGTATAATCAGTTGACTGATCATAATCATGACATAGTCATGCTATTTGCACGTCCGCTATATGACATCGCAATCAACCACAGCATTTCCAACCCGCTGTGGATCGATGCATGACTGAAGGTCCGACAGGCGAGAGTCTAGCCACCACGTTATATATGTATCTACCTACCTACCTAACTACGTACCTGCTTAACTACCTACCAACGTGTCTACCAACCTACTTACCTGCCTACATACCTCCCTACTTATCTACCTACGAAGTTATCTACCTATCTACCTACCTACCAACTTATCTACCTAACTACCTACTTATTTATCTATCAACTTATCTAACTATCTACCTACCAACTTATCTCCCTTCCTACCTACCTAACTACCAACTTACCTACCTACCTACCTTTCTGCGTACCTACCTACCTACCAACATACCTACTTGTTTAACAACTACTTACCTATTTACCTACCTACCTACCTAACTTGTCTTACTGATGTAAGTATGTATGTAGGTCTCTATGTATGTGTTTATGAACGTGCGTATGTGCGTGTGTGCGTGTGTCTGCCTGCCTACCTGTCTCATTGCATTGTTTATACTCACAATATTCATTTGACAATGTTTTTACCTATGTGAATGTTTTTACCTATCTGAATGTTTTTACCTATGTGAATGTTTTTACCTATGTGAATGTTTTTTCCTATGTGAATGTTTTTTCCTACGTTAATGTTTCTTCCTATGTGAATGTTTTTTCCTATGATAATGAAATTCGCTCGCTCGCTCCTTCGTTCTAGCTGTCGGTCTGTCTGATTGGCTGTCTGTCTATCTGACTATCTGTATATCTGTCTACCAATCAGTCTATCTATTTATTGCCTACCTACGTCACATCTACCACCTACCTACCTACCTACCTACCTAACTACCTACCTGCTTGCTTGCTTGCTTGTGTTCGTTGGCTTGAGCTCCAAGCGCGAAGTCCTGTATGTCGGATGAAGACATCCTGTTGTCCAACATCAGTGTGATGTCATACATGACTTGAGGTTTGCGTGAGTATCCGTTGTCCCATGTCTGGCTTATTGGTGTGCAGACTGGTGGTTCCTCGCCGTACAGGCAGACACTCTCCGACTTCGGAGGAATCGGCGATCCTACTGACCTTAGCCAGGACCCCGAAGGGACCTGTTGCCCAGGACGCTCGACGAGGACGCGTCAATAGGTCTTGGCCAGTATATAACCCAGCCCTGGTGCCTTGGAAACACCTCTGCGTCCCACTGCCTATCTTTGTTTAAATATATAACACATTCCGAAGCCTAGGATTGACTTATACAAAACAAGCTTAACGTATTCTGCAGCTCAACTGTGGAACAATCTTCCACAAGAAATCAAAGACATCACCAATCCCTATTCATATAATCGCAAATTATTCGAACACTATCTCAGTACGGATTATCTTCCCCCTTAATAATAGAGATGATAATAATAATAATAATAATAATAATAATAATAATAATAATAATAATAATAATAATAATAACAAAACCCTAGTATAACAGCCAGTCCCCTTTTGGTAGGCCAGTATATTCCACATGGCTAATAACAAGTGTCAGACCATTATCTAATATTACTGTGTCGTGTAGTTTTGACGTTCGCATTTTGCCCATGCCTTTATAATGCATATCTTTTATATTGTTGCTGTTCTCTGTTACCCTTGAATGATGTGTGAATGAAATAATGTGTGCAAGAGAGTGATAGAAGGGCAGAATGTTAGACGGGCCTGCGTTCCCAATTCTTAACATTGAAGCAAACAGCAAGATAAGCAGTGATTACAGTGCTCTCAAGACAGAAGTCGCGCTCCTGCGAGACGAAAATTTGTTGCTGAGAAAAACAGTTCAAACCCTACAGAATGTGTTCTCTACCGACCAAACTGAAGAAGCTTGTAATTCCCAAACAACTGCTCCATCCTTGGGAAATCTTGGGGACGCTCAGCCCCACCCAGAACAAATAACTACTATGAAAACACCTCAACGCCCAGAGGAAGATAAACAACAATAAACGCCTCAATGCGCAGAGAAAGATAAACAACAACAAGCAGTCTACCCCATTGACGTCAAAATAAGCAATAGGTTCGAAGTGCTTCAAGAAACATCACCAGAAAACGTACAGTGCTTTAACATGCCGCCAACGGGCAACACATGCCTACAAGATACATCGGGAGAACCACATGGAGACATAAAGACTGCTGATAATCGGAAATGGATGAAACAACGGGCGAGACGTGCTGACAACCAACATATACAGACAGCACGACCTGACTGTACACACATTATACTAGGCGATTCTTTAATGAAAAGCTTATACAGCGACCGGATGGCCACTTCAGACAAAGACATTGTTTCCATAATCCCACTGCCTGGGGCTGGTGTTGACCGGCTAACAGGCAATATTAGCAGGTTGGCTGTAAATCATAATGTTAAAAAGGCAAGCATACATATTGGTATTAATGACACAATGAACAACCAACAAATCACAGGGTCTCAACTGCTGGAACTCTTGAACGGATTACGTCACACTTTTCCTAACTCATCCATTTTCTTCTCCTCCATCATATCACCGAGATATGGACTCCAGCGCCGTCTAGCTGACATAAATAACAACATTTTGCAGAAGTTCTGTTCTCAAAACAAGATACAGTTCAACAAAAACACACCATCATTCACTTCACAGGCTGGTGCGCCAAAAAAGAGTCTTTATAAGGATCAATTACATGTGACTACATTGGGCACCAGCTTGCTCGCCAATAATATTAAATATCCAGAACGGACACACCATACATCCAATACAGGATCGCGTCGGACACTCTTAGCCACTCCACCTGAAACTCAAGCCAGACGACATACTCCCGTCACATCAAGTACTAATAGGCCAGAAGTGCGCAGACCACTCATAAACACTACACCTGAAATCCAAGCCAGCCTGGACACCGCACGATGTCCGTACAATACGTCGTCTTTCTCACAGGAGGGTAATAATTATGAAGATTTTTTCCTATTCTACCCAGAAAGGAACCAACTCTCAGCAACAACGACGTGCCATCACAACCTCCTGTTAGCCACCAACCAGAGGCTGTAGTTGGTAGTCATTACATACCCATGAGACATTAACAGTACCTATTCTATTGTAACGCAGAATGGTTGCACCTCACACGTTATAGCCCAGCTGCACTTCGTCAAGCACTTATAATGTCGCTATACCAACAACCAACACAACATGGTATTTACTAGTAACATAGCACAAAGCTACACCGGATCTCGGTATAAGAAAGAGCCTCTCCTGGAACGATTATCTGCATATTTGGGTACTACTTGATCTAGTAACGTATTAGGTCATATGTAACTAAAAACATTGGCTTGTTGTGACTTTATATTAATTTGATAGTACTTAGCCGTATAACTTTTAATACTTTAGCTGTATATCTTTTATAATACTTTTAATTCTGTTTTTAATATGAGTAAGGGGATCTTCACTGCTCTGCCTTACTGATCGGTGTACGTATTTTTATATATTGACAGAGATATTACTGTTTCTCTGTACTTTAGAGTGTGTATTGTAATAAGGGACGCACATTGTATTCACTTTGTGTGTGTGTGCTTTTTTCACTTTTTTTTTTTGTTTTTAAACTTATGATTACGCATTGTCGAAATGTCTAATAAATACAATCACTGGCTCAGTAATAATGGGCTCAGAATTGGGCATTTAAACATATGCCATCTACTAGGGAAGCTGCCAGAACTATCACTTATACTTAAT
>JACEFZ010005731.1:797500-832500 GCA_014155875.1 Cepaea nemoralis
GTTCGCCATTCCGAATTCATACTCGTCTAGTTCTTCCCTTCTACACGACTGTAGATAACTTCCTTACACATAAAAAGATGAATTGTTATTGATATTGCCGTGGCATGGAGGAATATCAGCAGCAGAGTTGATCCAAAAAACCAAAGACTGAGATCTACGGAGAGCCATGAACGCCTACGCCAGCCGGCACGGCACTTGATGATGATGATTGCCGTGTGACGATTCTGTGTAGTCACGTCATTTTCTTCCCTTTCCCTAGCGTTTTGGTTCGGGGATTCTTTCATCATCATCATCATATATTTACGTACGTATTTTGGGAGGGGGAGGAGGGAGGAGGAGGAAGAAGAAAAAAAAACTATGACAGTTGACAGCTCTGGAATGAAAGGAAGGCGTGTAGAAAATTTCATCTCAATCGGATGGGCCGTTCGCGAACAAATAAAGGACATACATATTTACATACATACATATTTACATACATACACTTTGTTTTATAATATAGATATATATATATATATATATATATATATATATATATATATATATATATATATATATATATATATATATATATATATATATATATATATATATATATATATATATATATTATGTATATATATATATATATATATATATATATATATATATATATATATATATATATATATATATATATATATATATATATATACGCCGGCTTCCTGGCCTAGAGGTTAGCGACTTCTCTCCGTAATTTCGTATACTCTCGTAAGTAACGTGACGACGGTGAGAATCAGAAGTGGTTCGAATCGCGTCGGTAACTTACGAGGTATGTGAGCTGGCCGCTAAGAAATCAACAATCAGCTGAAAGATGCTGATGTTGACAGCAATGTCCTGTAAAGAATATGCACACACACACACACACACACACACACACACACACACACACACACACACACACACACACATGGGGGAAGTCAATAAGTAAGTCACAATTGACTGTAGAAAAATAACTACATATGATAGCAACTTGCAACCGTTTTATTTTTATACATACATTGTCCCTTTATTTCTCAACATACTTCCACGAAGACTGATGCACTTATCCCAATGTTTTATCAGTCCTCCCACACCGGTTGCATAGAACTGCGTGCTCTGTTTTCTAAACCACGTTTTCACTTCACATTCAACTTCGGCGTCATTCGCGTCCTTGAGAAAATGTTTCTACCTAGCTATGCACCGCTTTACGGGACAAACATTTGTCAGCATAAACAGGAAGCATTTCCTTATGAATGTACTTTACAGGCAGGCCTTTTGCCCACACACAAAAAAAAAAACGCACAACAGCACGTTGCTATTTGGTTGTACACTCCGTAAGTACAGTCACCATTTTTATTATGCGCTGCGCATGCGCATGAAACACCTAGCGCCACCTGACGAACGGGAATGTAAAGTTCGATGTTGCTGTCACCTAATGCCACTTGTAGAAAACACCAACTACATTTACCTGCCATGCCACAGAACTGTGTGACTTACTCATTGACTCGCCCTCGTTTGTGCGTTGTATATATACTAGCTGACCCGGCCCGGCTTCGCCCAGACTCTGGTGGGGAGCATCTCATTTAATTCATATAAGTAGTCATATAAGTTCTCGTTCCCGTTACCGACTATCTGTCTGTCTGTCTGTCTGTCTGTCTGTCTATCTGTCTGTCTGTCTGTCTGTCTGACCCGGCCCGTCTTCGCCCAGACTCTGATGGGGAGCATCTCATTTAATTCATATAAGTAGTCATATAAGTTCCCGTTCCGACTATCTATCTGTCTGTCTGTCTGACCCGGCCCGGCATCGCCCAACTCCTGGTGGGGAGCATCTCATTTAATTCATATAAGTAGTCATATAAGTTCCCGTTCCCGACTGTCTGTCTGTCTGTCTGTCTGTCTGTCTGTCTGTCTGTCTGTCTGTCTGTCTGTCTGTCTATCTATCTATCTGTCTGTCTGTCTGTCTGACCCGGCCCAGCCCATGGTGGAGAGCATCTCATTTAAATTATATAAGTAGTCATATAAGATCCCGTTCCCGACTATCTGTCTGACTGTCTGTCTGTCTTGGGTAAATGTAGGAGGGAGGAGGAAGAGGGAGGTGGAGGAGGGAAGAGGAGGGAGGAGGAGGGAGGAGACAGGAGGAGTAGGGAGGAATAGGAGGGAGGAGGAGGGATTAGGAGGAGGAGGGAGGAGTAGGGTGGAGGAGGAGGCGAGGAGGAGGGAGGAGGAAGAGGGAGGAGGAGGGAGAAGGAGGGAGGAGGAGAACGCAGGAGGAGAAGGGAGCAGGAGGAGGAGAGGGAGGAGGAGGGAGAGGGAGGAGGAGGGAGGAGGAGGAGAGAGTAGGAGGAGGGAGGAGGCGGAGGGAGAAGGAAGAGGGAGGAGGAAGAGGGAGAAGGAGGAGGGAGAAGGAGGAGAAGGAGGGGAGGAGGAGGAGGGAAGAGGAGGAGGGGAGGAGGAGGAGGGAGGAGGAATGTGAAGGGAGGAGGAGGGAGGAGGTAGAGGGAGGAGGAGGAGGGAGGCGGAGAGAGGAGGAGGAGGGAGGAGGAGGAAGAGGAAGGAGGAGGAATGTGAAGGGAGGAGGGGGAGGAGGTAGAGGGAGGAGGAGGGAGGAGGAGGAGGTAGAGGGAGGAGGAGGGAGGAGGCGGAGAGGGAGGAGGAGGAAGGAGGAGGGGGAGGAGTGAGGAGGAGGGAGGAAGAAGGAGGAGGAGGGAGGAGGAGTGGTGAGGAGGAGGGAGGAGGAGGAGGGAGGAGGAGAGAGGAGGAGGAGGGAGGAGGAGGATGAGGAGGAGGGAGGAGGAGGAGGAATGTGAAGGGAGGAGGAGGGAGGAGGTTGAGGGAGGAGGAGGAGTGAGGAGGAGGAGAGGGAGGAGGAGGAAGGAGGAGGGGAGGAGGGAGGAGGAGGAGGAGGGAGGAAGAAGGAGGAGGAGGGAGAAGGAGGATGAGGAGGAGGAGGAGGAGGAGGAAGAGGGAGGAGGAGGAATGTGAAGGGAGGAGGAGGTAGAGGGAGGAGGAGGAGGGAGGAGGAGGGATGAGGAGGAGGGAGGAGGAGGAAGAGGGAGGAGGAGGAATGTGAAGGGAGGAGGAGGGAGGAGGTAGAGGGAGGAGGAGGAGGAGGAGGAGGAGGAGGAGGAGGAGGAGGAGGGAGGAGGAGGAGGAGGGAGGAAGAAGGAGGAGGAGGGAAAGGAGGGATGAGGAGGAGGAGGGAGGAGGAGGAAGAGGGAGGAGGAGGAATGTGAAGGGAGGAGGGATAGGGAGGAGGGGGAGGGAAGAGGAAGAGGGTAGGAGGAAGAGTGGAGAGGAGGAGGGAGGAGGTAGAGGGAGGAGGAGGAGGGAGGAAAAGGGAGGAGGGAGGAGGAGAGAGGAGGAGGAGGGAGGAGGTAGGAGGAGGAGGAAGAGGGAGGAGGAGGGAGGAGAAGGAAGGAGGAGGAAGAAGGAGGAGGAAGAGGGAGGAGGATGGAGGAGGGAGAGGGAGGAAGAGGGAGGAGGAAGGAGGAGGAAGAGGAAGGAGGAGGAAGAGGGAGGAGGAGGAAGAGGGAGGAGGAGGATGGAGGAGGGAGAGGGAGGAGGGGAAGAGGAAGAGGGTAGGAGGAGGAGGGGAGAGGAGGAGAAGAAGGGAGGAAGAGAAGGAGGAGGAGGAGGGAGGAGGAGGGGAGAGGAGGATGGAGGAAGCAGAGGGAGAAGAAGGAAGGAGGAGGAGGAAGGAGGGAGAGGAAGGAGGGAGAATGAGGAGGGGAGGAAGGAAAGGGAGGTGGAAGAGGAGGAGGAGGGAGGAGGAAAGAGGTAGGGGGAGGAGGAGGTAGAGGGAGGAGGAGGAGGAAGGAAAGGGAGGAGGAAGAGGAGGAGAAGGGAGGAGGAGGGTGGAGGGAGGAGGAGGAGGTAGAGGGAGGAGGAGGGAGGAGGTAGGAGGAGGAAGAGGGAAGAGGGAGAAGAAGGGAGAAGAGGAGGGAGGATGATGAGGGAGAAGGAGGCAGGAGGAGGAGGAGGGAGGCAGGAGGAGGAGGAGGGATGAGGAGGGAGAGGGAGGAGGAGGGAAGATGAGGGAGGAGGCGGAGGGAGTAGGAGGGAGGAGGATGGAGGAGGAGGGGAGAGGAAGAGGGAGAAGGAAGAGGGAGAAGGAGGAGGGAGGAGGGAGAGGGATGAGAGGGAGGAGGAAGAGGAGAAGGGTGGAGGGAGGAGGTAGAGGGAGGAGAAGAGAGGAGGAGAGAGTTCGCCATTCCGAATTCATACTCGTCTAGTTCTTCCCTTCTACACGACTGTAGATAACTTCCTTACACATAAAAAGATGAATTGTTATTGATATTGCCGTGGCATGGAGGAATATCAGCAGCAGAGTTGATCCAAAAAACCAAAGACTGAGATCTACGGAGAGCCATGAACGCCTACGCCAGCCGGCACGGCACTTGATGATGATGATTGCCGTGTGACGATTCTGTGTAGTCACGTCATTTTCTTCCCTTTCCCTAGCGTTTTGGTTCGGGGATTCTTTCATCATCATCATCATATATTTACGTACGTATTTTGGGAGGGGGAGGAGGGAGGAGGAGGAAGAAGAAAAAAAAACTATGACAGTTGACAGCTCTGGAATGAAAGGAAGGCGTGTAGAAAATTTCATCTCAATCGGATGGGCCGTTCGCGAACAAATAAAGGACATACATATTTACATACATACATATATACATACACATATACATACACTTTGTTTTATATATATATATATATATATATATATATATATATATATATATATATATATATATATATATATATATGTGTGTGTGTGTGTGTGTGTGTGTGTGTGTGTGTAGGTAGGTAGGTAGGTAGGCAGGCAGTTAGGTAGGTATTTAGGTAGGTAGGTAGGCAGGCAGGCAGGTAGGTAGGTAGTAGGTAGGTAGGTAGGTTAATGGGCCGCGGTGACGCAGTGGCTTGTACTCTTGCATGCCGACGCAGTGGTAATATGTTCGAGTCCCCACTGGGTGGATGTGTCAAAAATAAACCTGGGCTCAGGTTGGGCCAGTGCCAAATGGGAACCAGTGAGTGTTTCGGGAAGTAAACACGGCCGGTGTCACACCGACCCTCTTCCCTAAATATGGGTCTAAATCCACATGCCCAATGTGCTGTAGTATGGGTAAAGGGGCTCTCAGTTGTCCACTTAACTGACCATACAACCTAGACAGGGTTTGCCAGGGATCTTTACTTGTCCACTTGACTGACCATACAACTTAGACAGGGTTTGACAGGGAGCTTCACTTGTCCACTTGATTGACCATACAACCTGGACAGGGTTTGACAGGGAGCTTCACTTGTCCACTCGACTGACCATACAACCTGGACAGGGTTTGACAGACAGATAGGATTGACTTATACAAAACAAGCTTAACAAACTCTGCAGCTCGGCTGTGGAACAATCTTATTTATTTAGACTTTCTTATTGACTCGCCCTCGTAACATTTTCTACCCATCTATGCACCGCTTCACTGGAAATCGATACGGGCTAAGTTAACTGAAAACCCACCTTGGCAGGAGACATTTCGCGAATGACTCCGAAGTTGAATGTGAAATTGAAACGTGGTTTAGAAAACAGAGCACGCAGTTCTGTGCAGCCGGTTTGGGAGACCTGATAAAACTAAGGGATAAGTGCATCAATGTTGGTAGAAATTATGCTGAGAAATAAAGGGACAATGAATGTATACAAATAAGTTGTTATCATATTTAGTTATTTTTCTTCAGCCATTTGTGACTTAATTATTAACTTACCCTCGTAGGATTGTTAAATGGAAGCCTGAACTCTGCCAGAAGCATTCCTGTCTTCACCTTTCACATTGTACTTTGTGGTCTGTTACAATCACGACATGTGTGTACTGTATGTCCTCCAGACAGAGGCATGCCGTCGTTACCTCCCTCGCCTCCATTGAATGTTAACTGTCATATAAATATCCGTTTTTGTATTTTCCACGTGTAACTGACCATAACATCTACCTGACCTTATTTCCCCAGTTATCCTGACCTTGTGTCTTGTCGTCTGCGCGTCCGCGGAGGCCAAGTTCATCTGTAGCTCGGTCTGCACGACCTTTTGTAGCCACGTTGCTCACATATGCCCAGGAAACACGCTCTCCATTTTACCCGACATCACATGTCAATCAATAATTATCGAATGCAACTCCGCATGTAGTAGCATATACTGCACAAGATTTGAAAATATTGCCAAAACATGCTTGGCCCCGAAAGATGGTTGCCCAGATTCAGAATTGGATTGTTTCCTGAATATCATCAGCTGTGTGGTTTCTGGGCTCTCCAGCTACATCTACTCACTCCCGAGTATCATCACCTCAGTGGCAGATGGCGCCTTGAGTAAGACCCTCACCGGTATCCTAGATGGCAATGCCTTAGGTGCCAAGAATCTAGTTAACGTGACGGCTGGCAAGACGGTCCTTCCACCGCTTCTGCCCAAAGGTTTGCTTGGGTAGCTCTAGAGGGTGGGGGTGTAAGGCTTCTCTCGTGGCCCCGCCAGTGGACTAATGTTTCATGATTGTAGCCAACCCAGTGTTGATGTTTCACAAACGCGACAAGCCAAGGACAGAGAACACCCGCTTCATTGACAATAAACAAATAGATCTGTGGCATTTGCTTGTTTTATTTTATATTATTGTTGTTTTAGTTGCATGCACATCACACACAAATTCATTGAGAGGCGCAAGCACACGAGCACGCACACATACATGCATTGTCATTGCCCTCAAACCCAATTCGCTGGCCTAGCTCTGATCCCCGATGTTATTGCTTGCCCGTGTATTGCAGTTGTTGCCATTCTGGAAATTTTACGTTTTGATGTCTTTTTTTTTTTCTTGCCAATATTTGACTTCCCATATTGCGACCAGGCCCAGGCAGTTAACTCTTTTGAGGTTTAAATTCAACGCCTGCTCTCGTCGTTCGCTAAGAGGCGGGCAGAATGGCCATCTATGCCCTGGTACATGCCGTCTTACCAAATGTGTTGTTTATTGCTTCCGGATATTTTACACACATTTGGTTTTCATTGACTGACTCTAATTGTTCATATGTATTTGGTTCTCATTCCATAGCGTGTGTCAGCGTCTCAGAAAAGCACAGGCAAACTTAGTTCGTTATTCTACACGCTACAGTGAGTTTCTTCACATGCATTCAGAGATATCAACATCGAATGTCGTTTCATACCATTTATTTATGCGTAACAGCAATATCAACAAGGTGCGTGCATTATACAACAATTCACGCACATATGGCAATTAATTCCTCACGCCACTTTTATGTACATTAATGCCAATTAACACTCAGCCATTGCGTCATGCAATCACAAAACCCCGCACTCAATACTCGCTATCTTAGCTCGGCAAGGCTAGCTCTCACACCCGCAATTAATACACTCGCTCCTCGAACACATGTGTCCAGTCCCAGTCAGAAGCCTTCTGGTGTTAAGCTTACTAATCACGTGGTGCTTGACACCGTGTGTCCCGGGATAGTCGGGCTGTATCAGTTGTCTCGCCGTACTGCTGTCCGGTCTTGTTGTCTCAGGTCCTTCAGTACAATGTATTCCCGCCTATGTCCCTGAGTCCTGTTTATACCTTGTGTCCTGTTTATAGCTGGGTCTTGTTGTCCCGTCTATGTCCTGTCTATGACATCTCTATTGTCCTATCTATGACATATCTATTATCATGTCTATGACATATCTCCTGTCCTGTCTCTGATATCTCTATTGTCCTGTATGTGTCCTGTCTCTATTCCCCACACGCTGACATCCTCCCCTTCTCCCCCGGTTTTCTGTCTTTCAATTTCTTATAAGAATCAGTGACGCGATATATTTTATACATCTGTTATATTAAAGAAACATTATTGTTACGGTTCAGAAAAATTTACTACTAATAAAGTTATGGTTGATATACTTTGTTTTGTTGTTATTTATTCAAAGAAAAAAAATATATCTGACTATGAAACTTCATTAAAAATAGTAATATATATCTAAAATAACTAATTAATAAGTCGATCTAGATGACTGGAAGTGTTGTTGATTGGTCGATCTGGTTGACTGGAAGGTCTGAAGATCTTGTAAATAAGTCAGCAATAATGTCTTTCGATCCCTTAATATGTCTGATGGAGAACGAATATTCTTGTAAGAGTAGTGCCCTTCGGTATATTCGATTGCTTTTGGGCTGTCCTTGTTGTATCACTAGCAATGGAGAATTGTCTGTCTCGATGAGGAAGTGTGTTCCGGTGAGGTATTTTGTCAGTTTAGTGACGCAGTATACAATTGCCAGGGCTTCAAGCTGTGAAACACCATACCGAGATTCGGCTGGGATGATTTTCCTACTTACATAAATTGCTGAATGATTTATGCCATTGTAGGTCTGAAGTAACACTCCAGAGATGGTGGTGGCACTGGCATCTGTCCTAATGATATAAGGAATATCCTTGTTGAGCAAGCGGAGGGTGGGAACATTAGATAAATAATATTTGATTTGTGATATTGCATCTTTTAAAGTAGCACTCTGCACATCAATCTTTGCCTTTGATCTTAACAGATCTGAAAAAAGCACTGGTCAGTTGTGCTTAGTCCGGTATGAACTTTTGTAATAATTAACAAGGCCTAATAGGCTTCTGATTTGCTTTTCGTTGTAGGTACCGTGAGATATTAAGATCTTTGACACAATCTTGTCATCTGCAATCAGATGGCCTTTGGAGATTTTATGACCTAAAAATTCAATTTCATAAAATGCTAGTTCAACTTTTGTAGGTTTAATGGTGAGTCAAAATAATTTTATTCTAAGAAAAACTTGTTTCAAACTTTGTGTCTGGGTTAACTTTTTGAAAAGTAAACTCGGTTGTACTATGTCAGCACAATGTTCAATCCAGTGGAATGGGATGGAAACTTTGGCTTTAAATACAACATCAAATTGAATGATGGTAAATGATTTCTTAATAATGATGTTGTCACCAAAATTAATTGGTTCATATTAAATAGCATTATAGGTTGCCATTGACTGAAGTTGGTATGTGTACAGTGCTGTCAATAATTTCTTGAGTAACATCAATAAAGAAACTGATATGGAGATGGTAGCATTATATAATGGTAACTTTCTGACTTTAACTGTGTCTTTTCTATTATGTCCCTTGGAGAAACTGTTATTGTCTTGTGTTTTTACGTCCATGTTTTTCTGACACTGTTGTCTGTCTGTGCATGACTGTAGGGCATTTGCTTTCAGCTCTAAGTATGGCGTTTGAGTTGTTTTGTTTGCACACTGTCTATCTGCGTTGTTGTTTTTCTCTGATGTTGCATTACTGGTAGCGCAAACTTCTGTAGGTTTGTGAACCAGGTCATTACCCGTTTTATTTGGAATACCAAAATGATCCCCTTGGGAGGAATTTACGTCATGTACTTCTTTAATTTGTTCTGTCGTCTTGTGACTAGTAGTGTCCCTTGGGTTTATTGGCTGAAGTTGCTGTTCTTGATCATTTAACTTTTAATTTGTTGCAGTTAGTTTTGTCACTGCAATATCTTTTTGATGCCTTTTTTCCCAGGCATTAATTTCTTTCTGGGTACAGTTCTTAACGTCTGGTAAACATCCTACAATTAAGTCTGTACAGTGGATTTTCTAAAACTGCACAAGTAAATGTCCCTGATAGAAAAGGTGTACAAATATGTGCAATTGCTAGTGGATATTTTTCCACATTGCCAGAAAATGTTCGGCAATTTACAAACTCGCCTGTATAATGTTTTGTGTTTACAAAATCTTTTCTAAGGCCAATTAAAGTGCACCCAGAATCGATAAGTACTTGGCATGGGTTGCCATTAATTATACCATTGTAGAAGTTTAATTTTCCTCTGGAGGAAGTGACAGCATTGGCATTTTCACATAAGTATGGGATTGCTTGCCCACATTCTAAAATGTTATCATTATGAAATTTCTGACATGTCTGACACCTATCTAAATTAAATATGTCAATCGCTGCAAGAGCATTGTCTTCTAATTCTGGACTCTCTCCACATTCACTTTCACTTTCAGACGAGGTATCAATTAGTGCTTCATTTGCACTCCTTAACCTTCGGCGACCATCACATTTAGCTGAATAGTGTCCCAGACTTTTACACAAAAATAAAAACACTTTACTGCCCTTCTGTAATCATTTCTTTTGGTCTATTGCTTCTTAACCATCATATCTAAGTGAGCTGGATACTGCCACGGAGTAACTATACTATTCTTCTATATCTTTATTGTTCTCCATTGGCAAGTTTGGCTTCAATTGTCTAGTATCCTTCTCAAATACAAGAACTGGAACTTTGTAACGAACTGTTTAATTATAATACATATAACACTGACAGAATGTCTTAATCTTTAGCCGAGAATTTATTTCTGGCAGCATCTCGTGAAACAGATGTCTTGCAGGCATAATAGTGCCATCACACAGTCTGTCATCCCTACTCACACTCCCTTACCAAGACTACAATTAATACAGACATGTCGCGTGTCATCTTGCAATCAATTCGTAACAATATTCTTACCTACTAATTACATCTCATAAAACCTTCAGACTTGATTACTCACGTCTGTCTATACTCAGTGCTGAATTATATTCATATTATAATCCTTCTCTTCTCCTTCTTCCTCTCCTGGATTATATACATTCTCCTCCTTCGCTTCCCTAGATCTTGTCCTCATCATAACAGTCTTCTTTCCATCATCCTGGTCCCCGTCTGTTTCTTTCTGACGCTCTTTATCACCAAGTCAGCTTTTGTGCGTTCAATGTGCACTATCCTTTTCTACTTCCCGATGACTGTATTATCAGTCCTGCGACACATGGCAGATACCCTGGGTTCTGGTCGCACATTTGAAATTGATGGTGTGATAGTTTACAGTATGAACATTGTGGTAAGTGCCATGAGATGGATTGCGCGAAACACGGCAGGTGTGTCAGTCGTGGAAACGGGAGAGATGTGTTGACACACAGTTCAGAAACGCAAGCGAATGCCGCTAACATTAGTGGGCGGAGCTAATGCGTCACGTGACGGCGCCCAGGCGAAAGCACTGGGAACAGTGTGCTTGATTTTCAGTCTGAGCTGGGGCGTGAGTCTAAGATGGTCAAGTTTGAGAAAGTTCTGCGCTTGAAAGCGTTTACGCTGGTCGCAGTTATTGAAGTCACAGACAACAATGAAGAAGTGTTCGTGATTCAGACAACTAGGAGGGAAGAAGCAGAACACTGAAGTAACCGACTGCCAATGGCCCAGTACAGGTTGATCGGCTGTGGCGAGAGAGCTGACCTCGTTTTCTGAACACTGTGAATGGCGGCGAGAGAAACACACCGTGACACGTTGGGCACTTGTGTAATGTAAGTAGAGACTATTATTAACAGTTAGCCGTTACTTGTAGATTCTAGAGTGTGCAACAACCACAAGAAATAAACACCGATTAGCGGTATGATGTGCACACTATTGCTAGACAGTTGGTGGGATGGTCATGCCCAGAACACTGGAAGGCTAGATGCTGGTGGGGTATGATGGCGACCACGGTAAGGACTGTGATGTAATAAAGTGTTCATGTACTCTGAGGACGCGTTATGAACTTGTGTTGTGTGCACGAAAGATTCGTACAGAAAGCGAGCGAGCCTGTTGTGATAATTCTAAAATCTTCTAAACCCAAGACACAAAACCAAGAGGTCGGCATTGATGAGTGAGTTCCGGCTCTTGGCAGTAAGTTTGACTTTTGTGTGTGTCTATATGTGAATGGTTTTGTTGGTTTGATGTTTGCTGCAGCTACTATGTTGTTCTCACTGGTGTTTAATGTAAAAATGTCCCTGTTTGATGTGAAATAAGCTGACCCCTTCCGTTCTAACTGCTCAATAGATTCAATATCAGATTGTTGCACAAATTTAGCAAATGGGGTTGGGATAGATGATATAATCTTATTCATTATCATTAAATCTCTCAATTTCTCAAAACGTTTGTTCACTTTTGCAGCATTTATCCACTTATTTAAAATATCCTGCACTTGAGATACATAGTCAATGAACGTTTGGTTAGCTTTGGGCTTTAATTTAGAAAATTGGACCTGATAGCCCGGAGCATCCAGCAAGAAATGTTGTATAATTCTTTGATGGATGTAATCATAGTCTTTCCTAAGCTCTTGTGGTATGGATTCAAAGACTTTTAAAGGTTCTGAAGAGAGATTTCGCATGTATATCACTGCCCAAAGTTCTTTTGGAACTTCCTGATATTTCATTTGGAATTCAAAATATTCAGACCAGGCTGAGATGGAATCCCCTGCAGAGAATGATTTTACAATATCCTTAAATTTGTTAAATTTATTTTCTTCTACTTTACTTTTTAGTTTGCTGCTTGCAATATGTATTTGTGACTCAACCTCTAGTTCCTTCATCTTTATCTGCGTCACCGACTCTAACTTTTTATTGCTAGCCTCAATTTTTAATTGCTTTTCTTTCAATTTTGTTTCTTCTGCTAGCTGAGCTACTTCCAACTCCTAATTTTTATCCTCAATTTCCAATTGTTTCTCTTTCAATTTGGCATTTGCCTCTAATTCTTTTAATTTGGTCGTTGTTTCTAATTCTTTTAATTTGGTTGCTTCAGCTAATTATAATTCTTTTAATTTGTTAGCTGCTTCTAATTCTCTTGTTTCTGTTGGCGTTATAGTACTCTTTCTTCTCTTTCTTTATCCCTATGTTCTTTATATTTCTTGCCTGCCCATTCTTCTAATTTATCCCCGCTGTATCCTAAATCTTTCCCAGCTTCAATGCATTCTTTCAATGTTGACATTTTCACAGTATTTCCTATACAATTTCAGTGTACAATAATGTATTTCACTTAATTACATCAAATGAATAAGTGTCAATAAAGTAAAATGTTATATACAGCAGAAAAAAAAATAGTGTGCTGTTTTAATCAGCAATATCAATATCGAGGTACTTATCTGGACTTGGTGGATTTCTTTTTCCAGTGCCACGACTTGTTTAATTTCTGTAAGGAGGAACAATCTTTTCAGCAGTATGACATTTATCTAAAGCTGTACCTCTTTCCTGTGGTTGGGATAGCAAAAATTAGTATCATGCCAAAAATATGTCTGTCCAATGTCAAAATGTTAGATGAAAGATATATTTTATATTATTTATATGTTCTGTCAGTCGTATCGTTATTCGTCTATTTTTTTTTTTTTTAATTGTTGTCGTTTAGCTATGTATTAGTACTTTTTAGCAACATCATAAGAAATAGTCAAAATCCTAACACCAAAACATTACTAGTGTCAAACTAAACGAGAGCTATTCTGATACCAAATTAACCTTACATTTACTACTAGCGCTGTGGGTTTAAATCTGTAAGATTTTCACTTCTGACACCACCTAAACTAGCCTGTCAGCGTCTCAGAAAAGCACAGGCAAATTTAGTTCGTCATTCTACACGCTACAGTGAGTTTCTTCACATGCATTCAGAGATATCAACATCGCATGTCGTTTCATACCATTTATTTATGCGTAACAGCAATATCAACAAGGTGCGTGCATTATACAACAATTCACGCACATATAGTAGTTAATTCCTCACACCACTTTTATGTACATCAATGCCAATTAACACTCAGCCATTGCAGTCATGCAATCACAAAACCCCGCACTCAATACTCGCTATCTTAGCTCGGCAAGGCTAGCTCTCACACCCGCAATTAATACACTCGCTCCTCGAACACATACGTCTTCCCTCTAACGTATCCAGTCCCAGTCTGAATCCTTCTGGTGTTCGGCTTACTAATCACGTGGTGCTTGACCCCGTGTGTCCCGGGATAGTTGGGCTGTATCAGTTGTCTCGCCGTACTGCTGTCCGGTCTTGTTGTCTCACGTCCTTCAATGCAAGGTAGTCCCGTCTATGTCCCTGTTTCCTGTTTATATCTTGTGTCCTGTTTATAGCTGGGTCTTGTTGCCCGTCTATGTCCTCTCTATGACATCTATATTGTCCTATCTATGTCATATCTATTGTCCTGTCTATGACATATCTCCTGTCCTGTCTCTGATATCTCTATTGTCCTGTATATGTCCTGTCTCTATTCCCCAACACGCTGACAGCGTGATTGAAGCGTGCGGACTGTGTGATTGCTTGTGATGTCAGATGTATGGTTGTGATGTCAATTGTATGTTTGTGATGTCGACTGTATGGTTGTGGTGTCAACTTATGTTTGTGATGTCAATTGTATGTTTGTGATGTAAACTATGTTTGTGATGTCAACTTTATGTTTGTGGTGTCAACTCAAATGTTAGTGATGTCAACTATATAGTTGTGGTGCCAATTGTATGTTTGTGATGTCGACTGTATGTTTGTGGTGTCAACTCTATGTTTGTGGTGTCAACCTGTATGTTTGTGATGTCAACTGTATGTTTGTGGTGTCAACTATATGGTTGTGATGTCGACTTATGTGTATGATGTCAGCTGTATGTTTTTGATGTCACCTGTATGTTTTTGGTGTCACCTGTATGTTTGTAATGTCAACTGTATGTGTGTGGTGTCAACTATATGGTTGTAATGTCGACTGTATGTTTGAGGTGTCAACTGCATTTTTGTAAATGTCTATAGTATGTTTCTGAAATTAAACAATTAACCTAAATAAATCGAAGGAACACACAAGCACACAATTCAACCAACAAACAAATTAACCAAGCAACCATATAAAATAAACAAACCAAACAGCTAAACAATCCCCCTGTTTCCAACTAGCAATCTTTACTACTATTATGGTATATTCATACACACCTAGTAGTATTTGCTACTATTCTTGTACACTCATGTCAGGGTCTTGCGTAAGGCAAGTACTAAGGCTCGTTTGTTGACAAGTGAGAACCCAATTACTGTTATTAAATCACTTGACGTGACCCACGGCAATAACGATTCAAACACTTTATTCGCTCAACGCACAATTTACAATCAATGCATACATCGCGCAATCATAATTCATAATGTAATCATATAATATATCAATGCAATACATCAATGCAATACACTTACAAGTCAATCACACAGGCATTCGGTCTCCAACACTCGTACAGGCTAGCTCTCGGTTCATGCTCAAACTCCATTCATTACCAGCAACCATTCAAACCCGTCTGTCCAATACGACGTCTCAAGCCAGTCTCCTGGCAGTTCAGTATTCTCGCCAGTCGGAGTACTGTCCTCCTGCGTGAGCCACTAGTTTCACGCAGTGTTCCGACGGCCCCGTCACAGGCTTAGCGTTGCTCAGGGCTGAGCCTGGCTGACTCTTGCTGGCGTTGTCGAAGACGCTGCGTAATACCTGCTTGTCTAATCATCGCTCACAGTTGAGCCCGGTTGCTTTCGTCTGGTGTTGGTACAGACGACGCGTCGCAACCCTGGGTGAGAATCTGACATCCTCCCACCCTCCTTTTCATGAAAGGGGGTCCTTTCATGTACTTTATACAGTGTTTATTTATTTTGTCAGATTCGACTCTTGTCGTACATCTTTGATTCAAAATGTATAGGTAATTGCAAGGTATATCTATACAATCGTTAATGTTGACCCATCAAGCCTCCCCGTCAAGTACAATCACCTGGATGGATATTACCTTAGCTGACATGACACAGCCAGTCCAGTAGTGTCATAATCTCCCATTGCTATGCCGCGACATCGTTACGCCCGCCAGGCGAACACCAGTTACATATTCACAGGTTTCGCTGACAAGAGAGAGTGACCGTCAAGGGTCAAGCCAGTACACACTTGACGCATGCAAATCTCGCTGCGCTCGAATCCACAGGGCAAGCACTGTGGGCGGAAAACGCCAGGCACGGCTAGGGGATCGGACGAGACTGACGTGTATGAAAGCGGCTCCTGTGTTTCTGTGCCTGAATGTCGATTGCTCGTATCTCATGTGAGAAGATGAAAGACTGCATAGTTGTGGGTTTGAGTTTGTGAGTGCATTGATGTATTGTGTATAGGTTGTGATATTCACCTTGTGATGGCCACATGCCGAATTAGATTGTGTTGCATGTGAAGTGTAAATAAAACCATCAAAACTTAGTGTTACCGTGTGTCCCGTCAAATCATTCTGTACTTGTGTATGTCTCGCATATGTTAGGTCCAGCGAGCCAGATTCATTAGATTGTAAGACCCTGACATGTGTGAACGTGGGCGCTCGTCCTCATTGAACATACTAACATAAATTACATAGATTTGAATGTGTTAACGTGGAAAAACATCAGTGATTGTGTAATCTAAGTGTAAGTGATGTACCATCATAGTTGTTGAACAGTAAAACATGGCTAACTTGTCGTCGTGAAAGTAGTTGTGTATAGGAAAAAGCGTGTGGAAGCAGAAAGTTCGGGAAAGAAAGCAACTTGTGAAAATTGTTGAACGACGACATTACGACCAACAACAACACTCAACGCCATACAAACCTAACCAAAACTTAACTGACAAGCATACACATCACACAGACATAGATTCTAATTTATTTCCTTCCAAAAGTAACCAGGTTTTCTGTGCCATCTGAAACAGCTGTTGAAAAAGAATCTCGTAAATCTGAAAGACTAGAAAAAGAATACCAGTACAAAAAGTACCAAGGTATTGTCAGAAATTATACCTCGGGGGACTGCATAGCAGCCTTCACCCAGAACTTTGAGACTTTAATGGACCACTACCAGATCCCAGTATCTGAGTGGAACATCATTTATATGAGAAGTTTGTCAGGGGAACCTCTAAAAGTTATAGAGACTATCCCTAAAGATCTCAGAAAAGATTACATTACATAAAGTCAAAAATTATGTCACATTTCCTGTTAGATGAAGCAGGCTACAGAGAACAGTTCAGTAAATTAACTCCAAAACCTACTCAAACGTTCTCTGACTACATCTCTGTAGTACAGGATATATTCAGTAAATGGCTTTCAGCAGCCAAAGTTAATAATGACTTTAAAAAATTGAAAGATCTCATCTTCAGGGATAAAATCATCACATCCCTTCCACCATTATTTTCAAAATTTCTACAAGAGAGTGAGTGTATGAATGTAGAGCAGATCGAGAAACGTGGGTCGGCGTATTTTACAGCCAATAAACATTGTTTTGCTAGTGGAGCAACTGATATAAATTTCGTAGCAGCTGCTAGCTATGAGAAATCAAAATCAGATACATACAATAGGCAAAAGACATTTAAGCCTGCTACTGAGAAATGTAGGTTTTGCCAATTTCCTCACCATCGGAATGAGATGTGCGACAAGAACCCTGCATATCTAACATACTTGCAAAACTATGTAAATAACCAAGATAAAGAGCGAAGAAGCTTCAAACGGCTAACCAAATGCTTCCTTTGTAAAGCTTATGGCCACTGGCGTCATGCTTGTAAAGGGAAACAGATGACCAGGAAGGCGAATGCCGCCTTGTTTGATAGCTCTTCATCAGACGAAGAACATCTTGAAAATCATCCTGTGAACTCAGCACAGACCATAGATATATTTAATCCACAAAAATGTACCATCTGCAATCAGTTCCATGAAGATGGCCTATTAACATGCGGCCACTCGATACCTATTGCCAATGAGGAAGGTAATTTGGTAATAGATTCCAAAGGCAGAATTAACATCCACCATGGGTATGTGAATGGCAAGCCTGCTACAGTCTTACGAGACAGCGGAAGCACTCTTATAGGTCTTAAAAGAGATTTCATAATGCCTACAGACTATACAGGCAGGCACGTAACATGCAGAACATTCTCGGGTAATATCGAGAAGTATCCATTGGCATGGGCATACATTGAGACTCCATTCCTCACTGGGAAGGTCAAATGCGCAGCATTAACCAATCCTTGTTGCGATGTTATCATTGGGAACCTTCCCGAAGTGAATGAGATGCCTCATAACACCATAACATCTGTATGTATTGATGATAATGTAACATCATCTCCATCTAATGTCATCATGGAAAGTGTGGTATCATCAAACAATTGTATGCTAGCTAATGCAGCACTATCATCACATGAAATCATTGATCCAATTGTTTCACCACCACATGAAATCATTGATCCAATTGTTTCACCATCATCTCATATCACTGAAAGTGTGAACGCAGTAACTAGATCTGCTGCTAGAGTGCAAGAACAAATTGATCAAACTGAGGCGATAGAAATGCTAAGCCCAGTATTACTACCTTCGAAAACCATGAAGGAAAATTTTGTAACAGCCCAAAAGGCTGATCCTTCATTATATAAGTATTTTAATCTGATAGGCCAAAAGCCAAGATTAACTAAGAATGCAAGATGGCATTTTGCTCTCAAAAATTGCATCCTCACTAGGTACTATACCAGAGGTGACACCACCACAGAGCAAACTGTTTTGCCACTAGAATACCGTAAGCAAGCCTTACATCTTGCCCATGATATACCTCTTGCAGGGCATATGGCGTATTCAAAGACGAGATCTAGATTGTTGACACTGTTTTATTGGACAAAATCCTGTAATGGCATTAAACAATATTGCAGAAGTTGTGACATCTGCCAGAAACTAGTGAAAAAGGGGAAACATCCACAGGCTGAATTACAGGTTACAGATTTAGCCAGTCGACCCTTTTAGAAAATATCTGTTGACATCGTAGGTCCTCTAAATCATGTAACATCTAGAGGAAATAGATTTATAGTTACAATTATTGATCTATGTAGCCGCTGGCCTGAAGCTATTCCTCTCAAGAAAATAACTGCCAATGATATAATGGAAGTCTTTTTCCATGTATTTTCAAGGATAGGTTTTCCTGATACTATCCTATCCGACCGTGGAAGTCAATTTATCGCTGCATCCACTCAAGCTTTCACCAAAATGTTAGGTGTGAAACAATGTTTCAACTCACTGTACCATCCTCACTCGACCGGAGTAATAGAAAAGTTTAACAGGGATCCAAAGTCACCCAAGAATATCCCAAAAATTGGGACATCTATTTGCCTGCCATACTATTCGCATATCGTGAGGTCCCTCAGTCAAGCACTGGGTTCTCTCCATTCGAACTTATCTATGGTGCCAAACCACGCGGCCCATTAAGTATATACCATTCCATGTTAACTGAATCTACTCCTGTACTTAAACCCATATCATCATATGTATATGTAACATCATTGCGTGAAAGGATAATTAAATCTTGTATTATTGCCAAAGAAGCACTGAAACAATCTGGTGCGATGTATAGACAATATGCAAACAAAGGAAACTGGACGATAACACTGACACCTGGACAGGACGTACTACTGCTCCTACCTAGCAACCGACAATTACTGACCGATTCTTGGCAAGGACCATTTAAGGTACTAAGACAGATTTCACCGGTTGACTATGAAATTCAAGTTAAAGACAAACACAAAATATTCCACATCAATATGCTAAGACCATACTACAACAGGGACAACGAACAAGACGATACAGCAGCCAGTACAACAATAATCGACCATGAAGGCGACGAAGAAAGCGACGAATTACCAACACCAGCACTAAACACGACGAACTGCTTACAAGACATTAAGATAAACCCCCAGTTAACTCAAGCAGACACCGACAGCTGCAAACAACTCATACAGGACTACAGTACCATCTTCTCCAACAACCCAGGACAAACAGAACTGGTACAACACCACATTACTCTGACTTCCAACACACCAATAAAATGCAGACCCTACACAATTCCATTACATTACAAAGAAAAACTGCATCAGGAAATCATTGACTTAGAAAAGAACAACATCATTAGACGATTGCAATCACACTTCTCTTCTCCAATAGTCATTATACGCAAAAAGGACGACACAATAAGACTCTGCATAGACTATAGGAAATTAAATAAAATTACACAGTTGGATTTAGAACCAATGACCAACTGCGAGGAACTGCTGACAGAGCTGACAGACTCTAGGTACTTTACGAAACTGGACATGACAAAAGGTTACTGGCAGATAACGGTAGACGAACAGAGCAGACATCTGACAGCCTTTGTCACACCTTGGGTACTGTACGAATGGTGCAAATTACCATTTGGGCTTGTTAATGCACCTGCAACATTCGTACGCATGACAAGACTATTACTTACGGACATAAAGAATATCATCTCGTACATGGACATCTGTGTACACACAACGACAATGACAGAGCACATAACGACATTACAGCAGACGTTTGAACGGATCAGACAGCACGGACTTACTATTAAACCTGCCAAAGTTGACATAGCCTACCAAGAAATCTCCTTCTTGGGTTATAAAATCTCTAATGGCTTTGTCACGACTGACGACAACATCATGTCAAACATTCTAAAACTATCACTTCCGACTACGAAGAAACAAGTCAGAAGTGTATTAGGACTTCTAAATTATTACAGGCAGTTCATACCAGATTTTGCTGAACTGACTGAAAGTTTTACTAACATACTAAAAAAAGAACACCCAAACAAAATTGTAAACGACGAATGCCTAAAATTTGCATTCCAGAAAGTATTGTCCTATTTTTCTGAGAATAGTTTAAAGAATCCCATTCTCAAATTGCCAAATTTGCATATTCCTTTCAGATTGCGCACAGATGCGAGCTCCGTGGCAATTGGGGCGGTACTATTACAGGAACATGACGGCATTTTGCATCCTGTATATTACCTATCCAGAAAACTTAAACCAAGAGAACGCACTTGGTCGACCCCTCAGAAGGAAGCCCTCGCTTTAGTGTTTGCAATAACGAGATTGTCTAGATTCCTCCTTGGAAGGCATTTTTTAGTAGAATCTGACAACAGTCCATTGACATTTATTGCATCTGGAGTGCCAACGAACCATATGATAGCTCGATGGTCACTTTTGCTTCAAGACTACAGCTTTGAAGTGAGACACATCCCTGGCAAATCGATTACACTGGCGGATCTTTTGTCGCGTTGTCCCGATGGTACCCAATAGCCACATATGTCTGAGTGGAGTGTGTCAAAACACTCAGAGCAGCACAGTCATTAATGAAGTTTTTCTTCAGAAAAGCTGTGAGTGTCAACTACATCATTGTGATAGGGATCATTTCCCACTGTAAATATTACTAGTGTTTCTAAAATAAGATGATAATTGTGTTGTATAAGTGCGTAGTATGTGTTAGAAAGTGAACAATAATAATTATAAATATTATAAACTAAGAACAGTGCCACATGCCAATGTCGTAACTTACCTCAAGTGAACAAGAACAATTTAAGTTATCCGTGGTACCTGCAAACTGGTGTTATCCAGCAATATTTTATCCCGTGTGAATTGAACGATTGATTGAAATAAACTGGGACAGTTACTCCACTGTATAAGATCGTAATCCAGAAGTCCAACGAAACATCGAAAACACCAGCGAATAGCACAACGTTACATTCCGAGTATTCCAACATCATTACGGAATAAGTGTGTAAAAAACTATCGCTTACATCAGCTGTTCGTGTGTACTTCCGGAAAGTTAGAAATTTAAACAAAAATCTAGCAGACTATGAACAAAACCTTACGCTTGTAAAATATTTGTGAAACACGAATTTGAAATACACAAATTGGTTATTAATATTTTTGGAAGTTGTGTAATCTGAGAATCATATCTTGATTAACTAATTCACAGTAGCGACATTTTTTCACTATTGTGAAGAAGTATCAAGCTATGACGCTGAGAAATATATTAATAATTGTAATTTATTATGTTTAACATCTGTTTAAATTATTTCCCTTTCAGTTAATTGGTGTCACAGATTACACCAAAGGGCGGTAAATCGAAATAGATAGTAATGTGTAATGTATAAAAATAGCCATTGTGTTGCCAGATTGTCAACACTCCAAGATTGCATCAGCTGGGCATGGAATAAATTGCCGAAGTTGTAGACCAACATGAGAGCTCCCTACCAAATTTGGTTGGAACTCTACAGTTGAATTCGTCTCACATCAAGACGTTTTACGGTCTAACCTGATGTACAAGGACATATTATAAGTTTTTTTATTGTTGGTTGCGAGGTAGTTGCATTGATTGCTGGTGCTACCGGTCTGACTGGGTCAAAATTGCAACAGAGGTGATCATCCATCGAGAGGATGATACTTGGCAAGTGTTGAAGTTTGAATACCGCATGACTTAATATGTATAATTTACAATACTTATGTATTTCTATTAAACCTATGCCAGGGTATATGACAACCAATGGGAAGATTCTGACTTGGTTAAAAATAGTAACCCTGAATTTACAGAGAGTACACATGAAAGATAGAATCTTTCATGAATGAAGCGCGGGGAGGGTGTCATAATCTCCCATTGCTATGCCGCGACATCGTTACGCCCGCCAGGCGAACACCAGTTACATATTCACAGGTTTCGCTGACGAGAGAGAGTGACCGTCAAGGGTCAAGCCAGTACAAGAGTGACGCATGCAATTCTCGCTGCGCTCGAATCCACAGGGCAAGCACTGTGAGCGGAAAACGCCAGACACGTCTAGGGGATCGAACGAGACTGACGTGTATGAAAGCGGCTCCTGTGTTTCTGTGCCTGAATGTCGATTGCTCGTATCTCTTGTGAGAAGATGAAAGACTGCATAGTTGTGGGTTTGAGTTTGTGAGTGCATTGATGTATTGTGTATAGGTTGTGATATTCACCTTGTGATGGCCACATGCCGAATTAGATTGTGTTGCATGTGAAGTGTAAATAAAACCATCAAAACTTAGTGTCACCGTGTGTCCCGTCAAATCATTCTGTACTTGTGTATGTCTCGCATATGTTAGGTCCAGCGAGCCAGATTCATTAGATTGTAAGACCCTGACGTGTAGGTTACGGCTAACACGCCCCTACCTCTAAACCAATAAGAAAAATTCAAAAAAATCAGGTCAGACTGCGAGTATCTACCTGTAAGATAACTCCAACATTAGACTCCCAACCTCACTTCGTCGGAGGGTCCAATGAAGGTCTACAGCTTTGGCAATTCTCTCCAAACACAACTGACGTCATCTTGACGTGTTACCCATCAGGCAATATTACGGTGGTTTCAATACATGTTACACATTACCAATAATTTTTAGTTATGTCCCTTTGTTATAATATAAAAGTTAGGGACGGTAATTTTACCTTGCTTTCAACAAAATAACTTACATTTATAAATTCATTTCTTAGTGTCATAATTTGATATTCACTGACAAAAGTGAGCACAATGTCACTGTTGTGAATGAGTAAATCAACTTACGATGCTGAGATTACTTCTAACAAAAATCCTCACATACAATTCCGTATATGGAAACGTTTCACACACAAAGTTTATTACAATTGTCAAAGCTTTGTGACATTTTTAGTATCGTCTGCTAACTTTCAAATTAATATGCAAAAATACAGGAAGTTTATAGCTGGTGTGTTGTTCACGCGTGTTCGGTTGATCGTAACATCACGTTCTTCCGTTTTGGATGGATTTTCACCACACGGAGAACCAGTTCTTGAAAACAGCTGTTGGATAGTTTCTTCCGTGTGGTTTCCAGTTTCCTTCTAGGATTCGGTTGTCACAGTCTCTTTCACACGTCTGATTAAAATGCATACATATTTAAAATAATATACACATTCTATCACATATCTCACACATATTCAGCATACACATTCTTATAATAGTAATATATACAATGTATTTACAGTGGGAGATTCATTCATCCCTATCACATTGTTCTTCACAGAGTTACTGATACTGTGTCAAAATTGGCTGTGGTGTTGAGCACTATTACTTTCCAGTTTGCACAATATCTGCAGTGTGCTCAGGTGTTTCCAACTAGCAATCTTTACTACTATTATTGTATATTCATACACACCTAGTAGTATTTGCTACTATTCTTGTACACTCACACACAGCCAAATATCCATTCAACGATTAATAAACGCACATATATTGTTAGGCGCTCACAGGCGTAAGAGAAAGAAATGGGGATTAGAGAACGCGCTAGTCAACATAAACATTGACAGCAATTGTAACCCACGAGATTCGAACCTGTCACCTCCAAATGACATCGGCTCCTCGCTGCAGGAACAATTGTACTTCAAAGCGTGACCAACAAGTCACCACTAGAAAGGTGTCTTCATTAGCCAAGTCTGTCATCCACATGAACCCACAACTGTGGAATATGGACAGAAACCGGATCTACCAATGGAAGTAGCGCCATAGGTCTCAGAATTGTATATTAAATCAGCATAGGTCAAATAACAAACACACAAACACATCGGACAGTAATGCTGTGCCACACAAGCACATCGGACAGTAATGCTGTGCCACACAAGCACATCGGACAGTAATGCTGTGCCACACAAGCACATCGGACAGTAATGCTGTGCCACACAAACACATCGGACAGTAATGCTGTGCCACACAAGCACATCGGACAGTAATGCTGTGCCACACAAACACATCGGACAGTAATGATGTGCCACACAAACACATCGGACAGTAATGCTGTGCCACACAAGCACATCGGACAGTAATGCTGTGCCACACAAACACATCGGACAGTAATGCTGTGCCACACAAACACATCGGACAGTAATGATGTGCCACACAAACACATCGGACAGTAATGATGTGCCCAATTTAATAACAATATAAAATGACACAAAGTAGTGCAGCTTTACATAACAGAATTACGACACATACAGGACGTTGCAGCGATTAGCCTTCATCAGCAAACAAACACATTCACAAACACCACATATAGTCAAGGAGATCTCATGTGACTACATCAAAAGGCGACAACAGGACGAGAAGAACAAAAGTATGTAAAAATGAAAGCAATGAAGATAAAATAAGAATTGGAAAAAATGTTCATACTTACCTCACAATTCCGACCTGCGTGTAACTCAGAATATCATCGATGTTTTCTTTTTATACCCAACCGAGGGAGTGATATGTAGGATGATGACGGGGTGATAGGTGTAACGGTTCAGTTAGTACATTGAAAGAGGGGGGGGGGGGTGGCGGAGGCAGGAAGGCAGGACGGCAACCTGTGATAGTAGTCTGAGAATGGTATCTGAGCAATCTCAGTGGATGTGCTAACAAAGCATGGGTGGGTGCCAGTGAATAGGTTGGCCCCTGTGGACGAATATTGAAGAACAATGGAGTGTGCACACAAGCATAGTGGTGGTACCTATCAAAACCACATTATACACACCTATACGTTATTGTGAGGTGAGTCCTAAAGTCTGGGTGGACTGATATGTGTGAGC
Organism: Cepaea nemoralis; assembly: GCA_014155875.1. Classification (NCBI taxonomy): domain Eukaryota; kingdom Metazoa; phylum Mollusca; class Gastropoda; order Stylommatophora; family Helicidae; genus Cepaea; species Cepaea nemoralis. The sequence goes on from JACEFZ010005731.1 coordinate 822,734, forward strand.
GCACATACATACATATACACCGCTCAACAGACATTCATACAATGGTGTACATGGACATGTGCAAGGTATATATAAGGAGAGAGAGAGAGAGAGAGAGAGAGAGAGAGAGAGAGAGAGAGAGAGAGAGAGAGAGAGGATGGTATAGCTACTGTGATATGCCACATTGGGCATGTGGACACATGATATGGGCAGGCGCAGAGAAGCAATTGTTTAGAGAAGGAGAGAGAGAGAGGAGGAAGAGAGAGATGTTGGAATCGTTCAAGATTATTATGAGAGAGAGAGAGAGAGAGAGAGAGAGAGAGAGAGAGAGAGAGAGAGAGAGAGAGAGAGAGAGAGAGAGAGAGAGAGACAGACAGACAGACAGACAGACAGACAGACAGACAGACAGACAAACAGACAGACAGACAGACAGACAGACAGACAGACAGACAGACAGACAGACAGACAGACAGACAGACAGAGAGGTTGGTATGGATCCTGCGGTGTGCCACATAGGGTATGCGAAGTAGGTCGGTCTACAAATACGAGGCTTCACTCATACTGTTCCCCTTGAAATAGAGTCAGTAAAGTTGATTGTTATACATTGTATTCTAGGATCAAATCACCCAGTGCTTGTGTTATTGGGGCTGTATAAGATCCGATAACCAGCAATACACATGGCAAAGCTGCACTACTTTGTGTCATTTTATATTGTCTACATCTTCACAGCTTTACTGCAGTTCCACCCAATATTATCCAATATAATAACGAATATATCAAAAAGAGAAATGATTGATCGGTTGTACACGTATTCCACTGAAATATCAATCGAGGATAATTTGTGGCTGCTATAAACACACATGTATTTTTATGTATTGTCGTAGAAGAACCAACCAATAAATCAACAAACCATCAAACCAACCAACAAATCAACAAACCATCAAACCAACCAACAAATCAACCAATCAATCAGCTGACCAATCAATCAATCAGGTGCCGACTCCACAATACAGATTGGCTGAAATGGATCTCCAACACTGTCTGAGTCTCGCTTTGACTGTACTTTCCATCAGGCTGATGTTCTTCCATCTCTTGGTGTTATCTTCCCACTTGTGTCGTTGTCTATCTCTTGCTCACTGGCCTTCAGTCTTAACCTCCTGCATAGTTTTTTGTTGTTGTTGTTGTAAGAGTGTTATGTCTTTTAACCTGGCCGACATATTTTACTTGCCTCTTTTTTTATTTCTTTCATCAGCTCTCTTTTCATTCCCAGTTTTTCTAGAACCTCGGTATTTGTTTTTGTTTCCGTGAAATGTGACATATTCTTCTTTATATCCACAACTCCCGGGCCTCTACTAGACTTTCTAATTTCTTGTTCCTTGTGTGATAAATATACATAGCATTTGACAGTTCTAATTTTTAATGAGTTGTTAATCTCTCTAGATGTTAATATTGATTTCTTTCTCTTTATGATTTCTGTTTCACTTCTGCCATCATCTGTTATTACATGTCCAAGATAAGAGAAACGTGTTCCTTGTTCTAGTATCTCCCAGTTTACTGTGGTATTCATCGATGACCTCTCCTTTCCAATGCTAATATAATAGTTTTCGTTTATTGGATGTTAATATCTAAGCCACATTCTGCACTGTGTTTGTTTACTTGTTCCACTAGGTTTTGTAACTCTTGCTTGCTTTCTGCTAGTAACACGGTATCATCATTATACCTAAAGTAGTTTATCATTCTACCATTGATGTTAAGTCCAGGCAGTTCGACGTGTTCCAGAATTCTTCTTGTGTATAAGTTGAAGAGGCTTGGGGACAACACACATCACTGCCTTACTGCTCTTTTTATCTCTATGGGCAACTGACCACAAGTGACCAACCAACCAACAAATAAATCATCCAACCAAACAAGAAATCAACACACCAATCTACCAAACAAGAAATGTTTTTTGTTTGTTGCATATCCTTTACAGGACATCGCTGTCAACATCAGCATCTTTCAGCTGTATGTTGATTTCTTGGCAAGATTACGCTCAGTAGTTTGCCATTGCTTTCTGAGCGGCCGGCTCAGTTATCCCGCAAGTCACCAGCGGGGGTCGAACCGCTCCCAGCTCTCGCTCGTTCCGAGACTCTGCGTGATAAACGGGATTACGGAGAAAGTGTTGTAACCCCTCGGCCAGAGAGACCGGCAACAAGAAATGAGAAGAATGAATATTAACATGTTAGGTATTCTGTGTTTCCAGGGGGAAGGGAACGGACATGATAACATCCGAGGCATATAACATAATCCATTCTGGTGGAGAGAAACAACAGTGAGCAGTAGCAATTATTATGGATATGGAGAGATCAAAATCCATCAAAGGATATTGAACTGTATCAGACAGAGTGTTACTAGTAAAGTTGAATGAAAGACATGTGGATATCATTATTGTACAAGTTTATGCATCAACAAAAGACAGCAAACTATAACATTATCTACAAATGTTATAGTGATGTGGATGATGTCTTGAAGAAGTGCACATACTCAGAATTAAATTATATAATGGGTTACTTTCATGCTAAAGTTGGAAGTGAACAAGATGGACGCACAGCAGGCAAATATGGACTAGGGGAACGGAATGAACGAGGTTATAGACTTTTACAGTGGGCAAAAGAGCATGATATTATTATTGGAAACACCTGGTATCAACCACATCCAAGGAGATTATGGACACGGAGGAGTCTTGACTATAAGATCAGAAACCAGACAGATTACATCCTAATCAACATAAGATTTCGAAGTGCCTTAAAGGTCACAAAAGTTATAACAAGTGCAGACTGCTACATTGACCAAAGATTAGTTATAAGCAATATACATATACAATTAAAGAAGACATAACACCCGGAATACCAAATTAATGCAATAAAGAATAAACGACATCATTAAGAAAAGAACACACAAATCAACGGGTTGCCTAAAAACCAAATATGGCAAAATCGTGATAGAAAAAGATCATATTTTACATACGTGGTCAGATTATGTGAAAGACTTTCATGATGATACAAGAGAGAAACAGTCTGATATTTTAAATATTAATGAAGGATCATCAATTTTAATTATTGCAATTCAGAATGCTCTTAATATGAAAACTTGCAACATCATAACAGACATGATCAATGTCTTAAAAGAATATGGAATAGACCAAGTTACCAGATTTTTAACCACATTTTATGATACTGAAGATATGTCTCGAATTATGTAAATGTTTATTTATTGCAATCTCGAAGGAATCAGGAGCCTTGGAACGTGATCAACCTCGAACAACAAAGCCACGTCACAAAGATTTTGTTAAGAATCATTATGCAAAGAATTAAGAAGAAAATACAACCCGAAATACGAGCAGAACAATGTGGTATCGTAGAGGACAAGAGTACAGTAAATGCTGTGTATTTGCTGAGATTGTTAATCATCATCATGCACCATGCCGATAAGCACGGATGGTCACGTTTCGCCATTTCACTCGATCACCAGAGTCGTGGATCAGCTTTTGTTCTCGTCTCGACCATACTACATGGCAAAGCCATCCAGGTATTTACTTCTCTGCCTTCTCCATGTTCTTTTCCCCTCACTCTTGCCATTTGTCACCAAGTTCTCCAATTTATTTCTTCTCATAACGTGTCCAAGAAATGTTGACTGTTTACGTCTAATTTCTCTAATCAGTTTACTATTCTGTTTATCTGAAACATGTATCTAATATTATTTTTTTTTCTTGGGAAATAAATTGTATTTTAATCACTGCCTTAGCTTGCTGCGTCAGCTGTGTCTTGGCCCAGATCAAATCAAGAACACTGTACAGTGGGGAGGTCAACTTTACCTAGACTTCCGTTGTGGAAACCTTGACCCAGGCGATCAGACGACCATCGTGAAAGGCAGCGCGGGTCAGAGTGTAGTGATTCAAATTCCCAAAGTTGTTGGAACTCTCACTGAGAGGAAGAGTGTACCTAAGTTATATCTCCTACTACAGTATTCCCCGAATGAGACTCAATCCCGGGAGGTCTAGGGGTAGAGTTTAGAAACTATACAACTGCTTCTGTCCAGTCTAGTCTTGAAGATTCCGGTTGGACAGGTCTAAAATATGGGTCTGCTTTTAGAGAGCTGACAGATCACATGATGGGTATGAGATACATGTCCGGTAGAGTAGACTAGACCGCGTTGCGCTGGGTTTTAACGTGTTGGTAAGGGAACGGGTCGTTCAGAAAGCAATGGCAAACTACTGAACGTAAACTTGCCAAGACATCAACAACAGCATTAAAATTCTGGTGCTGACAGCGATGTCCTGTAAATAGGATATGCCAAAAGAAAAAAGAGTAGACAAGGAATGGTTAGTGTGAATGGGTACACGTGTGTATTTCTTGTTCCAGGATCCCCATTTTTGTCTCCTAGATGTAGACGAGACGTTTAAAGAGTTAGTTGCATATCCTTCACAGGATGTCGCACTCAACACCATCATTTTTTGCTGTTGTGATCTCTTGGCAAGTTTACATTCAGTAGTTTGCCATTGCTTTCTGAACGACCAACACCCATACCATTTCGTTAAAAAAAACAAAGCAAGGCGGTCTGCTGCTAAATCGCCCGCAGCTGTGTTGCGAACGCGGGTATGCGGGAACTACGTCCGTAAACTCTTCGCTACGGAGCCCGGGGAGGTAGAAGAGGCAGATCAAATCCAAGGTCAACCAGAAAGTCAGAACTGACCAACCCTTCAGGGCGGATACAAAGTGGTGTACACACGGACAGAAGTCACCACTACCGGGACACACAAATCCGGTCCGAGACGAGCCAGTAACTATCCCAACTCCAGTTTAGTGTGCTAGGGGAGGACGATCACAACCGCCAAGTGACCCCAAATTACATACAACCACCACGTAGACTGCCACAGATGTGTTCTCACCCATCTTACCATCATCTTAGTCATGAACTCGCCAACCGGCCAATTCGAGAGCGCAGACATCTTTCAGCTTTCGTCTCTTGTTTTCTTTGTTTTTCCCCCCACAGACAGGGTCTCCAATAAATCTTCTTTCTTTTCTAATGCCACAGTGGACTGTTGGTTTTCTTGTCAGTGGTAGACAGTCGCTTAGTTTGTACTCTACTGTCCGGGAACCTGTCGTGGGCGGCGGAATCTAACAGGGGGACCGACGGACCGACTATTTCCAGAAAATATGTCGGCAAGACATGGGTATCCCACTCCTATCTCACAAATGATAATGATGATGATAATGATAATTATGATGATGATGATGATGATGATGATGATGATGATGATGATGATGATGATGATGATGATGATGATGATAATGATGATGATGATATGTATATATGTATGTAAGTGTGTGTGTGTGTGTATTTGCGTTCGTGCACGTGTGCGCGTGCGCCTGTTAGTGTGTGTGTGTGTGTGTGTGTGTGTGTGTGTGTGTGTGTGTGTGTGTGTTAGTGATATGTATACAACTGCAAACAAGAATATAAAATCTAACAAGAAGATCCCACAGGTCTATATGTTTATTGCCAATAATACGGATGTCCTCTGTCGTTCGCTAGTCGTGTTCGTGAAACATCGCAAGTAGTTCGGTTACAATCATGAAACGTCACAAGTAGTTTGGTTACAATCATAAAACGTCACAGGTAGTTTGTTAACAATCATGAAACGTCACAGTTAGTTTTGTTACAATGATGAAACATCAAGAGTAATTTGGTTACAATAATTACACGTCACAAATAATTTGGTTACAATCATGGTATGTCACAAGCAGTTTGGATACAATCATGAAACATTACAAGTAGTTTGGTTACAATCATGAAACATCACGAGTAGATTGGTTATAATCATGAAACATCATAAATAGTTTTGTTACAATCATGAAACACCAAGAGCAGATTGGTTACAATTATAAAACATCACAAATAGTTGGTTACAATCATGAAACTTCAGAAGTAGTTTGGTTACAATTATGAAACACCAAGAGTAGATTGTTTACAATCATGAAACATCACAAATAGTTGGTTACAATCATGAAACATCAGAAGTAGTTTGGTTACAATCATGAAACGTCACAAGTAGTTTGATTACAATCATGAAACATCAGAAGTAGTTTGATTACAATCATGAAACGTCACAAGTAGTTTGGTTACAATCATGAAACGTCACAAGTAGTTTGGTTACAATTCTGAAACCTTAGCTGTCCATGACCTGCTGGTTCTATCACGTGGCCCCTAACCCCTGACCCCTGAGCCTCTAGGACTGGTCAAGGAAATTAGTGGGCAGTACCTGTGAAATGCCTCCCTTGCTAAACAGATCAGTGACGTCTGGGATGATGGGCAAAATTTCGCTCAAGGCGCTGTTTGCCACCGAGGTGATAATAGTGGCGTATTTGTAGGCACAACTGGAGATCTCCGAAATCAGACAAGTGGTGAAATTAGGGTCACAAGACGCCTCCCCTGAAGCTGTGCAGTCATCTCGGAGAGCCAGGCAGGTTTTGGTAATGTTTCCAACACATGTACAGTATACGTTGTTACATGTGGAGTTGCACTGGGCACCTAATGATTGACATGAGATGCCGGCTAACGCCATGAGTGAGTTTCGTGAGCAAATGTCCTGGAAGTTGTTGCACAAGTTTGTGCAGACTGAGCTACAGATGGACTTGACCCCCACGGACGCACAGACGACAAGGCACAAGGTCAGGAGAACTGGGGAAACAATGTTAGTTAGATTTTATGTTCAGTTACTCGTGGAAAACACAAAAACTCACATGTATATGTAAATTAATATAAAACGAAAGCCCAGTGAGTTATGTTGTGAAATATTGAAATCTGTATCAGTAACATGATTATATTGTGCAATCTGAAAGTCTGTATCAGTCACGTGATTATAGTCAGAAATCTGGAAGTATGCATATATCACGTGATTATATTGTGAAATCCGAAAATCTGTATCAGTCACATGATTACATTGTGAAATCTGAAAGTCTCTAACAGTCACGTGATTATAGTGTGAAATATGAAATTCGGTATTAGTCTCGTGATTATAGTGTGAAATCTCAAAGTCTGTATCAGTCACATGATTATATTGTGAAATCTGAAAGTCTCTAACAATCACGTGATTATATTGTGAAATATGAAATTCGGTATTAGTCTCGTGATTATAGTGTGAAATCTCAAAGTCTGTATCAGTCGCGTAATTATAATGTGAAATCTCAAAGTCTGTATCAGTCACGTGATTATAGTGTGAAATATAAAAGTCTGTATCTGTCAGAAGATTATATTGTGACATATGATATTCGGTATTAGTCACGTGATTATAGTGTGACATTTGAAATTCTATATCAGTCACGTGATTATAGTGTGAAATCTGATAATCTGTATCAGACATGTGATTATAGTGTGACATCCATAATCGCAGTAAAGGAAGTAAACGAGCCATTTACACACCTCGCTGAATGTGTATATGTCATGTAGCATTCGGTGGGTGATGTAATAGTACCTCACAGGCCGCCTTTACTTCCTAAAACATTTCTTGGTGCTCGTTGTTGGCTGGGACAGCCTCAAAGCCTAGGAAAATTTTACAAACTCCGCCCATACGCAGACTCGAACCAGTGGCCAGCGAAACACAAGACCAGCGTGGAATCACTTCATTGACCCGGTGTTTGTCCAGAATTGTGCAAGAATTGAACTCCTGCCAGTTTTACTCACAGCGCACAAATTAATTTGAGGGAGAGCTAGTTTAATATCATCATCATCATCATCATCATCATCATCATCATTATCATCAAGTGCCATGCCGGCTGACGTAAACGTTCATGGCTCTACACAAATCTCAGTCTGTGGTGTTCTGGATCAACTCTGCTTCTGATATTCCTCCATGCCACCGTCTCAATCCACCCAGCATCATTTCTCTTGGTCTGCCTCTGCCTCTCTTCCCCTCGATCTTTCCAGTCGTCACGATGTTCTCCAATGCCTCTCTTCTTATCACATGACCAAAGAAAGCTGTTTGTCTCTTTCTTATTGTTGTATATAGTGATCAGACGGGTGTTTGTAAAGTCTCATTACACTTTGTCAGTAAGACAGCTGTTTTTGGAGAGTATGTTTTCAGTTTGCAAGACGGAAAAAATACTCTCTAACAAACAGCTATTCTACATACAAAGTGTAATGAGACTTTACAAATGCCCTGTATTTTCATTAGCCTCTTTCAGGCAATCTTCGTTAGTTACTCTGGCAATCTAAAGAATTCGCACCATTCTTATTTATATATTCTTATATAAGTTTTTTCTAATTTGTTTATTTACCCCGGGAAAGTTAATCTGATCAACAAATGCCCGCAGAAGTAGAATGTTTCGGCCTAAGGACACAAGAACGCAGCTCTGCTGTAAACTGAGGTAGTGTTACTCTACATCCTCGCTTATTATGGGTGTCTGACTGAAAGAGAGTCCAAGCACATTTCTTCTTCAGGTAGGCGTCGTCATTTGGAGACCACGGAGAGACAGAAAAACCAATGAGCAAGTCCTACAAGAAACAAATGGAAGCCGTAAACAGATAAGAGAAATTAGGTGTAAACCAGAGGTTCCCAAACCACGGCTCTCGGGCCACTTGTGGCCCGCCAGCTGTTAGAAAGTGGCACGCGAGGCCTCGAGCAGTCTTTTTCCGCAATGACAAGTTGTAAAAAAAAAAACAAGCAACGTTCCAGACTCACCGACAGTAACCTAACTGCGCTTATGACTTTGGGCACGACAGATTTGTGCCCAGACATTGATAAACTGGCATCTGAACTTAAGTAACTGGTTATGAAGAACAGTTACAATTGTAAATTAATTACATTAATAGCGATTTTCGAAACTGATTTACAATTTAAGTTAAGAAAGGTAAGAATGATATTGCACGACTTTTGTAATTTATTGTGGCCCGCTTAACTACCGAAAATAGTAGATATGGCCCTCTGCTTGAAAAGCTTGGGAACTACTGCTGTAGACAGTCAAGAAATTTTCTCGGATTCTGAGATACGTGGCAATCTTTTTGCAAATTTTCATTTTCTCTTCATTGTTCTCATTTTTTCATCTTTTCATTCTCATCCCGTTCTTATGCCTTCATGTAGTCACTGGAGAATCTTGTGTGCAGCTGCGTGCAATTTGGCAGCAGATCACCTTGCGTTGGTATTTTTCCGAAATTATACGGGTGCTGGTCGTTATGAAAGCGATGGCAAACTACTGAACGTAAGCTTGCCAAGATATCACAAAAAGCAACAACAACAACAAATCCGGGGTTGACTGCGACGTCCTGTAAAAGGATGTGCACCTAAATTGTGTGTGTTTGTGTGTGTGTGCGTGCGTGCGTGTGTGTGTGTGTGTGTGTGTGTGTTTGCTGATGAAATCCAGTTGCCGAGACGTCCTGTGTTTTCCGTAATTGTGTTTTGTAAAGCTGCATTACTTGCTGTTACTTTATATTGTTTACATTTCCAAAGCTTTACAGCACTTCTACTTATTGTGTTCATACTTTAAGATTTTTTTTTAACCATGTTATGAGAATAAATAAGCTGGAGAACTTGGTGACAACTGGCAAGATTGAGGGGAACAGAACAAGAGAAAGACAGAGGTGTAAATATCTCGATGGCTTGGCCACGTGGCATGTTCGAAACAAGAACACTGAGCTGATCCACGACTCTGATGATCGTATGAGATCGCGAAACATGACCGTCCACGCTTATCGGCGTGGCACATAATGATTTTATCTGAAGGCATCAGGTTCGAATTCTAGAGTGGTTACGATAG
>JACEFZ010005731.1:847500-903913 GCA_014155875.1 Cepaea nemoralis
TTACCACACCTTGTTTCACACAACTACAAACAAATCCCGTGCTATTACCACACCTTGTTTCACACAACTACAAACAAATCCCCTGCTATTACCACACCTTGTTTCACACAACTACAAACAAATCCCCTGCTATTACCACACCTTGTTTCACACAACTACAAACAAATCCCGTGATACTACCACACCTTGTTTCACACAACTACAAACAAATCCCCTGCTATTACCACACCTTGTTTCACACAACTACAAACAAATCCCCTGCTATTACCACACCTTGTTTCACACAACTACAAACAAATCATGTGCTACTACTACACCTTGTTTCACACAACTACAAACAAATCCCGTGATACTACCACACCTTGTTTCACACAACTATAAACAAATCCCGTGATACTACCACACCTTGTTTCACACAACTACAAACAAATCCCCTGCTATTACCACATCTTGTTTCACACAACTACAAACAAATCCCGTGATACTACCACACCTTGTTTCACATACCTACAAACAAATCCCCTGATATTACCATACCTTGTTTCACACAACTACAAACAAATCTCCTGCTATTACCACACCTTGTTTCACACAACTACAAACAAATCCCGTGCTACTACTACACTTTGTTTCACACAACTACAAACAAATCCCGTGATACTACCACATCTTTTTTCACACAACTACAAACAAATCCCGTGATACTTCTTCTTCTTCTTCTTCGTTCATCCGGAGTTGTTTTTTTTTGGATGTGATTGCGTTGTGCCTGTTTACAGCAGAGCTGCGTTCTTGCGCCGTTAGGCCGACACATCCGACTTCTGCGGGCATTTGTTGACCGGGTTAACCTTCCCGGGGGTTTCTTAGGACGTTTGACTCTCACTGTTGTGGTGTTATCCCCCATCCCAGCTGGTCCATATAGAACAGCCAAAGATCCTGGTCAGCCCTCAAGGGAAGGCAGGGGCAGACCATGGGCATTCCCCGCCATCCAAGGAGGCTTCCATACTTGCAGAGCCGATACATAGCGCTCTGGTACTGGGCTCACCCAAGGAATCGTCACGTCCTGCACATGGCTGCTTAGCCTCACTTCCGTATATTGGGCCTTCCGTTCACCATAGGCTGTTCTTCCGGAAACCAGAAGTATGCAGTCTGCAGATGACATCCACACAGTGAGCTTTCGATTCGGACTTTCCATGTAATGGATTTGCTATCCAAGCAATATTCCATTTCGTGCCACTAGGACACTTTTCCACCTTTTATGAAGCCCACACAGTGGGCTTTTGATTCGGACTTTCCACGTAATGGATTTGCTATCCAAGCAATATTCCATTTCGTGCCACTAGAACACTTTTCCACCTTTTATGAAGCCCACACAGCAAGCTTTCGATTTGGACTTTCCACATAATGGATTTGCTATCCAAGCAATATTCCATTTCATGCCTCTGGGTCTTCATGCACCTTTAAATGTCAACCTGTATGCAGTTAAAGTAAGCTGCGGTCAACTTGAGCTTGTTAATATCTCCATAGAGCTTGTCCTCAAATGAAGCAGGTGTGGGCCAAAATATCTTTCTCTGTTCTGCATACGTTGGGCAATCCTGCAGCAAATGTTTTGCTGTCATTTTTCCAGTTCTACAATTACATTCATCGGTATCTCCTATCTTTAGTTTATTGAACAAGTGGTATTTCAGCCTGTTATGTCCTGTGCGGAGTCTGAAGATTGCTACTTGTTCTCTTCGGTCGAGTTTGTAATATGCATCATCCTTCTGATGGCCTGGATGCTCTGATTCCCATTTGGTTCTATAAGTGCTTTTTATCAACCTCTTTGCCTCATTATAGGTTATGTCTATGTCAGGCTGTGGTAGTCGTCCGCCCTCTTTTGCCAGTCTGTCAGCCTCTTCGTTTCCAGGTATACTGCAATGTGATGGGATCCACTGTATTACAACTTTTTTGGATTTCTGGCATAGACCATGGAGTGCTGCTCTTAGGTCAGTTAGTTCTGTGCTGTTATTGCTCTTCAGTATTGAGACAACTGACTTTGCATCTGTGAGGATAGCTATTTGCTTCTCTTTATTTTCTTCCATCAGTAGCATTTCTGCTGCAGTTTTCAAAGCCTCTACCTCCGCTTTGAAGTTACTTGAAAATTTTCCAGTTGCCATTGAATGTGTTTTTTTCACTCCATTTTTTTAAATTTAGGAGAATTCCTCCTCCTCCATTCTCTATTGAATTTTTGGCTGACCCATCTGTATATGCATGGGTCCAATTCCTGCTTGGGTAATGTTCTTTTATGTAGTTTAGGGTTATTTCTCTTCTTTCGGTTTCATGCTGAGTGTTCTTTTTCTCAATACCAGGAATGTTTTCTATCATCTCAGGCAGTTGCTGCTGTCTCCAAGCTGGGAACTTGTGTGCATTGTGTATGGGCTTGACTGTTGATATGTTAAGTATAGGATTTGCCCTAATCCTTCGTTTTGCAGTTTCTACAAAGTTGCTACGCTTCAGTCTTCCCTTTCCAAAACCATTAAATCTGTTGTACATAGGGTGGTCTGTCAATCTTCTAAATTTTTCTGCTTGTTGCTGGGCTCTGCTATCTCTTCTATCCTGCATTGGTTGTAAACAAGTGATCTTTTCTAGTTCATTAATAGGCGTTGTCTTCAGGCTTCCAGTTATGATTCGCATTCCTTGGTTTTGGACTCTACTTATTTTGTTAAAGTTTGACTTAGCTGCTGTTGCCCAAGCTGCAATGCCATATTCCAGTACTGGCCTCACCCGTCCAGTATATAACTTCTTGAGAACTTTCTCATCTGCTCCCCACGTTGTACCAGCTAGCTTTTTCATGATTGCCATTCTCTGCCTTGCTCTTGTTCGATTTTTCTCAACCTGTGTCTTCCATGTCAGGCGACGATCAAAGGTGACTCCTAGATAGTTTGGATTTTCTTCATGGCGCAATATTTTTCCATTCAATACCAGCTTAGGTTGATGAGTTTTATTTGAGAGGGAGAACACTGTGCATGTTGTTTTCTCCTCACTTATCTTCACTAGCCATGATTTTGACCAGTCCTCTAGCGCTAATAAGGCTTGCTGTATTCTGCTGTTAGCTGTACTAATATATTCTTCAGATGTCCATATGGCTAGATCATCTGCAAAGGAGGATGTGTGTACTCTGGCTGGAAAATTTTCTGTGATGTCATTTATATATGCTAGGAATAATGTTGGTGAAAGAACTCCTCCTTGGGGGACACCTTGCTCCAGCAGCATCATTTTGCTTGTTTGTCCTTGTACTTTTGTCCTGGCAGTTCTGTTCTCAAGGTAGTGGCTGATCCATTTATACATTTTTCCACAAACATGCATGTTTTGCAGTTTTACTTTCAGTCCTTCCTTCCACACTTTATCAAATGCTTTTTCTAAATCTATCCAGACTGCTAGTGTGTGCTTTTTCTCTTGGAAGGCATCCTCTATTTCCTGAGCTATATAGGTTATTTGATCTTCAGTGGATCTGTACTTTCTGAATCCTGCTTGGTGTGGTGTTAAGAGTTTGTTTTCTTCCAGATGCCATGTTAGCCTGCCATTGATAATGCGTTCCATTAATTTTCCTACACAGCTAAGTAGACTGATAGGTCGATAGCCATTTGGTTCTTCCAGGTCTTTTCCTTTCTTTGGGACTGGTATTAGTATAGCTTCCTTCCATGCCTGTGGGACTATTCCTCTCTTCCAGCTGTTATTTAGGACTGCTAGTAGTTTCTTTTTTGCCTTGTTGCCTAGTCCTATTAGCATTTCATTTGTGATTCCATCCTTTCCTGGTGATTTCTTCTTTTTTAGGGTATTCATTGCCTGTTCCATTTCTTCCATTGTTAGATTTGCCATCATATATTCTGCTGCTGTCTCTGTATTTCTATGATGTATCTGTTTGTCTTTGATTGCTTTCTTCTGTTCGGTTGTAATATCAATGTGGTTTGCATTTGCATAGTGTTCCATTAGTGCATTTGCAGCCTTTTTTCCTGTAAGCAAGGCATTTCCTTGTTTAATTGTTATTTGTTTGTTTCTAGGTCCTTCATTGTTCATGGCTTTCACTAGTTTCCATAGTTTGTTTCCATCCCTGTCAAAATTCAGGTTTTCTGTTTTTTCCCTCCAACAATCTCTTGTTGTTTCTTCTTCTTCTTTCGTTCGCTTGAAATATGTCTATATCTGCAATGTCGTCTCTTGCATGAATTGAACTGTTTTTTTCAGTTCACACAGTGGTCCATAGAGTTTATCTTCCACTGTCGTCTCTCTAGGCCAGAAGGTTTGTCTAGATATGTTATATTTTGGGCAGTCTTGGAGTATGTGCTCTGCTGTCTGCGACGCCAATCCACATGTGCACATGGCTGTTTCACCAATCTTGAATTTTGTATACATGTGGTTGCGTAATCTATTGTGTCCTGTTCTGAGGCGCAGAATAATGACTTGTTCTGGTCTGTCCATAATGTGGTAGTCATCTTGAGCAGGTTTTGGTGGCTTTCTGACTGATTTGATCATTCTTTTCTTTTGGTGGTATGTAACGGGCACATCAGGCTGTTCCTCTTTGGCTCCTTCCTTAGCCAATTGATCAGCTCTGTCGTTTCCGGGTACTCCACAGTGGGATGGTATCCACTGTATGGTGACTTTATGCTGACTGCTAAGTTCAGAAAGTAGTGTCCTTAGTACTGGCAATTTCCCAGAGAGGAGCGCCTCGAGTACTGATTTTGCATCTGTTAGTAGCACCACAGGTTGAGTACCATTGCTGTTATTTAGTAATTTCTCTGTTGCTATCTTGATTGCCTCAATTTCGGCATCATAGTTATGGCAGTACTTTCCTGTCGGTACTCTGGCTGTGTCCCTAGTATTATTTGGGTATTCTATGTACACTCCCGTTCCTCCATTTCGAACAGCATTTTGTGCTGACCCATCTGTATAGACTCGGATCCAGAGGTCCTGTGGGTATTCTTCATCAAGGAAGCTGAGAGTGGCTGTTCTGCGCTGCACACTGTTCTGTTCTTCCTTGTCAAATATTCCTCTCACTTTTGTCTGGATTTGTAACGATAGTCTATGCTCATCATTCCATGGAGTTCGCTCTGGAATAGTTGTTAGGGGGATACCAACTGTGGGCAGATCAGTGGTTTCTCTGCAGAGTCGTTTGGCCTGGTGGATAAAACTACTTCTTTTCAACCGCCCCATAGCTAGGTTTTCAAATCTGTTCTTCATAGGGTGGCCTGGCAAGCTGAGGAACTTTTCTGCTTGTATTAGCGTTTTCGTATCTCTGCGCTCACTCAGTGCCTGTGTCCTCCCCATCTTCTCCATTTCCACTATAGGGGTTGATCTCATCCCTCCTGTGGTGACTCTAAGTGCTTGATTTTGCACCTTGTCCAGCTCTTGTAGTGTGGTATTTGATGCTGAACACCACGCAGTTGACCCATATTCCAGGTGTGGTCGTATGCTCTGTTGGTAAACTTTGCTAAGTATTTTCGTACTGGCTCCCCATGTGGTTCCACTTAGCTTTCTCAGGATGGCTATTTTCCTTCTGGCTTTTGCTACTGCTTTGTTGATGTGCTTTCTCCATGTCAGCTTGCCATCAAATGTTACTCCAAGGTATGTTGGTTCTTTATCTTCTCTTAGGGGTGTTCCATTTATCTGGATGATCCCTGCCTTTTCTTTTGGAGAGAGGGTAAATAGGGTTGTGCTGCACTTGTCAGTGTTTATGCTGACACACCATATATTTGCCCATGCAGCAAATGTATCTACAGCTCTTTGTAGCAATCTGGTGGCCACTGATGCATATTCATTTGTGCTCCATAGAACCAGGTCATCGGCGTACATTGCCGCTTTAATTCCATGCGGTAGGTGAGCAACAAGATCATTGATGAAGATTAGAAAAAGTGTGGGGGACAAGACTCCGCCCTGGGGGACACCGTGACGCAGTAGTACTTTCTTGCTCTTGAGTCCGTCTATCTGTACTCGAGCTCTTCTGTTGTGCAAGTATGCTTTCACCCATTTGTACATTCTTCCATTGACTTTGCAGTTTCTCAGTTTCTTCATCAGACCTTCTTTCCAGACTTTGTCAAAGGCTTTCTTCAGATCTATCCATGCCGCAAGCACCAGCTTCTTCTCTTGGAATGCATCCTCAATTTCTTGAGAGAGGTAGGTTGTCTGATCTTCCGTAGAGTAGCACTGCCTAAAGCCAGCCTGCTGTGGCACAAGGATGTTTTTACTTTCAATGTACCACTGCAGTCTGTGATTGATGATGCGCTCCAGTGTTTTGCAGAGACAGCTGGTGAGGCTAATTGGTCTGTAGCTAGAGGCAATGGAACCATCTTTCCCTGATTTTAGGAGGGGTATCATGATTGCTTCTCTCCAGGCTTGTGGAACACTGCCTAAGGTCCAGCTGTTATTGAAGATCTGCAACAGCTTTGTTTTGGCCTCTGTTCCTAGGTTCCTGATCATTTCATTGGAGATACCATCAGCTCCTGGTGACTTTCTCATTTTCAGTTTTGATATGGCTAGCTCCAGTTCGCTGATTGTGATGGGTGCCTCCAGAACCTCATGTACTATTTCCTTCTGTCCTGTATGTTGTCGTTTCTCTCGAATCTCTTGTTGTTTCTCTGGACTAATTTTGATATTGCTATCTTGTGCGAACGAGTCCGCAAAATGGTCAGCTGCTTGCTTTCTTGTTAAGATTTTTCCATCTTTATGTAGTGCAATTTTTGAGTTTCTCCCTGTGCCCTCGTCATTAAGCTGTTTTATTAGCTTCCACAATTTCCTTGTGTCTCTTTCAAAGTTCAGATACTCTGTTTTCTCCTGCCAGCTTTTCCGTCTAGCCTGCAGCTTGGCCCTTTGAAATTTGGCTTTTGCATGCTGGAATTTATTGTGGTGCTCTTGGCTGGGTGTGGCCTCTGCTTGCTTTCTACACACTTCAACATCATTATGCAACTGTTCCAGTTCACTACTCCAGTAGGGTTTATATTGTTTACGGGCTCCTCTTGGTACTGTTTCTCGCGCTGCCTGTAGTATGCATTTCCCAAACTCTTCAACTGCTTTATTTATGTCTTTCTCAGTGTTCAGGTTTCTAACCAGTATGCTGGTGCGATGCTTGTACATTGCCCAGTCTGCTTTCTTGTAGTTCCACCTCGAGAGGGTGCTGCTTTCACTTACAAGCTCATTTTTTACGGTTAGAAAGACTGGCCGATGGTCACTGCCACCAAGTTGTTTCCCAACAGTTCGTGTAATGTTCCACTCCAGGTCTGGTGAATGAAAAGCCAGGTCAGGTGTAGTTGTAGAGTGCCATGATCTCGAGTAGAAAGTATGTGGGTCGGACGGCTTGTTAATCAACATGAATCTATTCTCATCCTGCCAGTCTTCCAGTCTCTCTCCTCTCTGGTCCATGTGATCATAGCCCCAGCTCTGCGAGTGGCTGTTGAAATCGCCACACAATCATTTTTTCTTTTAGTGGTAGAGTGTCCAGTGCCTGTGGGCGGTCACTTGGACAGT
This sequence comes from Cepaea nemoralis, assembly GCA_014155875.1. Taxonomy (NCBI): domain Eukaryota; kingdom Metazoa; phylum Mollusca; class Gastropoda; order Stylommatophora; family Helicidae; genus Cepaea; species Cepaea nemoralis. The sequence goes on from JACEFZ010005731.1 coordinate 854,992, forward strand.
AGTAATTGATCAGATGTAGATCTGTATTACCTGTCTTAAGTTTAAGTGTCTGATACTCAGCCCCTTCCATGTAGACTTTGATTTGGGAAGCCATGATGTTATTTCTTACAAGGGTCAGTATCCCACCTTTTCGCCTGTTCTTTCGGTCAGATCGGTAACACTGGTAGCCTCTGATTTTGAAGGCTATATTTTCATTGAGGTGAGTTTCTTGCAAGCAACATATGCTTACTTTTTCTTGGTCCAAGATTTTTTCTAATTCTATTATTTTGTTGCTGACTCCCTCCGCATTCCAGTGCATTATTTTAAGTCTTCGTTTAGTATGGCCAGTCGTCCTATTCTCATGTCCCCTGGCTCCACAGGACATCTGAGAAGGACCTCCAGTAGTTGGGGTTGGACCCTTTCGAGACATAGGGCCCGGCACTGCACCTGCCTGGGGGTCCAAAGCAGGGCGAGCACCATAACGATTAGCAGTAGTCGACATATTCCATTTTGCGTGATTGCGTGGCATCCTGATTTCTGTGGTGCGCCTCTTGGCTGGTTGCCTCCATCTTCAGCACCTTTCTTTGCTAGAGCAGACTGTGGTCTCACTCGAGTGTAGATGTGTACGCGCGCACACACCTGTCTGCGCATGCATGTACGTGCATACACATCTAGAGCATACTGGTTATTTTCCGGCGCCAGAGACTCGCCGTCGCCCCTTCTCCTGTTAGTTTAAACAGGTCCGCCACGTGAAGGCCAGGAGTTGGACTTTTGCTGCATAGGTTATGTATTCACGAGCCATTGAGGTATTTGAGCAATGTTGGGCGCTCACCCCAACACCGCGCCTCGGCTACATACAGCTTCAGTCCAGTTCTTCAGTCCAGTATGGTTTGTAATTTTTCCTCGCTCCTCTAGGAATGGACTCAGTGGCTGCCTGTATTATCGCTCTGTTTAGACTTTCCACCATTTGCTTTATGTTGCCATATCGTGTATTTATGTTTTCACAATATTTGTCTGTTAGTATGGCAAATCTGTCCCAATCTGCTCGTTTGTAATTCCAGCGGGGCAAGGGCTTTTGCTCCTGTGGAACATACTCCATATTCATTACAAGCTTGATTGGTCTGTGGTCACTACCTGCTAATTGGTCCAGCACATGGCGATCGATTTTGTGGAGGATGTCTCCTGTGCAGAAAGCTAAGTCTGGAGTAGAAGTGGTAAGCCATCTTCTGGAGTAGAAGCTCGGTGTGTCATCCGCTTTGTTGAGTAGATGGAGATTTGAGTCTATTTCCCAGTCCTCCAATTCATCTCCTCTTTTGTCAGTATCTGGGTATCCCCATCTTTCTGAACGGCTATTAAAGTCTCCGACATTAATGCAGTTTGTGTCAGTTATTTTCATGTTTGAGAGTGTAAGGTCCTTATCTGCTGGGCTATACAGATTGTAGATTCTTATTTTCACGTCCTTTATCATTATATCAACACCTATAATTTCTGTTTGGTTGTCAGAGATCACAGATACTTCGCTGCAAGGTATTGTATTTCGTGTAAGTATTAGAACTCCTCCTTTATGTCCTTCGCGGTCGAAACGTGTGGCCTGATATCCTCTGACTGAAGATTTGCGATTGGCATTGAGGTGTGTCTCTTGAATGCATGCCACATCTATTCTATCTTTATGAAGACGCTGTGTCAGGGATTCTTTCTTGTTATAAACTCCTTCGGCATTCCACTGTAGTATGTTGAGTGTCCTTGGTATTTGGTCAATAGCTCTTAACCTACTCCTCTGTGCCTTGACTCCACAGCACAGGGGAAGGTGACCACCAGTAGTCATGGGTGGACCCCCTCGAGGCAGGGGGCCCGGCACTCTCACCGCCTGATGGGACTTCACGGGATTAGCACCATAACGATTAATTTTAATCTGTGGCATCATGAAATGATAAAGTTACGTTGCACTTCTTTGTCAAGCTTGTGGCTCAGTACATTCCGATTTCGACAAGCACTTTTTGGGATGCTTTCCCTAGCCTTTGACTGTCGCCAGTCTACCTACAAGGCAGCAGGTTTGTGCGTCACTTCGTCTGGTCCCTCTCCCTTGACTTGTCCGACATGGGTGACCCTACCAGTAGCAGTGCTACCGTCAAAATAGCTCTTGGGGTCATTGGGACGCACAAGCCCCTCTACCTCGTCAAGGTGGACGCACGGCAGAGGGGAAATCCCGTGATACTACCACACCTTGTTTCACACAACTATAAACAAATCCCGTGATACTACCACACCTTGTTTCACACAACTACAAACAAATCCCCTGCTATTACCACATCTTGTTTCACACAACTACAAACAAATCCCGTGATACTACCACACCTTGTTTCACACAACTACAAACAAATCCCCTGCTACTACCACTCCTTGTTTCACACAACTACAAACAAATCCCGTGATACTACCACATCTTGTTTCACACAACTACAAACACATCCCGTGATACTACCACACATTGTTTCACACAACTATAAACAAATCCCCTGCTACTACCACACCTTGTTTCACACAACTACAAACAAATCCCTTGCTACTACCACACCTTGTTTCACATGGCCACGAACAAATCCCGTGCTCCTACCACAGTTTAACACAACTACAAACAAATCCCGTACTCCTACAACACCTTGTTTCACACAACTACAAACAAATCCCGTACTCCTACCACACCTTGTTTCACACAACTACACACAAATCCCCTGCTACTACCACACCTTGTTTCACACAACTACAAACACATCCCCTGATACTACCACACCTTGTTTCACACAACTACAAACAAATCCCCTGCTAGTACCATACCTTGTTTCACACAACTACAAACAAATCCCTTGCTACTACCACACCTTGTTTCACATGGCCACGAACAAATCCCGTGCTCCTACCACAGTTTAACACAACTACAAACAAATCCCGTACTCCTACAACACCTTGTTTCACACAACTACAAACAAATCCCGTACTCCTACCACACCTTGTTTCACACAACTACACACAAATCCCCTGCTACTACCACACCTTGTTTCACACAACTACAAACACATCCCCTGATACTACCACACCTTGTTTCACGCAACTACAAACAAATCCCCTGCTATTACCACACTTTGTTTCACACAACTACAAACAAATCCCCTGCTCCTACCACACCTTGTTTCACACAACTACAAACAAATCCCCTGCTATTACCACACCTTATTTCACACAACTACAAATAAATCCCCTGCTACTACCACACCTTGTTTCACACAACTACAAACAAATCCCCTGCTACTACCATACCTTGTTTCACACAACTACAAACAAATCCCCTGCTACTACCATACCTTGTTTCACACAACTACAAACAAATCCCGTGCTCCTACCACACCTTGTTTCACACAACTACAAACAAATCCCCTGCTCCTACCACACCTTGTTTCACACAACTACAAACAAATCCCCTGCTATTACCACACCTTGTTTCACACAACTACAAACAAATCCCCTGCTACTACCACACCTTGTTTCACACAACTACAAACAAATCCCCTGCTACTACCACACCTTGTTTCACACAACTACAAACAAATCCCTGCTACTACCACAACTTGTTTCACACAACTACAAACAAATCCCCTGCTACTACCACACCTTGTTTCACACAACTACAAACAAATCCCCTGCTAGTACCATACCTTGTTTCACACAACTACAAACAAATCCTCTGCTACTACCACACCTTGTTTCACACAACTACAAACAAATCCCCTGCTATTACCACACCTTGTTTCACACAACTACAAACAAATCCCGTGATACTACCACACCTTGTTTCACACAACTACAAACAAATCCCCTGCTACTTACCACACCTTGTTTCACACAACTACAAACAAATCCCCTGCTATTACCACACCTTGTTTCACACAACTACAAACAAATCCCCTGCTACTACATACACCTTGTTTCACACAACTACAAACAAATCCCTGCTACTACCACACCTTGTTTCACACAACTACAAACAAATCCCCTGCTCCTACCACACCTTGTTTCACACAACTACAAACAAATCCCCTGCTATTACCACACCTTGTTTCACACAACTACAAATAAATCCCCTGCTACTACCACACCTTGTTTCACACAACTACAAACAAATCCCCTTCTACTACCATACGTTGTTTCACACAACTACAAACAAATCCCCTGCTACTACCATACCTCTTTTCACACAACTACAAACAAATCCCCTGCTACTACCATACCTTGTTTCACACAACTACAAACACATCCCGTGCTCCTACCACACTTTGTTTCACACAACTACAAACAAATCCCCTGCTCCTACCACACCTTGTTTCACACAACTACAAACAAATCCCCTGCTATTACCACACCTTGTTTCACACAACTACAAATACATCCCCTGCTACTACCACACCTTGTTTCACACAACTACAAACAAATCCCCTGCTACTACCATACCTTGTTTCACACAACTACAAACAAATCCCCTGCTACTACCATACCTTGTTTCACACAACTACAAACAAATCCCCTGCTACTACCATACCTTGTTTCACACAACTACAAACAAATCCCGTGCTACTACCACACCTTGTTTCACACAACTACAAACAAATCCCCTGCTATTACCACACCTTGTTTCACACAACTACGAACAAATCCCGTGCTACTACTACACCTTGTTTCACACAACTACAAACAAATCCCGTGATACTACCACATCTTGTTTCACACAACTACAAACAAATCCCGTGATACTACCACACCTTGTTTCACACAACTACAAACAAATCCCCTGCTATTACCACATCTTGTTTCACACAACTACAAACAAATCCCGTGATACTACCACACCTTGTTTCACACAACTACAAACAAATCCCCTGCTACTACCACACCTTGTTTCACACACCTACAAACAAATCCCGTGATACTACCACATCTTGTTTCACACAAATACAAACAAATCCCGTGATACTACCACACCTTGTTTCACACAACTACAAACAAATCCCGTGCTATTACCACAACTTGTTTCACACAACTACAAACAAATCCCCTGCTATTACCACACCTTGTTTCACACAACTACAAACAAATCCCGTGCTATTACCACACCTTGTTTCACACAACTACAAACAAATCCCCTGCTATTACCACACCTTGTTTCACACAACTACAAACAAATCCCCTGCTATTACCACACCTTGTTTCACACAACTACAAACAAATCCCGTGATACTACCACACCTTGTTTCACACAACTACAAACAAATCCCCTGCTATTACCACACCTTGTTTCACACAACTACAAACAAATCCCCTGCTATTACCACACCTTGTTTCACACAACTACAAACAAATCCCGTGCTACGACTACACCTTGTTTCACACAACTACAAACAAATCCCCTGCTATTACCACACCTTGTTTCACACACCTACAAACAAATCCCCTGCTATTACCACACCTTGTTTCACACAACTACAAACAAATCTCCTGCTATTACCACACCTCGTTTCACACAACTACAAACAAATCCAGTGCTACTACTACACTTTGTTTCACACAACTACAAACAAATCCCGTGATACTACCACATCTTTTTTCACACAACTACAAACAAATCCCGTGATACTACACACCTTGTTTCACACAACTATAAACAAATCCCGTGATACTACCACACCTTGTTTCACACAACTACAAACAAATCCCCTGCTACTACCACACCTTGTTTCACACAACTACAAACAAATCCCGTGATACTACCACATCTTGTTTCACACAACTACAAACAAATCCCGTTATACTACCACACCTTGTTTAACACAACTACAATTAAATCTCGTGCTACTACCACATCTTGTTTCACACAACTACAAACAAATCCCCTGCTATTACCACACCTTGTTTCACACAACTATAAACAAATCCCATGATACTACCACACCTTGTTTCACACAACTACAAACAAATCCCGTGACACTACCACACCTTGTTTCACACAACTACAAACAAATCCCCTGCTACTACCACACCTTCTTTCACACAACTACAAACAAATCCCTTGCTACTACCACACCTTGTTTCACACAACTACAAACAAATCCCCTGCTCCTGCCACACCTTGTTTCACATGGCCACGAACAAATCCCGTGCTCCTACCACAGTTTAACACAACTACAAACAAATCCCGTACTCCTACCACACCTGTTTCACACAACTACAAACAAATCCCGTACTCCTACCACACCTTGTTTCACACAACTACAAACAAATTCCGTGCTACTACCACAGCTTGTTTCACACAGCCACCAACAAATCCCGTGCTATTACCACACCTTGTTTCACACAGCAGAATGTTAATAATAACAACAACAACAACAACAATAATAATAATAATAATAATAATAATAATAATAATAATAATAATAATAATAAGTAACGGCACAAGTGTTATGAATGGATTAACATTTATTGTTTTCTTTGAAGAGTGAATCAAAACAGTAAAAACGGACACTGTGATTATAAATTTGAATACATTTTACAGAAACCTTTTATCGCTGACATCATATGCACATAGTATACATTAGAAACATACAGTCAATATCAGAAATATGCAGTCGACATCAGAAAGACACAGTCGTCAGAAACATTTTGTCGACATCAGAAAAATACAGTCGACATCAGAAACATACAGTCGACATCAGAAATATACAGTCGACATCAGAAACATACAGTTGACATCAGAAACATACAGTCGACATCAGAAACATACAGTCGACATGAGAAACATACAGTCGACATGAGAAACATACAGTCGACATCAAAATCATACAGTCGACATCAAAAACATACAGTCGACATCAGAAACATACAGTCGACATCAGAAACATACAGTTGACATCAGAAACATACAGTCGACATCAGAAACATACAGTCGACATGAGAAACATACAGACGACATGAGAAACATACAGTCGACATTAAAAACATACAGTCGACATCAAAAACATTCAGTCGACATCAGAAACATACAGTCGACATCAGAAACATACAGTCGATATCAGAAACATACAGTCGACATGAGAAATATGAGGTCGACATCAGAACCATACAGTCGACATCAAAAACATACAATCGACATCAGAGATATGCAGTCTACTTCAGAAACACAGTACACATAGAATTATGCATTTGACATAAGGAATGTGCAATCGACCTCTAAAACACACAAATAACATCAGAAAAATGCAATCGTCACGTGAAGCACGCAGTTAACACCACAAACACAGAGTTGGCATTAAAACAAAAACAAATAAGACAATTGAAACATATTGGACATCAGAAACACACAATCAACATCACGAACACAGTCGACATCAACATTATGCAGTCGACATCGGAATCATACATTCGACTTCGTAACTTCAGAGTCGAAATCAGAAGCAGGCGGTCGACTTCGTAAACTCAGAGTCGACATCAGAAGCACACATTCGACATAAAAAAAGACACATTCGACATCAGAAGGAGTCAGTCATCGTAAACTCACATTGACATCAGAAGCACTCAGTCAACATCGTACACTCATACTTACATAAGCAGCACCCTGTCGATATCGTAAACTCATACTGATATCAGAAGCGCCCAGTCGACATCGTAAACTCACATTTACATCAAAAGCGCCCAGTCGACATCGTAAACTTGTATTGACAGCAGAAGCACACAGTCGCCATAAAAAAAAGACAGTCGATATAACAATCACACAGTCGTCATCGTAAACTCAGTCGACACCGTAATGTCAAGAGTCGACACCGTAATCTCAAGTCGACATCACAAGTTTACGATCGACGTCACAAACCCACAATCATCAGAAACATCAGGCTATGGGAACGGGGGGGGGGGGGGGGGGGGGGGGGGGGGGGGGGGGGGAGGGGGGGAGAGGGAGAGAGAGAGAGAGAGAGAGAGAGAGAGAGAGAGAGAGAGAGAGAGAGAGAGAATACATTATAAAAATTATGGTACCTCTGAAATCAAAGTGCGTTCGCCTGATGGCGAGGGACACTGATAAAAGGGAAAACTAACCCACACTCAGAATGTTGTCCAGTGCATTGAAAGCATCGGCGCGTGCACGGATTACGCCTGAGTCCAAAGCGAACAAACGAAAATAAAATGTGCGTAAATTATTGAAATGTAAACAAAATACCGCCGGCTTCCTGGCCTAGAGGTTAGCGACTTTTCTCCGTAATCTCGTATACTCTCGTCATACGTCAGTGTACCACCGTCTGGGCATGGTCGCAATACAGAAGCAAATGTTAACCATGTTATGTTTTGCATATCCTTTACAGGACATCGCTGTCACCATCAGCATCTTTCAGCTGATTGTTGATTTCTTGGCAAGATTACGCTCAGTAGTTTGCCTTGCTTTCTGAGCGGCCGTCTCACATACCCCGTAAGTTACCGACGCGATTCGAACCACTGCTGATTCTCACCGTCGTCACGTTACTTACGAGAGTATACGAGATTACGGAGAAAAGTCGCTAACCTCTGGGCCAGGAAGCCGGCAAATATTAACCATAGGGAGCGCAAAATTATAGGGATATATTCTTCATCTTATAGTCCATGCCGTGTGGCGTTGGTGATCATGTCTATCCGCAACCTTCTGTCTCATCTACTGCCAATCTTCTTATAGCCCATGCCGTGTGGCGTTGGTGATCATGTCTGTCCATAACCTTCTGTCTCGTGTACGGCCAATCTTCTTACAGTCCATGTTGTGTGGCGTTGGTGATCAGCCTGTCCGCAACCTTCTGTCTTGTGTACTGCCAGTCTTCTTATAGTCCACGTCGTGTGGCGTTGGTGATCAAGTCTGTCCACCGCCTTCTGTCTTGTGTTAGTTAGTTGCATGGCCTATTAGGATGTGACAATCAACCCCAACATTTTAAAGCTGTTTCTGATTTACTACGGGACTCGTCTTGTTATGTTGTCTGGATTTAAACCTTAATGGCTGCAGTCGTGACCTGGTGGAGCAATTCTGGGCGTAGTTCAATGCTAAATTAGCCATTCGCATGTCTACACGCCGTCACTTTTACTGAATGTTAAAGTGTCTAGAAATTCACAGACTGCTACACAATGCTGGGGTTGATTACCACGTTGTGTATAAAGTATGCAACTGACAAACACTCCAATATGTGCTGGGGGAGGCTGGCGCTGTGTGATTCTTCCTGGGATCAATGACTTCAAACAAACAGTTTGTCAGTCAATCAGTTTGTCAGTCAATCATCTTGTCAGTCAATCAGTTTACCAATCAATTAACTTGTCAGTCAATCAGTTTATCAATCAGTATGTCGATCAATCAGTTTACTAATCAATCAGCTTGCCATCCAATCTTTTACCAATAAATCAGCTTGTCACCCAAACAGATTATCAACCAATCAGTTTGTGAGTCAACCAGTGTATCAATCTTACAGTTTGTGAGTCAACCAGTTTACCAATCAATCAACTTGTCAGCCAGTCAATTTATCAATCTTTCAGTCAGTCTATCAGTGTATCAATTAATCCGTTTCCTGCAGCATAATGAATATGTAATTATTGCATACATTAAATTAACACAAAGACGTTTCCTGCTCTGTGACAACAGTTGTCCCTAAAATGGCAATGATAAACTGCACTGCCTCAACATGCGATCGGTCCCCTGCCATCTTCAAAGCGTCTGTGCCAAATATATCCTTAATCTTGACGTCTGCTCCATGTTTATATAAGCACTGCATTGCCGCCAGGTCTCCAGCCTGTGCTGCTACCATAAATGCCGTGGTACCTGCCTGGCTCTGAGCGTTGACATGCGCCCCTCGCTCACATAAAAAGTTTATTAAATCTATGTTCGAATTCTCAACTGCTACCATCAAGGCGCTGTATCCTGTGTGGTCGGGCGTATTAATATCAGCGCCATTATTTGCCAGAAGCTCCACGATATTGTTGTGACCGGCCAGAGCCGCGATCATCAGAGAACTGCAGCCTTTCTTGTCCACGGAATTAATGTTACTGGTGCTATCAATGAAATACTGGACAACATCGGCGTGTCCATTGTGGGCTGCGGTCATTAGAGAGTTCCAGCCAAGTTTAACTGTTGTTGCCTCCCCGATGCCTTGTTTGTGAAGGTACTGTACAACTGGCAGATGACCGTTTATTGAAGCTAGTATCACTGCATTCAGACCATTTTTATCCGTGGCTGAGAGGTCAGCCCCGGCTTGGCAGAGGTATTCTACAGTCTCAAGGTGGCCGTTTAGTGAAGCTAGCATTAAAGCGTCAAGTCCTGCATTGTCCGTGGGGGATAAAGCAACTCCGTTCTCTTTAAGGTAGCGAACTGTGTCCGTGTGGCCGTTCATTGCAGCAATCATGATAGCGTTTCTGCCTTCGTGGTTGACTGCCCTTATGCTAGCCCCGTGTACCCTCAATAAATGCACGATATCAACATGCCCGCTTTGTGCGGCCAACATGAGGGCAGTCCAGCCACTGAACTTCTCAACGGTGTTCACTCTAGCCCCATGCTGATGCAGCAGCTGTACCACTCCGATGTGACCGTTATGGGCAGCGGTCATTATAGGGGTCCATCCATGCTCGACCACAGCGTTCACGTCACTTCCTGTTTCTAGAAAGTACTCGACTACGTCCTTGTTTCCATTCTCAACAGCCACATAAAGTGGGTTCCATTCAGTGTGGCCTGGAATTGCCGAGGCTCCTCGTTCGTGTAAATATTTCAACGCATTTAAATGTCCGTTCTGTGTGGCAATCATGAAAGCATTCCAACCGTCCAGCTGGACCGCGTTGATGTCCGCGCCGTTCTCGCATAGATACTCTACCACTTCTGTTTGACCTTTGTCTGCAGCAATCATCAACGCCGTCCACTGGCTCTTGTCTCTGGCGTTGATGTCACTCCCACACTGGTGCAAGTATTCCACCACGGCTAGGTGGCCGTTTTGTGCCGCCATCATTAGCGCGTTGCATTTATCTTTTTGCACAGTATGAATGTCAAGGCCGCATCCGTGGAGATACTTCACCACGCCCAGATGGCCAGCTCCAGCGGCCAACATGAGAGCATTGCAAGCCTGCGATTGGACCAGGCTTATATCAGCTCCTGCCTGGTGTAAATACTCGACAATTTGTAAATGTCCGTTTTGGGCAGCCAACATTAAGGCGGAGAGCCCGCTTTTCTGCACGGCGTTGATGTTCGCGCCTTTAGACACCAAGAACTCCACAATAGACAGATGCCCTTTCTGTGCTGCGAACATGAGAGGTGTAAACTGGTCGTTCTGTGTAGCGTTCACGTCAGCACCCTTGTCGACGAGTAGACTGACGATGTCCTGGTGACCATTTGTGGCGGCAAACATGAGGCTTGTGTATCCTAAAGATTCTGCGGTGTTAATCATTTCCCTAGTATAGACTTCGCAAAGGAGGCGAACCACCTCAAAGTGGCCGTAGAATGCCGCAATCATCAAAGCGTTCCAGCCATTGCATGTCACTTCAGCCACGTCGCTGCCATTCTCCTGGAGATAGCGGACGATATCTAAGTGTCCGTGTCTGGATGCCATCATGACAGAGTTCAGTCCCTCACAAGTTATGGCGTTCACATTTGCACCGTGCTCAGTCAGCAGTTTGACAATGGTGATATTGCCGGTACTCGACGCCTTCATCAGAGCCGTTTCTCCGAACTCGTCAGCGCTGTTAACAATGCTTCTATCCTTCACATGGAGGAGATTTTCCACGATTTCCGTGTGCTCCGTTTCCGTGGCCAGCATTAACAAACTCTGCGAACTTAAGCCGCCGTCAACGGTCAGTCTCACGGTCAAACGTTTGTCCGAGTCTTCTAGAGCTGGTGTCGTGGGTTCTGCCAACGGAGGTACAGCATTGATGGTTGCAAACTCCTGCTCCAAGGATGGTTCTGTGGCATTTCTGATAACCTGGCCGTCAATACTTGACTCCATTCCTTTCAACCTGAAGCTAGAACAGCTGACGATGAATTGTGTTTCTGCACAAGCAGAAACCGTCTGGACGTGGGGTCTACCGTATTAGTGGGGTCACTAATGGAAATGTGGAAAATTTGTGTGCATCATCTATCATGCTAGCCAGTTCATAATCATCGGTTCGTTGCTATGCAGAACTGCCAAGTAGCGATCGCACGGCTTCAAGTCTGTGCCCCATTCTATGACATCAAGTTGGTCTCACTAAAATAGAACAACGATATTTCTCTATCAGCAGATTCTGTAGAGAATAAAATCCAGTCCAGATGTCTGTCTTCTGTCACCAGATTATGTGGATAATGAAACCAGGTCCAGTTATGTCTCCTATGTCACAAGATGCTGTGTAGAATGAAACCAAATCTCTCTCTCTCTCTATATATATATATATATATATATATATATATAGATATCTCTCTTCTGTCACCAGATTCTGTTATGAATGGAACCAATCGAGATATCTCTGCTCTGTCAGCAGATTCTGTGAAGATGGAATTTAAATCGACTATATGAACATATTTATTACTTAACCTATGAACTCATTCATACCAGCGCGTGTGTATTTGAATGGCTGATCGTTTTGCACGGGAGAACTATTTAACTTCCGCCATGTTTCATTGAATCTGTTTCCAGTTGCTTATATCCACATGCCATCTAGTTGCTTGAATAAAAACACCATCTAGTGCTTGAATAAAAACACCATTTCGTTGTTTGGATAATAATACCATTCAGTTGTTTGGATCCATATACCATCTAGCTACCTGAATACACACACCATCTAGTTGCTAGGATAACGGATGTTTGGATACACACCGCATCTAGTTGCTTGGATACACATAACATCAGGCACATCATATTCCTTTGACAGTGAAGTAAGTGTGAAGTAGATACATCACTTGTGAACTTCTGGATGCCAAGAAGAATACGAACAAACCCTACTATTTTAATTGCTGGTCTACTAATCAATTAAAGAAATCTGTCAACATTTGCCTCTGGAAGACCCCAGAAGGATTTTGTTTCTGGCATCCTCGCTATTGCGGTCCTTCAGGCATGCAATCACCGCAGGCTCTCCGGGTATTTTATTGAAAGTTCCGTCCACTAGGAAATACAATAGACACATGTAAACACCAAAAGTTATCAGTAATAGCATTATGATTATTATCGTCACAACGCGTTGTATTACAAACTACTATCAACGGATTATCATATTTATAGACTGGACGGCTTGTTGTGGTTTTGGTTTGAGTCCTACGCTCCAGCGGAAGGTAAAGGGCTGAAGAAGCTGATCACACCTGGAAGAGAGTGTGTGGTGGAAGGATAGACTGTCAAGTGGAGCTGTAATTGATTCTCTTGCTGGCGCTGTGACACACTCCTCTAAATGATTGGAAGCAGACAACATAGCGCTGGTTTTCGAACAATGGTATGAGAGTCGGCCGTCCATAAAGCGATGGCAAACTGCTGAACGTAAACTTGCCAAGAAATCAGTAACATCCAAACAATGCTGGGGTTGGCTGTGGCGTCCTGAAAAGGATAGACAACTGATTTGGGAGCATTGGTAACTTGGTGACAACGTACTAAGCCTGCCGTACAAGAGGTCAAGGGTTCGATCCGCAGCTGGGCCAATTCGGATTTTTTCAAAATTGACCTGGATTCCCAGGTAGAACCAGCCTAGGATGGGTGCCTAGATTGAACTTGGGAGTAAAGGCGGCTGGCGAGGTAATGACCCCATCACCCCAGAGCTGGTTGGTGTATAAATACGGATCTAGAACCATTTGCCCTATGTACCTTAAGGCGTGAAAAGGTTCTATTACTATGTTTACAATATCAGAGCGTGGATGCTGAAACCTGGAACATTTCACATCGTTTACCGTGCTTACAATACCAAGGCATGGATGCTGAAACCTGGGACATTTCACACCGTTTACCGTGCTTACAATATCAGGGCATGGATGCTGAAACTTGGAACATTTCACACAGATTACCGTGCTTACAGTATCAGGACATGGATGCTGAAACCTGGAACATTTCACACCGTTTACCGTGCTTACAATACCAGGGCATGGATGCTGAAACCTGGGACATTTCACACCGTTTACCGTGCTTACAATACCAGGGCATGGATGCTGAAACCTGGAACATTTCACACAGATTACCGTGCTTACAGTATCAGGGCATGGATGCTGAAACCTGGAACATTTCACACCGTTTACCGTGCTTACAGTATCAGGGCATGGATGCTGAAACCTGGAACATTTCACACCGTTTACCGTGCTTACAATACCAGGGCATGGATGCTGAAACCTGGGACATTTCACACCATTTACCGTGCTTACAATACCAGGGCATGGATGCTGACACCTGGAACATTTCACACAGATTACCGTGCTTACAGTATCAGGGCATGGATGCTGAAACCTGGAACATTTCACACAGATTACCGTGCTTACAATACCAGGGCATGGATGCTGAAACCTGGGACATTTCACACCGTTTACCGTGCTTACAATACCAGGGCATGGATGCTGAAACCTGGGACATTTCACACCGTTTACCGTGCTTACAATACCAGGGCATGGATGCTGAAACCTGGGACATTTCACACCGTTTACCGTGCTTACAATACCAGGGCATGGATGCTGAAACCTGGGAAATTTCACACCGTTTACCGTGCTTACAATACCAAGGCATTGATGCTGAAACCTGGGACATTTCACACCGTTTACCGTGCTTACAATATCAAGGCAATGATGAAATCTGGGACATTTCACGCCGTTTACCGTGCTTACAAGCAATGGCAAACTACTGAGCGTAATCTTGCCAAGAAATCAACAATCAACTGAAAGATGATGTTGACAGCAATGTCCTGTAAAGAATGCTGAAACCTGGGATATTTCACACCGTATACCGTGCTTAAAATACAAGGGCCGGCTTCGTGGCTTAGAGGTTATGACTTTTCTCCGTAATCTCGTATACTCTCGTAGGTAAAGTGATGACGGTTCAAATCAGCAGTGGTTCTAATCGCATCGGTAACTTACGGGGTATGTGAGCCGGCCGCTCAGAAAGCAATGGCAAACTACTGAGCGTAATCTTGCCAAGAGATCAACATACAGCTGAAAGATGCTGGTGTTGACAGCTAAGTCCTGTAAAGGATATGCTAAAAAAAAAAAAACAATACAAGGGCATGGATGCTGAAACCTGGGACATTTCACACCGTTTAGAAAATTGGGTGAAGTATGTGTGTACAGGAACTTTCACGCTCAGTGATGGGGATGGGGTGGAGGGGGGAGGGAGGAGAGAGAGAGAGAGAGAGAGAGAGAGAGAGAGAGAGAGAGGAGAGAGAGAGAGAGAGAGAGAGAGAGAGAGAGAGAGAGAGGATGTTTCCACGTTTACTTCCCAAGATAGTACCTGTACCCATGTTAAGCTGGGTTAACCTGGTTACAAAAGTTAGTTGCATATCTTTTTACAGGACGTAGCAATTAACCCCAGCATTTTTTTTTTGGGGGGGGGGGGGCTGTTTGTGATTCCTGGGCAAGATTACGTTCACTAGTTTGCCATTGCTCTGTGAACGACCGACACTCATACCATAGTATGGAAACCACCGCAAGACGGTCTGCTTCAAAACCGCCCGCAGCTGTGTTTCGAACGCGGTCTGCGGGATTACAAATTGAATGCGTAAGCCTTTCGCCACGGAGCCGGCATCGAACTGGGACACCTAGGTTAATTTTTGAAATTCGAATACACCCCCGATGGGTATCGAAGTCATGACTACTGGGTCGGTATTGAAGCCATGACTACTAGGGCGGGCGACAAGCGTCTAGCTACTACGCTACCGCGGCTACCAGAAATATATAGTAGTCCGGGAGATGGTGAGAGTACAAAGTGAGCTATTGGGGGACACAATGAGACAAATCACATGTGTAGCCACATTGAAAGAGATAGCAATCTTTTATAAACATGTTGGAAAATATTGAAGGAAGGTAAACGGAGATTAAATTGAGAGTATATTACCCCAAAAGGATGCAAGTAAGAGCTAAACGGAGATAAAAGTGGAGAGAGATTACCAAAAAGGGAGTCGAGAAGGGCTAAATGGAGATAAAGGTTGAGGGACATTACCAAAACAAGGAGGTAAGTAAGAGCTAAACGGAGATAAAAGTGAGGAGACATTACCAAAAAGGTAATCAAGAAAGAGCTAAGCGCAGTTGAAAGTGGAGATACATTACCAAAAAGGGAGGCAAGTAAGAGCTAAATGGATATAAAGGTGGAGAGACATTACCAAAAAGGGAGGCTAACCGAAGATAAAAGTGGAAAGACATTACTAAAAAGGTAGGCAAGAAAGAGTTAAATGAAGATAAAGGTGGGTAGCCATTATCAAAAAGGTATGCTAGAAAGAGGTAAATGGCGATAAAAGTGAAGAGACATTACCAAAAAGGGAGGCAAGTGTAAGTAAGAGCTAAACGGAGATAAAGGTGACGAGACATCACCCAAAGATAGGAGAGTGTAGGAAGACAGAATCACGTAGCAGTAAGCTGATGTTGACTCGGCGTCCTCACAGCGAAGGCATGAAAATTTGGTGATCCATTGCAGTCAACCTTGACTGTGGAGCAGGCACTTGATTTATGTAATACATTAAATGATAGCGTATCTTTGGTCTACTGTCCATACCTGAAACTATTGTGCTGTAGATAATTAAAGATATAAAAGATAAATACACAATTTATCTGTAGGCTCCCATCAACAGGTCGGCGCATCAATATGTAAGATATTCGCTGTTGGCCAGCAAGGATGCGTTTTCGTGCTGATCGTAACCCAGATCTCTACCAGAAAAAAAAGAAATATCATAATGTACCTTCCAAGTAAGTGGGAAAACTCTTCAACAAGTGAATCCGTACAATTATCAACTATCTCGGAATAGTCATAACACGTTAAGGGAAGGTGCGTTGTGGGCATTAAATTAAGAATCGCAATGGCAAGAGTAGCCTTTTGCAAGATCGACAACATGCTGGATAATCAAAAGATGTCAACTGCAGTGAGAAAAAGAGTGGTCCAGTGCTATATAAAACCCACCTATACAGCTATAGTTAGTTAGTCAACAAATCATCGTCATTATACATCGAACCATTCAGCCCATAAGTGCCCAGATCCCCTCTCGGTAAATCCCGCAGCATGTTCAGTGTTCTGTGTTGGTTTATTAATCTTCTTTGGCTTCCTGCATATTGTTTTTCTTTGGCCACACTTCTTTTAACTTGCTGTTCTCGCAGTGTGACCATAGTTATCACATATTAATTATCAGTTGGGGTATCTTCATTGCACTCCGATAAGAGGGAAATCATGGATGGCTCAGGCGGAGGATACGATCAGACAGGTGTGCCCCTTGGAGAACATTAGGCGAGGAGAGGAGTGGGTCAGAATGCCTGCAGAGCAGTCAGACTTGTGCAGAGTTATAATCACATTGAGCCTGGAGTGCAGGGAATGGCCAGCAGGGGCCACGGAAGTGGAAAACCAGCAAATAATTCAGGATAATGCTCATCCGGGTGATATGATTATCTACACAGATGGTTCGGTGTTGAGAGGTAGTAGAAGTGCCTGTGGTTTCTTGGCAAAGGCTAATGGTCGACGTTTGTTGCAGGAGCGCCTGGCATATGATACCACAACATCTAGCTTAAGAATGGAGGTGGAGGCAGTCAGTGCAGCTTTCCGCTGGATGGAGAATACGATACACACACACACACACATCGTGATTGTAACTGACTCAGAAAGCATGCTGAGTAGGGTGAGGACAGGCAAGCTTCGTGCCGAGTGGCTTGCTTCGCTTCGGAAGTCACAGGTGGCAAGCATCGTCTGGATCTTTTCTCCAGGGCATGCTGGTGTGTTGGGGAATGAACAGGCAGACAGACTGGCTGGCACTGCAAAACTTGGTCGAGTATTGATGCATGATAAGGCAGACGTGGTTGCGGCCTTGTGGGAGCACGTGTACACGTCGAAGGAGCAAATGGTCTGGCAAGAATGTGACAACGTGGAGTGACGAGGGGATCTGGCCGATGCTCGACGCTTAGAGGATAGGCGAGACGCACATATAATCAGATTGCTACTGGTACTATTGGGGTTGGAATTCTTCGCTGGCTTCTGAGGATGGGGACGGAGCGATTATGGGAATGCCCCGAATGCTGTGATGTCAGTTCCTAAATCTATCAATCATTGCACTCCGGACAGGTTCATAGGTGCTCAGATCCTCCCCCAGCATATGCATCAGCGTTCGGTGGCTAATAGTGCCAGTTCTGTGTAGATGACGAGGCACCTCGTTTTCCCGATGTACCTCTCGTGTCTGGCCGTGCCAGCTCTTACTCCCAAGTCTTTCATCCTGGACAGCGATGTGGAATTACTGACGTCAAAGTCCTCTGTTCTCGCCATCTCTTTAAGGATGTTAATAACATCGGCACGATCCATGGGCTGGCCGTCTACAGAGGGTGCAGAGCCAGCCAGTTTATCAGTTCGTTCATTTCCCTCGACTCCCGCATGTCCGGGACGAAAATGAAGGTGACTTTACGGACAACAGACTTCTGCAGCGATTCAGTCCACTGTCTACGTACAGATCCAGCTTCAACCTTCTGAATCATGCTCATTGAATCACTTAGTACACACACGTTGGTATAATGCTGTGATTCCAGCCATATGAAAGCCTGTGTTACTGCCATCACTTCCACAGTTGTAGATTGACAGTCATCACTTGGTTCTCGTAGACGTCTTACTTCTCGTAGAGCATTCATTATATCAACCATGTCCATGGCTCGTCCGCCCTCCACAGTAGCCTTACCTGCAAGCCTGTCAACCTGCTAATCTCCATGTACACTCGCATGCCTTGGCACGAAAATTAACCTAATATTTGCCAGTTTGCATGTCAAACATGGGCTATAAGCGGACACGACGAGAAGCATCTAATAGCAATACAAGAGGGTACTAGGGAAAATGCGCAGAAAACTGAACAATTAATGAGAAAATCCTTCACCGCAAATTGATTAGAGAAATTAGACGCAGAAAGTCAAGCTTTTGGGGCATGGTTTTTGTTTGTTTGTTCGCATATCCTTTACAGGACATCGCTGTCAGCATCAGCATCTTTCAGCTGATTGTTGATTTCTTGGTAGGATTACGCTCAGTAGTTGGCATGTTGTTAGCAGGAATAATTCATAGGACATGGTGACAACTCTCAAAACTAATTGGAAGAGAGCAAGGAGAAGGCAGAAAAATAAATATTATTTCACGCGAGACTCCGATGCTCATGTGAGATGTCCGGCCGCGACACTCCACGCTTATAGTTGTATTATGTAATGTTCTACTTTCATTATCCTTTTCCAGGCAATCGTCATTAGTTGAGTAAAAAACATACATCACATCACTCGGGATATTCCTATATGCGCTCTGCCCTTATCTTCAACAACAAGCAAAGAGTCCCAAATACTACTTGCGACCACCCTGTTAGATTGGCGGGTGTCTCTCGGTTATTTAAACACATGTGCAGACTAAATCTCATCAATACCCAAGAAGAAGAAGAAGAAGAAGAAGAAGAAGAAGAAGAAGAAGAAGAAGAAGAAGAAATGGCGGGGGGGGGGGGGGGGGGGGTGAAGAAGAAGCCGAGGAGGAGTAGGTGGAAGAAGAAAAAATACCCAAGACATGTGCACACTTTTCGTTTAATGTGAAAGACTCATGGGTTTCCCCATCCTTATTACTTTCCTAGCTGTGTACGTGTTGCTACACTTTCTTCCTGCTCTCTAATAGCCAATCATTAATGTTGGGTAAAGTCCCAGTCCCTGGTTAATTTCCTAGTGTAAAATATAAATAGACATTATGTGCCATGACGTATTTCCAGTTTCAGTATTTCCTCCCCTCCCATTGGACACTGCGTTCCCCGGAAACACGTGACCATTACGTAAGGAGGAATCCCTGAAATTGCGTGAGGAAAGTCGGCAGCCAGCCCTAAATCCATTCTTCGTTCTTCGCCTGATTTCCAATGTTTTATGACCACGCACAGATCCTTCAATGTAAATTATGGCTGGAGTGTTCGACTTAGAACTCACAGAAGATGGTGGACGGACAGAGGAGTTGTCTGATGAAGAGTATTTTGAGGCCGACGAGACGGGACGACAACAGGTTAGTTTGTTCATGTCGTCTTTGTCGAATCTGAAGTGGGTAGCTACCTGAAGCATCATCCTTCCACCATTACTCAGTTTATTACGGCAGGATTAGGTTCTCCTTAATTGTTCCTGCTGTTAAATGGCTGGTCAAGGAAAACTTATCAAATAAAACCGTGTGATGTCTGAGAGCTGAGAAGAAGGGTTGAAAAGTGGCCTGTGTGGGATCACAAGTGATCCTCCCTGCCTCATTTCCCCCACATCCACCATTGTTGAATCATTGCTAGATTTTGCGATTGTAGATTTTAAATTATAAAGAAATGGTCGAAAATGGTTTATGGAATTACAAGATGTGGGACGAAACGCAATTTGAAGCTTGTGGAAATAAATAGAGTGAGTCAATTTGTATGAGGACTGCTTTCCTTCCCCTGGTGTGAAATAAATGAAATGAGAACGTACTTCTTGATCTTGTCATTCATCTACCTTCCTTCCACCATTGTTGTTATTTCCCAGAAGTTGACATTTCTTCGGACTGACACCCGATTGTTAGAAGCTGATATCTGTCAATGAACATGTTAAATGAGTTGGGAAGTGAGATTACACAGGTGTTTTGAGGCAGTTGGGGTGAAAATGAGAAAGTCACCTTTGTGGAAATACCCTCAGGTTTCTGCATTTTTCCACCATCTTGAGTTATTATTTTATTTTTGATGAAAACATTTTCATTTGAATGATAAAACTTTTCTGAAAAGAATTTAGTGATGTTGGCAGACAAGTGGGGTCCTGAAGTCCCAGACAATTTGTTGATGTTCAAGGGGTTAATAGTTAATGACCTTTAACTGATTCACTGCCAGACAGAAACTAATTTTAGACCATAAATAAATTATGGAATATACCACAAAACAATAATAACATGACCCTAGTATGGTGATATATCATCCTGGTCCTTTCTGTCCAGTTTGTCACATATTTGGTGATATATTATTCTTTGGCAGTGAATGCGTGAAGTAGCTGTGTCCTGCTGGCAATCAATACTGTTAGCCCAGCGGTCATGTGACCATGTTTCTGATGAGTAACTTCCTGGCAACCAATACTTGTAGCCCCAGCGGTCATGTGACCAGGTTTCTGATGAGTTAACTCCTGGCAAACCAATACTTGTAGCCCCAGCGGTCATGTGACCAGGGTTTCTGATGAGTTAACTCCTGGCAACCAATACTTGTCCTAAGCCCCAGCGGTCATGTGACCAGGTTTCTGATGAGTTAACTCCTGGCAACCAATACATTGTAGCCCCAGCGGCCATGTGACCAGGTTTCTTGATGAGTTAACTCCTGCAACCAATACGTGTAGCCCCAGTCCACCAGTGGTCACCTGACCAGGTTCTGATGAGTTGAACTTATGCAGTGGATGTAGGGTTGCGTTAGGATTGACTCACGCATTTAAGAAATAGCTTGTAGAATACAGGCAACACTACATGAAATCTCTCACTTGGTGTGAGGAGTCCAGCTGAATGTCAGTCCACACAGGATGTGTGTGTGTGTGCTTGATACTCCCTGAACAATTTATGTCCCATGCCATCTTCTGGTCCCCCTGTGAGAGGTTAGCCTAGGGACCCAGGTCGGTCCTACAGATCTGCCTCAATGGGAATCAACACACAACCACTACTCAGACAGGCAGGTGTGCTATCAACTCCCAAGCACTCAAGGGTATATACCAAGTGTTTGTAAAGTCTCACTACAGTTTGTATGTAGAACAAATTTGAAAAATGAAGTACTTGATGTCATAAAAAATGTGCTTCAGTCCATTGTGAAGAAATATGCAGTGTATGGCTGTCTGTCTGCTGGAGTAATTATTTGCACTCCAAACAGAATGGTGCTGTCAACGGAAGAAAGAATTCTTCAAGTTTGTACTACATACAAAGTGTAGTGAGACAGTACTATCATCCTATATTTTAATAAGTGACCAAATAAGCATTATCCAGACAGTTGAGGCATGTTTAGTGTACTGGCTTTGTGGAAATAAGGATGCAGATCTTATTCAAGACTGGTGACCGTGCGAGATCACATACCATGACTGTCTGTGCTTATCAGTTTGGCATATGATTGGATTTATTCCCCGCAGAGGTCCACAATTTGTCAGATATTGTTTAGGTTCATACCAGGACGTGGGTGTTGTCAGAAAAGAAAGAGCGGACATGCTGGCCGGCATTGCCTGTGTATCTGAGGGCTAGGCAGTATACAAACAAATGCCCTTAGAGTTCAGCGAAATGAGCTTTTCAACTGACTGAATCAGCATCAACAGTTAGAAATCAAGCTTTCAGAGTGAACATTGTGGCCAGGAAGGGAAGATCCAGCATGCAAGGAGACTCATCAGTCAACCTGGGACTGGCAACAGCTTGAGGAACAGTTAAAAATCGCAAGTAGCCATGATGAGAGAGTGGGGAACTAGAGGGGTATAGGGTTTACCAAGAGAACTGAATCATTTGCAGTGATTAAGTGCATTGTCGTGATTGAGTTGCCCGGTTCCTGTTACCCACAGGTCAGTTAGTGTACATTCTTTGCATCTGGTTCATATTATATTATGCTTGCTTGCTTGTGTTCGTTGGCTTGAGCTCCAACGCGAAGTCCTGTATGTCGGATGAAGACATCCTGTTGTCCAACATCAGTGTGATGTCATACAGGACCTGAGGTTTGCGTGAGTATCCGTTGTCCCATGTCTGGCTTATTGGTGTGCAGACTGGTGGTTCCTCGCCGTACAGGCAGACACTCTCCGACTTCAGAGGAATCAGCGATCCTATTGACTTCAGCCAGGACCCCGAAGGGACCTGTTGCCCAGGACGCTCGACGAGGACGCGTCAATAGGTCTTGGCCAGTATATAACCCGGCCCTGGTGCCTTGGAAACACCTCTGCGTCCCATATTATATTATGATTGTGAACACAATTTATTTGCAGCCTCTGCTATTTACTGTTTGATTCATGCCACTGATGAAGATTTAGTTAAGAGCTATTTTATTTTGTTTGTTTCAGGAGTATGGCGGAGATGGATTGCCCAAGTAAGTTCATCGCTACCTGTGATAGAGTAGACTTTTAAAGTTTCAGTAAAGCTTTTACTCGCTCGCTTTTAATTCAACGTGCGTAATTTAATGTTGGAAGTTGTCTTGGAATCTCTTTCTCTTTCTCGGTCACACTCACATAACACTACACATAGCCAAGGACAAATTATAATTTTATTCATAAATATATGACACACACACTAGTCACTTCTGTAAACTTGCTTATCATATGCTTAGCTGTTGCATTTGTTTCATCGCCTGTAGAACGCAGTATTTTGTGTGACTGTCTCATACTGTGTGTAACTCTCTGATGTCTTGTGTGGCTGTGTGATGCCTTGTGTAGTTGTGGCTGTCTGTTTTCAACATGGCTGATACAGACTTAAGACAACATGTGTCAAACCAGGACACTTAAGTTTCTTGACTATCATCATTAAGTGCCTTGCCAGCTGGCGTGGGCGTTCATGGCTCTCCGCAGATCTCGGTCTTTGGTGTTCTGGATCAACTCTGCTGATGATATTCCTCCGCGCCACCGTCTCAATCCATCCAGCGTCATTTCTCTTGGTCTGCCTCTGCCTCTCTTCCCCTCGATCTTTCCAGTTGTCACGATGTTCTCTGATGCCTCTCTTCTCATCACATGACCAAAGAAAGCTGTGTGTCTCTTTCTTATTGTTGAGTATAGCCTTTCTAGTTTCATTAGCCTCTTTCAGGCAATCGTTGTTAGTTACTCTGACGTCCAAGGAATTCGCAACATTCATCTTGACCTCAGTTTTGAAATTGTCAGCTATTTGTTGTGGGGTACAGGGGTAGAAAAACCTGGCACCTTTTTCTCAAGAGCCAGCATATTTATATTTGTAAGTAATGACTAGAACATGACTGAAGATTCAGGTGCCATGGCGACCAGTGCTCTGTTTTTCTATCATTGGTTGGGTGTACCGCGTGAACCAATTGTTTCCTGTTTGTTGGTATGGTTGGGGACACAACTGTTGCTAAGCTTATTTGTTGTCATTGACTACAGTGAGGAGATTATGGAAACATTGGAACTCTCGGCCCAAACCGTCAACCCAAGCAATGTCCGCAAGATTGGCAGGGAGAGTTTTGAGATCATCAGCCTCCTAGGGAAGGGTGGCTATGGCAAGGTGAGTGTACTATTGCTCTTACTTTCTACATGCATACATGTAGACTGTGTGTGTTTGAAGCTGTAATGTAACATTTTGTCGTATAAAATAGTGTTTCCCTGGCCTAGAGGTAACGTCTTTCTCCGTAATCCCATATATCCATGTGAGGAACGTAACCTGCGCAAGAATCGGTAGCGGTTCTCGCCTCGTTGGTAACTTATGGGTAATGTGAGCCAGTCGCTCAGAAAGCAGTGGCAAACTACTGAGCATAATCTTGCCAAGAAATCAACAATCAGCTGAAAGATGCTGATGTTGACAGCGATGACCTGTAAAGGATATGCGGGGAAAAAAAGTTACTGTACTATAACTAACTTGCTTGTCCTGTATGGGGTAACATCCTAGTTTAATGTGAATACTGTTAAATAGTGTGAGGCTTCAATGACGTAGATGAGAGTCATTATGTAGCTGGTTCTGTGCAGAATATTCCCTCATCACTACCTGTCAGATGTTTCTTGATCTCTTGTCATTTCCCCTGCCTCATGCCCAAGACGTCTGCAATGTTCTGTGTCCATCTGTTTGGCTGGTGGATCCTTGCTTCTTCTTTTTCCAGGAACATGCCTCACATCACTGGTTTTTCCATCACTGGTTTTTTTCACCACTGGATTTTCCAAGCCCCTGCCACATTTAGTATGATCAAAGTACAAGGGGGATTCAAATGAAAACCTGAAATTTATTTTTTTTTCCTTTTGGGGTGAATATATATCTGTACAGTGAAAGTATTTTCAGAAATATTGAAGATATGGAAGGAATCAACATTGGGGGATGATGCATCAATAACATTAGATACGCAGATGATACAGTCTTGATTGCAGACAATGAACAGGACCTGCAAAATTTAGTAGATACGGTTGTTACACACAGTGAACAACTAGGGTTAGAATTAAATTGTAAAAAGACACAGATTATGGTCGTCACTAGGAAGAACGAAATACCACAGTGTAATATACAAGTAAATGGGAATATTCTTCAACAAGTGAATAGGTACAATTATCTCAGAACAGTAATAACATCTGATGGGAGATGCCTTGAAGAGATTAGAACAAGGATCGCCATGGCAAAAGTAGCCTTTAGCAAGATGAAAAATATATTGATCAATAAAAAGATGTCAATTGAAACGAGAAACAGAGTGTTGAGGTGCTACATAGAGCCTGTACTTTTATATGGATGTGAAGCTTGGACAATGAGCAGTCAGGCTGAAAAACATCTGATGACTGTATAGATGTGGTTTCTGAGGAAAATGCAAAGAATACCATGGACAGCCAGAAAGACCAATGAACAAGTTCTTCAAGAAACAAATGAAGATCGTAAATTGATTAGAGAAATTAGACGTAGACAGTCAAAATTTTTTGGGCATGTTATGAGAAGAAATGGATTGGAGAACTTGGTGACGACTGGTAAGATCGAGGGGAACAGACCAAGGGGAAGACCTAGAAGCAAGTACCTGGATGGCTTGGCCTTGTGGCATGGTCGAGACAGAAAGACGGAGCTGATCCACGACTCTGGTGATCGAGTGAGATGGCAGAACATGACCGCCCACGCTTACCGGCATGGCACATGATGGATGGATATATTTTGAAAAAGTAAAGAACAAATGTATAATTGTTCAATGTTGTCACCACTGCATTCAATACAAGTCTTCCAGTGCCGATAAATTGCTTCGATTCTTGTAGAAAAATCTTCTCTGAGGTCACTACCAGGTTTTTAACAGTCTGTCACAAAAGTCACACCGTTTTGAAACGTCCTACTCCTCTCATACACTTGGTGGACTGACAGGCATGTATCACCTTCATTTTTGATGAATTTCTATGTTTCACCACCCCACTGATTATAAAACAGATAACAGAACGCTGCTCCTCTTTGGTGCATGTCCAAAGTGGAATGGCCATCTTTAAACTATCTTTGTTATGTGTGTTCGTCTGCACCTTGATTTCACAAGCTTAACACTCTTGACATGCTTAACACTATCGACAGGTTACAAGACAATGGCATGGTTATTGTAATTTCTGTCATACTTTTAAGGTTGTCATTTGAATCCCCCTCATATTTCAGTTTCCGAGAAAAGTGCTAGGGGTTAAGAAAGATACTTGCATATCCTTTACAAGACACAGCAGTCAACCCCAGCATTTTGGCTGTTCGTGATTCCTGGGCAAGTTTTACATTCAGTAGTTTGCCATTGCTTTCTGAATGACCAGCACCTATACCTTTTTCGAAAAAAACAAACCAGAACCACTGTGTTTCAAACCCGGGTATACGGGATTATGAATCGCGCCCGTAACCCCTTCGCCACGGAGACCGGCTGAAGTTTGTTAGCAATTGTTTTAATCATTCTCTCTTACTTTTGATGCATAGAGTAGTAGTGATTTAAAATTAAATATTCAAAGTTTGGTGCTACATTTAACATAAACTAACACAGGATATACTAGGACATAAGGTATACTAGGACAGCAGTGAACAACAGATGACATAACATCATGTGTGTCTTTTCAGGTGTTGCTGGCTGAGATGTTGGATGAGAACAGGAAGAAGTACGAGCCCCCAAGACTGTATGCCATGAAAGTTTTAAAGAAGGTAAGTGCTCACTGGCAATCTGTTCACACAATGTTTCGTAGCTGGTCACTTAGATGTTCATATTGTAGTCTCTTCGCATAATTACTGTGATAGTTGAGGATGAATTCAGTCTGTTCACAATAAACTCAATGGACTGCTGTGTGAACTGAAAAAGACAGTTCAATTCATACAAGAGACAGCATTGCAGTTATAGACATATTTCAAGCGAACGAAAGAAGAAGAAGAAATCTGTTCACACAATGTGTCATAGTTGATCACTTAGTGGCTCACGATCATTCTGTTTACACAATAAGTATATATGTGCACATATCCTCTCTCCTCTCTTCTTCCTCTCCTCACCGACACACACACACACACAGTGTAGAGATCATCATGATATCTGAGAGCACATTCATCGAGTGCCTCTCTGCTACTTGTTTCTACAACCATCATTACTACCTTCAATTGATTGGTGGATTGTTGTGTACATTGCAGGCGACCATCGCCAGAAATCAGAAAGATACAGCACACACCAGGGCTGAACGTAATATTCTTGAGGCTGTGAAGGTGAGTACAAAGGATTGGAGCTTTGTAATGTGGGTGTGAGTGATTGGAGCTTTGTAATGTGGATGTGAGTTTTTGACTCTGTAGTGTGGGTGATTGCACTGTGTGATGTGGATGTGAGTTATTGGACTTAGTAATGTGGGAGTGAGTGATTGGACTGTTGGACATCGTAATGTGGGCATGAGTGATTGGGACTCTGTAATGTGGGTGTCAGTGTTCAATGGGACACTCAAGCTCCCCCACCACGGCAAGGTGGAGACACATCGGGGGAGAGTTGCATTTTATACAGCTGGAAGAAACGACCGTGAAAGGAACAAGAACCTCCCCTGTAGAGCATTCTCTGAGATGCCTAGTATACAGCAGGCTATAGAAGCGGCCTCCCTTCTCGATGACCGGCTACCGAATGGCCAGTTCGGATTGATTCCGGAAGTATCACCCACTCACGGAACTCGTCGAACATCTCCCAGAATTCCCTCACGAAAGTGATGGAAACTCACCATTCTCCGAGATTATCAGATTGTGCGATTTACAACAGCAATATCTATGCACATTCAAAGAGTTGAGTTATGTTTCTCGGAACCTTGAAATTCACGACAACCCCGATACATAACTGCGTATGAACCCAGAAGACGGTCCTAACTCTTTTTACTCGGAAATCCCCACTCACCCGCCTTAAAATGTGGCCTAGCCGCATGAAAGGGTTGGGACAAAGTGGGTAATAAGTTGTCCCATCTGAGACCCACTTCCATTT
The DNA here is from genome assembly GCA_014155875.1 of Cepaea nemoralis. Lineage (NCBI taxonomy): Eukaryota > Metazoa > Mollusca > Gastropoda > Stylommatophora > Helicidae > Cepaea > Cepaea nemoralis. Next base: position 883,234 of record JACEFZ010005731.1, read on the forward strand.
CGCGACAGTGTGGGTGATTGGACTGTTGGACATTATAATGTGGGTGTGGGTGATTGGAACTTTGTAATATGGGTGTGAGTGATAGGAGCTTTGTGATGTGGGTGTCAATGATTGGGACTTTGTAATGTGGGTGTGAGTGATTTTCATGTTGAAATGAGGCTGTTAGTAATAGAGATTGAAGTTTTGTAGCATAAAATGTGCCACCATTATTCTACATTTTAATCCTTGATTTATGCAGATATAAACTTGCGTTTGTAATGAAGCTCAACAATCATCTTCATGTTTTCAGCACCCATTCATCGTGGATCTGCACTACGCCTTCCAGACGGATGGCAAGCTGTATCTGATTCTGGAGTATCTGCCTGGAGGAGAGCTCTTCACACATTTGGAGAGGGAAGGAATCTTCATGGAGGACATGGCCAGGTACGTGATGTGTCTAGAGTTTTGTGAGAGGAAAATGCAACACAAAATTACATCAGATTTCAGTTCCTTGTTCTTTCAGAGGCCTCCTTCCTTGTGGAGATTTCAGGGGTTTGTCTGGGTCTGGTTTTTATGTCACGCAGGCGTGTGCAGACTATAGATGCACCATTCAGAAATGATGCCATGGGAAAAGCCTCTGGATCATCAGCACAACCTTCAAAACTTGGGTAGAAGATCCCAATGAAGTTGTCTCTTTGTTCGTTCCATTAATGTGCTGTCTATTGTTGCTTTCATTAATGTGCTGTCTGTTCCTTTTATTAATGTACTGCATGTCTGTATCATAGTGGCCTATCTGTCTGATGGTTTCATTAATCTGTTTGTTTCGTAGTGGTCTGTCTGTTGGTTCCATTAATGTACTGTCAGGTTTCATATAGGTCTGTCTATCTGTTGGTTTCATTCATGTACTGTCTGTTGTCAGTTTTATTAATCTGTTTGTTTTGTAGTGGTCTGTCCGTTGGGTCCATTAATGTACTATCTGTTTTATAGTGGTCTATCTATCTGTCGGTTTCATTCATTTACGATCTGTTGTAGGTTTCATTATTGTACTAGTCTTGTGTTGGTTTCATTCATATACTGTCTGTTGTTGGTTTCACTCATGTACTGTCTTGTGTTTTTTTTTTCAGCTTCTACCTGGGAGAGATCTTGCTGGCCATTGAACATCTGCACACCCTTGGGGTCATCTACCGAGATCTGAAACCAGAGAATGTCCTCCTCGATGCCAAAGGTCAGTCTGTCTTTTGTGGTCGATGCTTCAGTACACACTCACCTCTTATCGGTTCTATCCCATTGGAGTAGGAAAGATCTTTGCAGCTTGCTGGCACACTTACATGTGCTTCTTGAGTCCACCAAGTCTCATACGGTTGGTATCAAATCATCTTCAAGGTCAGCATGACCAAATGGATAAGAATGCATGTTCTTAAACATCTTGTGTGCTGATGCTAAGGTAGGGGTTCAACCCCTACACTGGACAGGTGGACTAAAATGTTGACCTGTTGTCTTTGTCTTGGAGATGAAAATTACAAGTACCTCTGAAGTCGGAGTGGGTTCGCCTGATGACGAGGGACACTGGTAATAGGGAATGCTAATTCACAAGCAAAATTCAGTTCAGCACTTTAAGAAAGTCGCTTAAAAGTTGACAGGGTCGACATTGCACCAGGTTTTTATCCCATATGGCTGAGTCTCTTTCTGCAGTGCGGAAAGTATCGCACAAAGCACGAACTCCGTAGTTCCAGTGACGACCCCCTGGAGTCTTCAAAAATATTAACTCGTGAACCAAAGGGCACGGCCCGGAATCGAACCCACAACCTTCGAAGCCTGAGTCAAACGGCTTGACCATGCCACGAAAACTCCCTTCATTTCAGCACTACTACAAGTAGTATGTTTGGACTACGCTTGAGTTTAAAGCGAGCGAATGCCCCCAAAAAAAATCATCTTCAAAATAGAAACTGCAGCAGTGAAAGGAACTGGTCTCCTAAGCTGATTATGTCATGGTTTAAAATGTGGTAAGGCTTAGTGCTTTGTGTAGACGATAATAATCATTACGCACAGGCTGATCTCTACAACAATAATATCGGTACGTCTGCCTTCTGGCCTGGCCCCAGCGTGACATATATTACACTTTGTTGTTGGGTGATAACATCTTGAATGAGTCTTATCTGATGTCTGGAGATATTCACCGTCAATATGTATCTTCTGTGCCCTCAATTGTAAAAGTGTATATCCTTGACATATTTTTATATGAGTTGATAGTTATGAGGCTCAAGTTATCGTTATCACATACCTAGACATATTTTATATATGACAATCGTGAGCCTCAAGTTCTCATTACCATGACATTTGCTTACCTTCTCATTGCCACATGTTTGTATGGGTGGTATTTATGGGTCTCTTGTTTTCATTATCACATCTGTATTTCTATTTCTGGTATGTGCTGGCAGAATTGTTTCCCAACTGAGGGATAAAGGCTCTTGTCTCAACACTGAAACCTCCTCTTCTTCTGCAATCGTCCGGAATGTTGTTTTAGATGTAATTATGTTGTGCTAGTTTACAGCAGAGCTGCAATATTTGCACCTTTTGGCTGACACATCCAACTTCTTCAGGTATTTGGTGGCTTGGTTACCTTCCCGGGTAAAATCTCTTGTACAGACCAGAATTGTGTGAAATCCCTATAATGAAGATTGCTCAATATAAATTGTAGCGGATATGCAAAGTAAATACCTGAAATAAATCATGTAAACAAACTAAACGTAAAATAAATAATGTAAACAGACAAACTAAGCATAAAATAAATAATTTAAACAAAGAAAATAAACGTAAAATAAACAATGTAAACAGACACAGTAAACACGTAAAATAAATAATGTAAACAGACAAAATTAACATGTGAAATAAATAATGTAAACAGGTAAAGTAAACATGTGGAATAAATAATGTAAACAGGCAAAGTAAACATGTGAAATAATGTAAACAGGCAAAGTAAACATGTGGAATAATGTAAACAGGCAAAGTAAACATGTGGAATAATGTAAACAGGCAAAGTAAACTTGTGAAATATTGTAAACAGGCAAAGTAAACATGTGAAATAGATTATGCAGCAAACATGCAATGTAACCATGTCAAATAATGTCAACAGGCAAAGTAAACATGTGAAATAAACAGGCAAAGTAAACATGTAAAATAAATAATGTAAACAGGCAAAGTAAACATGTGAAATAGATTGTGCGGCAAACATGCAAAGTAAACATGTGAAATTATGTAAACAGGCAAAGTAAACATGTGAAATAATGTAAACAGGCAAAGTAAACATGTGAAATTATGTCAACAGGCAAAGTAAACATGTGAAATAATGTAAACAGGCAAAGTAAACATGTGAAATAGATTGTGCGGCAAACATGCAAAGTAAACATGTGAAATTATGTAAACAGGCAAAGTAAACATGTGAAATAATGTAAACAGGCAAAGTAAACATGTGAATAAATAAAGTCAACAGGCAAAGTAAACATGTGAAATAGATTGTGCGGCAAACATGCAAAGTAAACATGAATAAATACTAATCTTGAGTAGTGGTATAAAGTGAGAATCATTGACTACCAATAAACAAATATCTGTAATTTCTTCCATCAGCTAATTTTCCCCACAGTTTCTTTTTGAACACAGTAGTTACAAACAACATGTTGACATATTTTGCTATGTCTCGTCAGGTGCATACTGCATAGTTTATAGTTTAGTTTAGTCGATGGATCAGCATCACGGCACACGGTTGTAATCTATAAGTGCTCCGTTCTCCTCCTAACTCAAACCTGAGTCTGGAGAAACTCAGCTCAGTGCACAAACGCTAGCACCGGCGAGGATCCTGAAATATGTTGGGTCGATTTTTAACTCAAAATTTTGCCCGGGCAGCGCCGTTAGGCTACTCTACTTCGATTTCCAACTGCCAAGGGATCTTGTACATGTGCACCAATACACACGGGCGTCCGATCTCACTACCCAGAGACCAGGGGAAATTGTATTTCTAGAAGTCCACTTGAAATAAATCCCGGCCCTCAGCGGGGCTTGAACCCAGGACCTCCAGCACTCGAGGCAGACACCATACCTCGAGACCACTGCAGCTCCCCTACCTGCAGAGTTATATTGTGAATAGTGAATAATACTTTGACTAAAATACTTTAATAGCCAGCAGGTATTGTTCGAATATCAAGTATTTGTTATCCCTTCTGTAATCTCAAATTTAGAATGAACTCTTTCTGTTTGCACAGGTCATATCAAACTGACAGACTTTGGATTGTGTAAGGAGAGTATCTCCTTAGGAGACATCACCCACACTTTCTGTGGAACGATAGAATACATGTGAGTTATGTATATATATATATATATATGTTATGTCTGTCTTTTATATCTTGTGCCATTGTCAGTATTTAGTCCTGTGTTTTATGATTCTCTAAGATGATAGAATACATGTGAGCTATATGTATGTTTTTGTGTTTCCATGAGACAACAGAATATGTGTTTTATATGTGCTTTATATCTTTGTTTCTGTGGGATAGAATACAAGTGAGTTATATATGTCTGTTTTATGTTTCTGTGGGACACTACTTTTGTGTATGTTTTATGTTTCTATAGGACAATAGTTATATGTATGTTTTATATCTTTTGTCAATATTTAGTCCTTTGTTTTATAGGTCTCCATATGCTTTGTACATACTATGTGTGTAATCTCTTCTTGTACGTGTTACAGATGTAATCGTGCATTGTCAATGCAACACACTTATGCACATGTAATGACACTTGTAACCACTACTCAGTCAGTGGTATTACAGTGGTCAGCACACTTGACTGGTGGTCATGTGGGTGGCCTGCAGGTGGTATTACAGTTGTCAGCACACTTGACTGGTGGGGGCTCAAATTCACATCAATGCGAATGTTTACAGTTGACATGGTGTTCAGGTTGACACAGTTTAAAATGCATACCCAGAAAATATTTGGAGAGCAAAAGTGGTTGATGGGACATTGACACACACACCCCTCTCTTCTCCCCCCCCCCCCCCCCCCCCCCCCCCCCCCCAGGCTACCCGATTTGTTTATACAAATACGAGGCTAGCGCCACTATGTCTCAAGTTGTGTAAGGAGGATCCTTGTCTTGTTGTGTACATGCACTAAAGTTGTACACACTGGAGGCGTAATCACGCTTGTACACACTTTAGGTGTATTCATTCTTGTACACAATAGAGGTGTAATCATGCTTGCACACACTGGAGATGTAATCATGCTTGTACACAATAGAGGTGTAATCATGCTTGTACACAATAGAGGTGTAATCATGCTTGTACACAATAGAGGTGTAATCATGCTTGTACACATGAGGTGTAATCATGCTTGTACACATGAGGTGTAATCATGCTTGTACACAATAGAGGTGTAATCATGCTTGTACACTCTAGAAGTGTAATCATGCACAATCCCTTGCAGGATGTTGCAGTCAACACCAGCATTTTTCAGCTGCTGTTGATGTACTAGGCAAGATTACACTCAGTAGTTTGCCATTGCTTTCTGAACGACCGGCTCCCATACCAACACATTATAACACAACGCAACACGGTTTTCTAGAGGTCTAATTATGCTTGTACACAATAGAGATTTAATCACACTTGTACGCACTGTGGATGTTTGTTTGCACACTGTGTTCGCATTTAAGTTGTTGGTTAGTACACTTTGTATACATTTAAGATATTTGATAGCATACTTCTTTCGTGCATTGTAAGTATAAGCACTGTGAATTTGCTGCATTTTTGTACTGTGTAAAAATGTTCATGTTCACATGTACATTGTACAGGTGTAAGAATAAAATAATCATATGTTTGGTGTGTAATATACACCTGTGCTACTCTAGCTGGAACCATACCTGTTGTTTCACTTACAGCTCCGTTGTTATAACAACATACACACGTGTATCCTCTACCTATAACTGCTGTAATTGTTGTTTCAATGATAACTACTGTGATCATTAAATTGACTTAACCTGTTGTCTCAAGGTCAAATGTGAACTTTGTGTCTGTACAGGGCTCCAGAAATTGTACAGAGGTCAGGTCATGGGAAGGCAGTAGACTGGTGGAGTCTTGGAGCCCTCATGTATGACATGCTGACTGGACAGGTATAGTTGCTGCCACATTATATCTATGACATGCTGACTGGACATGTATAGTTGCTGCCATAGTATATCTATGACATGCTGACTGGACAGGTATGGTTGCTGCAATAGTATATCTATGACATGCTGGGAGGACAGGTATAGTTGCTGCAACAGTATATCTATGACATGCTGACTGGACAGGTATGGTTGCTGCAACAGTATATCTATGACATGCTGGGAGGACAGGTATGGTTGCTGCAACAGTATATCTATGACATGCTGACTGGACAGGTATAGTTGCTGCAACAGTATATCTATGACATGCTGGGAGGACAGGTATAGTTGCTGCAACAGTATATCTATGACATGTTGACCATACAGGTATAGTTGCTGCAATAGTATATCTATGACATGTTGACCATACAGGTATAGTTGCTGCAACAGTATATCTATGACATGTTGACCATACAGGTATAGTTGCTGCAATAGTATATCTATGACATGCTGGGAGGACAGGTATAGTTGCTGCAATAGTATATCTATGACATGCTGGGAGGACAGGTATAGTTGCTGCAACAGTATATCTATGACATGTTGACCATACAGGTATAGTTGCTGCAATAGTATATCTATGACATGTTGACCATACAGGTATAGTTGCTGCAACAGTATATCTATGACATGTTTACCATACAGGTATAGTTGCTGCAATAGTATATCTATGACATGTTGACCATACAGGTATAGTTGCTGCAATAGTATATCTATGACATGTTGACCATACAGGTATAGTTGCTGCAATAGTATATCTATGACATGTTGACCATACAGGTATAGTTGCTGCAACAGTATATCTATGACATGTTGACCATACAGGTATAGTTGCTGCAATAGTATATCTATGACATGTTGACCATACAGGTATAGTTGCTGCAACAGTATATCTATGACATGTTGACCATACAGGTATAGTTGCTGCAATAGTATATCTATGACATGCTGGGAGGACAGGTATAGTTGCTGCAATAGTATATCTATGACATGCTGGGAGGACAGGTATAGTTGCTGCAACAGTATATCTATGACATGCTAACCATACAAGTATAGTTTTTGTAAAAGTATATGTATCTTTCCACCTGCATTGTTGCATGGAGAACTAGTCTGCTGTCCTGCTTTTGCCCAAGCTACAGTCTGAGATCTTTGTGGTCAAGTGCAGTCTGTACAGAGCTGCTTGTGCTTACCTCTGGGGTGTTAGAGAGCAGTGCTAATCACGTGTTTTTGTGACAGATTCTGGAAATAGATCACCTCAATTGTTATGTGAATAATTCGTTTAGAAGAACATTAATTGGCAGATGGAGGAGTGTCTGTATGCCGCAAGCAGCTCCACAAATTTTAGAACCATACTCTTGGTGTGAGACACAACTGCAGGCCTTTCACTTTCTAACCACAGAGATAGCATCAGCTGCCCTCACATTATGGACAATGAACACAGCAATAAAAAGACCACAGACCAAGCGCTGATGTTTATTATAAGGAAACAGCAGTGCCACCAAGTTCTAGTCTAACCTGTCCTGGGTGTCAAAGGGACATGAGTACTAGCTTCAAATCTCCCTGTCACTGCTGACTGTGAACACAGGAGTTAACCAATGGCCTGCTAATTGCTACAGGGCAGCAAGAGTTAAAACTCCTGATGCTGGGAACCAGAAATAAGACCATGATATAGTTTCTCTTGAACTGAAAGATTTTCTTGTAGTTTAGTGTTGATTCAATGGCCCGTTTGATCTTTCTTAGATCAATGTACAGAGGACATTTCTGCAGAACATGTTTAATTAGTCCATACGTGCATTGTAAGTGCACAAAATATACAGTGTGCAGGGTGATGCTGTACTTCCTTGATTTTCCAACCACGGCAGACAGGCTGTGTGTCTGCCTCCGAGTCAATGTCAATACACAACATCCACTGCACAGTGAGATCAAGGATAAAGCAGTAGGTTGAAAACAGGAAAATCCTGGATGGGATAGACATGTCTGTCCTCTTGAGGGCAAAGGACCTGGTGAAGAATACAAGTGCCAAATGAGCTTAATATGTCCTTTTCAATATGCATCAGGCTGGATAGGGGATGTCAGCAACAAGACCCAGTAACTGGAGGCACAAGTTCAGGCTGTGATTTTTGAGAATTCTACTGAGGTAATCTGCACAGATGGGTCGACATGTGCAACATGAGCCCATGGGCTTCTATGGCTTAGGTCGGAGGGAGAACTGTGCAGGAAAACAACGATGCCCTTGCTATGACAACAAATAACCTGGCTATGGAGGTCTGTTACTAAAGCTGTAGCCTAGCTGGAGACGTATACTTTCACTTGGGCAGGCTTACTCAGTGAGTCTGCTCAGGAAGGTCACATTGGGCTGGGCTCAAAGGCAGTAGGTGGAGATGAAAATCAGGTTTATTTTTGTGTCAGGACAAGCAGGTGTAAGAATAAATGAACAAGATGGTAGGCTTGCAGGTTAGGCTACTGGAGAAAGGGACAAGCAGTGGACCATGCTAATGAGAGACGGGGATTAAATGAATCATGAGGTGACTGCGAATCTGCAACCCTGACCAGACTGCCAGGGAATAGGACGCTGATGACTTGAGCGCCTGTCATAAAGCTTTGGTGATAGGTTACATACCTACAGTTCACTTCTTCTGATAATTTGTTCATTTTATCCTGTGTTCTTGTCTTCCCACAGCCCCCCTTCTCTGGAGAAAACAGAAAGAAGACCATTGATAAGGTGAGTTAACAGGATGTTTTTGAAAACAATTGTTGCTGATGAATTTGGAATGGACATGATTTTAACATGTGTAACATAGACATGGTTGACCTGTAGAAGTTGAGCTTATAAACTTGCCTGCCGTTCCTTGTCTAGTCATTTGTTTCATTTGTAGTTCCTCGACTCTAGAGGTATTTTAATATTCTTCTGCCTTCGGGTGTAGAGGCAGCTGACTGTTCTGTTGTCTTTCCAGTTCAACCCTAGGCTCTGGTGGCACTTTACCCTAGCCTTTCATCTTCTACCCTAGGAGTGGACAATTTTTTTATTTATGTTGCATATCCCGTGCGGGACATTGCAGTCAACACCAGCATTTTTCAGCTGCTGTTGATGTACTAGGCAAATTTTATGTTGAGTAGTTTGCCATTGCTTTCTGAACGACCAGCTCCCATACCAACACGTTATAACAACGCGACACGGTCTGCTGCACAAATCGGTCACGGCTGCATTTCGAATCCCTGGTAAGCAGCTCACGAACCGCGTTGGCAAGCCTTTGGGCACGGAGACCCCATTAATCTTATTGTATCTGTTTTCTGTCTACCCTGGGGAGTTGAGGTACATCGTTATTTTGTTTACTCTGCTTCTTCTATCCTGGAATTTTGAGGTTGGCTAGATATCCTGTAGAGGATTGGCCTTCCATGGTAGCATGTAGATGTGCTAGTTCTCAGCATGCCCTTTTACAAGTTTATTATTGTTAATTGGTTTTTAAATTACTAATTAATTGTACATATCTGCAGATGTGACCTCTATTTACCCTTTTTGCTCTGACAGATCTTGCGAGCAAAACTCAGCCTACCTCCATATCTGACAAATGAAGCTCGAGGCCTGTTGAAGAAGGTATGTTGACTGATAGGTGGAAGGTGAAATAAAGTTGGCTGATAGATAGAAGGTGAAATAATGTTGGCTGAGAGGTGAGATAATATTAGCTGAGAGGTGAAAGGTGAGGTAATATTGGCTGAGAGTGAAAGGTGAGGTAATATTGACTGAGAGGTGAAAGGTGTTGTAAGGTTGAACTAAGGATCCAGGCATTTCCATACAAATGCTTTAAGAGAACACTGTGCCTATAGAAACCAATTATTGCAAAAAACAGGTGCAAGGATCCAGTCTAAGGTGACCAGAACCCTGCCACAACCTGGGGCTGCACCTGGATCGCTGTCTTGGCAACCAGCTGCTTCATCAACTTTGCCACCATAGTTTTATAACTTATGTGATGAGACAGACAGCCATGTTACGGTATGAAACATACATTCCCGCTCTATTATCAAAACAAAACACTCATGCCTGCTCTATTATCAAAACATCTTATGCTGACTTTATTATCAAAACATCAAACATACATTCTCGCTCTATTATCAAAACATCAAACATACATGCCTGCTCTATTATCAAAATGCCAAACATACATTCCCGCTCTATTATCAAAACATCAAATATTCATGCCAGCTTTATTATCAAAACATCAAACACTCATGCCCGCTCTCTTATCAAAACATCAAGCACTCATGCCCACTGTCTTATCAAAACATCAAACATTCATGCAGGTTTTATTATCAAAATAAACATTCATGCCAGCTTTATTATCGAAATATCAACAATTTGTGCCGGCTTTATTATCAAAACATCAAACATACATTCCCTCTCTATTATCAAAACATCAAACATAATGCCCACTTTATTATCAAAACATCAAATATGCATGCCCACTTTATTATCGGAAAATCAAATATGCATGCCAGCTTTATTATCAAACCATCAAATATCAAATATATATGCCAGCTTTATTATCAAAACATCAAATATACATGCCAGCTTTATTATCAAACCATCAAATATCAAATATACATGCCAGCTTTATTATAAAACCATCAAATATACATGCCAGCTTTATTATCAAACCATCAAATATACATGCCAGCTTTATTATCAAATATCAAATATACATGTCAGCTTTATTATCAGAACATCAAATATACATGCCAGCTTTATTATCAAACCACCAAATATCAAATATACATGCCAGCTTTATTATAAAACCATCAAATATACATGCCAGCTTTATTATCAAACCATCAAACATACATGCCCACTACATTAAAATAAAACCAAATACAGAACTGCTTGTTGCATTGTGAGATGAATGTTCATGGGTGAATTCTTTGGTTTCAGCTGCTGAAGAAGAACCCATCTGATCGTTTGGGCAGCGGTCCCGATGATGCAGCTCCCATTAAAGTAAGGCGTGTCTGCAGTGGTCCAGTAATATCCTGTGTGTGTGGGTTTTTTTTTAGGTGGGGGGGGGGGGGGGCAGTTGTTTACTTTGAACCCAACCACATACGAGCTACTTCTAGTGCATTGAAAAGATTTTTGTGAGTAGATTAGCTTTCCCTATTACCAGAATCCCTCGTCATCAGATGAACCTACTCTGACTTCTGAGGCACTTGTAATTTACATACCCTACTCAAGAACGAGTAGTCAACATTTTAGTCCCAACTGACAGGTGTGGGGGATGAACTGCTTACCTCGGCATCAGCACAACAGATGTTTAAGAACATGCTTTCTTACCCATTCGGCCATGCAGACCTGCACTGAATTATTTGAGAGTTAGATTAAATGACACTAAGATATAGGCTAAATGCAGATCTCTCCACCATGTTGTTGTTGTGCACAGTTGTGTCTTTGTACATTGTAGCCACAAATCTGTGCAGTGTTTGTTAATCTTCTGAGATGTACAATTGATGATCGAGATTCTTGAAGAAATATTTATTTGCATTCGAAATTGAGATCATAGTTGGAGCTACAAAGTTTGTTTTGTGCGAATGCTCTTGACAGACAGAACGTTCTGAGAGACAGGACCAGAAGGGGTAAACTCAGTGCAATGAAGTCAGTCTTCTCACTTTTAATCTTCAATGCCTTTCCATATTTTGCTTTGTTTTGTCTTTTCTGTCATCTTCTGCCTTTGATTCCCCCTTTGGGGCGATTGCCTCGCCAAACTTGCCGTCTGCTGCAGCTTCATTCATGTTCTCTCCATGTCATTCATCTCTGTCTGTAATTCTCTTCTTTAGGTCTCCCACTGGTCACTTGCCTTGTGTGTTCCAAGCCAGGGAGTGTCTGTTATATCTTCAGGTTTTCCCAGTGTATGTTCCAAGTCAGGGAGTGTCTGTTATATCTTAGGTTTTCTCAGAGTGTGTTCCAAGCCAGGGAGTGTCTAACTGTTATATCTTCAGGTTTTCTCAGGGAGTGTCTGTTATATCTTAGGTTTTCTCAGGGAGTGTCTAACTGTTATATCTTCAGGTTTTCCCTGTGTGTGTTCCAAGTCAGGGAGTGTCTAACTTATATCTTCAGGTTTTCCCAGTATGTGTTCCAAGTCAGGGAGTGTCTGTTATATCTTAGGTTTTCTCAGTGTGTGTTCCAAGCCAGGGAGTGTCTAACTGTTATATCTTCAGGTTTTCCCAGTGTGTGTTCCAAGTCAGGGAGTGTCTAACTTATATCTTCAGGTTTTCCCAGTGTGTGTTCCAAGCCAGGGAGTGTCTAACTTATATCTTCAGGTTTTCCCAGTGTGTGTTCCAAGTCAGGGAGTGTCTGTTATATCTTAGGTTTTCTCAGTGTGTGTTCCAAGTCAGGGAGTGTCTAACTGTTATATCTTCAGGTTTTCCCAGTATGTGTTCCAAGTCAGGGAGTGTCTGTTATATCTTAGGTTTTCTCAGTGTGTGTTCCAAGCCAGGGAGTGTCTAACTGTTATATCTTCAGGTTTTCCCTGTGTGTGTTCCAAGTCAGGGAGTGTCTAACTTATATCTTCAGGTTTTCCCCAAGCAAGAGAGTGTCTAACTGTTATATCTTCAGGTTTTCCCCAAGCAAGAGAGTGTCTAACTGTTATATCTTCAGGTTTTCCCAGTGTGTGTTCCAAGCCAGGGAGTGTCTAACTGTTATATCTTCAGGTTTTCCCAGTGTGTGTTCCAAGTCAGGGAGTGTCTAACTGTTATATCTTCAGGTTTTCCCAGTGTGTGTTCCAAGTCAGGGAGTGTCTGTTATATCTTAGGTTTTCTCAGTGTGTGTTCCAAGCCAGGGAGTGTCTAACTGTTATATCTTCAGGTTTTCCCAGTGTGTGTTCCAAGTCAGGGAGTGTCTAACTTATATCTTCAGGTTTTCCCCAAGCAAGAGAGTGTCTAACTGTTATATCTTCAGGTTTTCCCAGTGTGTGTTCCAAGTCAGGGAGTGTCTAACTTATATCTTCAGGTTTTCCCAGTGTGTGTTCCAAGCCAGGGAGTGTCTAACTTATATCTTCAGGTTTTCCCAGTGTGTGTTCCAAGTCAGGGAGTGTCTAACTGTTATATCTTCAGGTTTTCCCAGTGTGTGTTCCAAGTCAGGGAGTGTCTAACTTATATCTTCAGGTTTTCCCTGTGTGTGTTCCAAGCCAGGGAGTGTCTAACTGTTATATCTTCAGGTTTTCCCTGTGTGTGTTCCAAGTCAGGGAGTGTCTAACTTATATCTTCAGGTTTTCCCAGTGTGTGTTCCAAGTCAGGGAGTGTCTAACTTATATCTTCAGGTTTTCCCTGTGTGTGTTCCAAGCCAGGGAGTGTCTAACTGTTATATCTTCAGGTTTTCCCTGTGTGTGTTCCAAGCCAGGGAGTGTCTAACTATCTTCAGGTTTTCTCAGTGTATGTTCCAAGCCAGGGAGTGTCTGTTATATCTTCAGGTTTTCCCAGTGTATGTTCCAAGCCAGGGAGTGTCTGTTATATCTTCAGGTTTTCTCAGTGTGTGTTCCAAGCCAGGGAGTGTCTGTTATATCTTCAGGTTTTCCCAGTGTGTGTTCCAAGCAAGAGAGTGTCTAACTGTTATATCTTCAGGTTTTCCCCAAGCAAGAGAGTGTCTAACTGTTATATCTTCAGGTTTTCCCAGTGTGTGTTCCAAGCCAGAGAGTGTCTAACTGTTATATCTTCAGGTTTTCCCCAAGCAAGAGAGTGTCTAACTGTTATATCTTCAGGTTTTCCCAGTGTGTGTTCCAAGCCAGAGAGTGTCTAACTGTTATATCTTCAGGTTTTCCCAGTGTGTGTTCCAAGCAAGAGAGTGTCTAACTGTTATATCTTCAGGTTTTCCCAGTGTGTGTTCCAAGCCAGGGAGTGTCTAACTGTTATACCTTCAGATTTTCCCAGTGTGTGTTCCAAGCCAGGGAGTGTCTGTTATACCTTCAGGTTTTCCCAGTGTGTGTCGTGTCCAGTGCCAGCATTCTCTCCAAGAGCTCTACATTTGTGATTCTTTCATACTATTTTATACCGACTATTCTACGCAGGAACCAAATAGTAAACCTTTGTAGTTTGTTAGTAATCGTATGAGTTGTCTTTTGATTGATCATCTGTATATTATATGGAAGGGGGCTGAGTGGCCTCGAGGTATAGTGTCCGCCTAGAGTGCTGGAGGTCCCAAGTTCAAGCCCCGGTGAGGACCAGGATTTTTTCATGTGGACTTCTAGTAACAAAATTTCCACTGGTCTCTGGGTAGTGAGATCGGACGCTCATGTGTATTGTTGCGCACGTAAAAAACCCCTTTGCGGTTGGAAATCAGAAAAGCGTAGCCTAACGACACTGCCCGGGCAAAATTTTTAGTTAAAAATCTACCCAAAGTATTTCAGGATCCTTGCCGGTGCTACAAAGTTTGTGCACTGAGCTGAGATTTTCAGGACTCAGGCTTGAGTTAAGGGTAGAAGGAGCACTTAATGGGTTACACCCATGTGCCGTGATGTTGATCCGTAAACTAAACATATCATATGTGAGACTATTATTTGATCAAATAAGATTTGATGGTTTAAATTAAATGAGATACCATTTTGGTTTACATCTGGTAGTTCACACATGCTTGGTTTGATAGGGTCAATGTTATTGTGAATTGCATGCCTTGATATTGATACATTTCCTTCTATTCTCCATGGTAACAGAGCCATCCTTTCTTCCGACACATCAACTGGAGGGACTTGCTGAACAAGAAAATTGAACCTCCCATCAAAATTGGCGTGGTAAGTGCCTATCATAAACATATCTGTGCAGTGTGTCAGTATGTACTGTCAGGGTGAGAGACAGTGTCTATCATAAACATATCTCTGCAGTGTGCCAGAATGTACTGTCAAGGCGAGAGACAGTGTTGGAGATCCATTGCAGCCAACCTTTATTGCGGAGATGTAAATATAAAATACTTTACAGGACAGAATCACGAAACATACAGAACAAATACATACACAAAATTCATCATATAATCACAGAGAAGACCCTCCAGTGACTACATTAAGGCATAAGAACGGGAAAGAGGCCGAGCCATATGGGATAAAACCCGGTGCAATGAAGTCGACCATGGCGACTTTTTTTTATAAGAGCGGGATGAAAAGAATAAAAAGATGAAAAAATGTAACAATGAAAAGAATGAAATTTTGAAAACAAATTGTTAGCTACTTGTCTCGTAATCCCAGGCTGTGATACTAACATGAGTTTCACCTTGGGACACCCGTGGAAGTCTGTGGGTCATGGGGACCAGGGTAGGGGGTGGTAATGGTTCAGTGAAAATCCCAGGTAAATGAGGAAAAAAAGGGGGAGGAAGGTAAGGCAGGAAACTGGAAGCAATGGAGATGTGTTGGTGGTCCGAGAGTGAGAACTAAGAAGGAGTGACCCAGTGGATTTCCATACATTGTATGAGTGGAAAGGTTGGCCATAGTGGACGAATATTAAAGAGCAGTGATGTGTGCACCTAAGTAAGTATGATGGTGATAATAATGAAACTCATATCCTGTGCTCCTTTATGTGTGTGTCCTTTATAGGAGTCTGACACTTGGTAAACTCTAATAACAATATAGAGATAGAGTGAGTGAGACATTGCCAGGATGATGAGAGAGGGGGAGACTAGCTAAGCCCAATTATCTGAGAGATTATGTCCAGCTAACACTGCCCTCGCCTACTCATCCGCAGACCAGTGCCTATGACGTCAGCCTGTTTGACACCAAGTTCACCAAACAAACTCCGTGCGATTCTCCCGTCGACATGTCCGTGTTCAGCCCCAGCATGAACATCTTTGACGTGAGTGTTTCCTTTTATTATTTTCATCATCTTGTATTCTGTTTCCTTCTTCTTTGCATCCTCTTCCACCTATTATCTTCTCCAGTACATTCTCTTCTGTACCCTTAACATTCTTGTTCTTCTGCTTGTCTTCCTCGTTCGACTGTTTGTCTTTCTGATTCATCTATTTGTCTTCCTGATTCTACTGCTTGTCTTTTTGATTCGTTTATTTGTTTTCCTGATTCGTCTATTTGTCTTTCTGCTTCCACTGCTTGTCTTTCTGATTCAATTACTTGTCTTTCTGATTCATCTATTTGTCTCCTGATTCGATTAATTGGTTTCCTGATTCGTCTATTTGACTTCCTGATTCGTCGCTTTGTCTTCCTGATTCGTCTATTTGTCTTTCTGATTCATCTATTTGTCTTTCTGATTCGTCTATTTGTCTTCCTGATTAGTCTATTTGTCTTTCTAATTCATCTGTCTTTCTAATTCGTCTATTTGTCTTTCTGATTCATCTATTCGTCTTCCTGATTCATCTATTTGTCTTTCTGATTCATCTATTTGTCTTCCTGATTCGTCTATTTGTCTTCCTGATTCGTCTATTTGTCTTCCTGATTAGTCTATTTGTCTTCTTGAATTGTCTATTTGTCTTTGTAATTCATCTATTTGTCTTTGTAATTCATCTATTTGTCTTTCTGATTCATCATTTGTCTTCCTGATTCATCTGTTTGTCTTCCTGATTAGTCCATTTGTCTTCCTGATTCATCTATTTGTCTTCCTGATTTGACTGCTTGTCTTCCTGATTCATCTATTTGTTTTCATGATTCATCTATTTGTCTTCCTAATTCACACATATAGAGATGACACTTGATGTTTTATCTTGTCTTATCCGTGATGGTGACCGATATTCACACATATTATGTTTTGTGATATATGAACTTGTGTGTCTTTCCAGGGATTCACGTACGTGGCACCCTCTGTCCTCACTGAGATGGCCACACAGCCCTGGATCTCCGAACGAGGCCCAAGGTCCCCACGCAAAAGTTATAAGGGAGAGAGGTAAATTATTGACAATGTTTGGAAATGTAGCAAATTGATCAAATGTTCCCTCAGAATAGAGCACAATTGTTAGGACCATCCCTTGTCCGCGAGCTCACCAGAGAAATTGTCTCCTGCACTCAACACTGCTGTTTTAAATTTTATGGAAGTAGACAGCATGCCAGTCACATCTGGCATCACTTGCCTGGATGTATGCCGGTTTACAGAGCAATGAACGCGCGTACCAGCTGGCAGAGGATGCTCCAATACATGCAGGAAGCAGCATGGACAGGGCCGATATCGTTAATGCAGTACGGATAAATTTGGCTGATAGTAGCAAGACTAAGACTAGTTTGATTACACGAATTTGGAGAGACCCGGCCATTCACATCGATGCTGTCTTGAGTGCGAGATAGGTGACATTACAACCAACTCATGGGAACAGTGATGGGGATACTTTGCAACAATGGCCAGACTGCGAGAGCAGCAAATTAAAAGAGGGGTGGCCAAACAAGAACACTACGCAGGAAGCCAAAGAAGATTGATAAACCAACACAGAACTGGCGTCGTTAGCCGCTACACGCTGCGGGATTTGCTGAGGAGGGGATCCGAGCACTTATGGACTGAATGGTCCGATGTGCAACGAGGATGATCTGTCGACTAACTAACTAACTAACTAACATGGAGATACTTTGAGATGGCAGCTGCATCAGAGCACTTGGCACATGTGGGAATAGTGAATGATTGTGCTTGGGTGTTTATTGTGATGACGTAAGATTGTTTTAAAGTAGTTTAAAGTTGACCTTCTTATGTATTAGAACATAATACTTATTCTAGATTTGGGGTGGAGGGGGGGGGGGGGCACATGTTAAGGATGATATTGACCACATTGCCCATCAATTGCCAATCGGTCCTTTTTTTTTAAATTTACACTCACTCGCTTTGAACTCAAAGAGTAGTCCATACACACTATTTATAGTAGTGATGAACTGAATTTTGTGTGTGGATTAGCTTTCCATATTAACAGTGTCACTTGCCGTCAGGCAAACCCACTGCGACTTCAGAGGTACTTGTAATTTACATCCCCAAGACAAGGACAACAGGTCAACATTTTATTCCAGCTGTCCGGTGTAGGGGTTGAACCGCTTACCTCGGCATCAGCACAACGGATGTTTAAGAGCATGCGTTCTTACCCAATCGGCCTTGCGGACCTGCGCTGATTGGTTTAGAAAGAAACAGGATTTACCATCAGAAATGACAAGCAGAATGCCATTTTGACTGTACAATTAGTGCAAGTAATGGAGGGACAGGTCAGAGATGGCGAAGTGGAGATTCTGGAGTCTTTATCACGGCATGAAATAATATTTTTAAAAAGGTCAACTTAAAGTTGACAGGGTCGACTTCATTGCACCGGGTTTTTATCCCAATATGGCCCAGTCTCTTTCCGCAACGCGGAAAGCGTCGCACGAAGCACAAACTCCGTAGCTCCAGTGATGACCCTCAGGAGTCTCAGAATAAATGCACTCATGAACTGAAGGAAGCTGCCTGGAATCAAACCAACAACCTTCGAAGCCCAAGTCAGACGGCTTGACCACTTCACCACGGAGACTCCCTAATGAAATTATATCAGAGCAGGAATATATTACTTGAGAGAGTTATGTAGAGATGCGAATACAGTAATAACTGATGCAGATATTGGAGGGACAAATCAAGGGGGTGGGGGAGGAGATTCTTTGCACTCTGGTATGGGTCTATGTAGCCAAGTGGTTGTGCCATCTGCCTCACGTATGAAGGTTGTAGGTTCCTTCCGTAGACTGCATAGTACAGTGCATTTGTTGTGTTTTGGAAACTCCTGTGGTCATCGCTGGAACTATAGAGTTTGTGCCGTGTTTGATGCTCTCTGTGAGCAGCTTGCCATTCTGTGGAGAGACTGATCTGGCTGGGGCGGAGCCTGGTGCGATGACGTTGCCCTCTCAACTTTAGTATTACCACATGAAATGATATCAGAACATGAACTGATACATGGTGTTAGAGGGAGTTGTGCAGGGCTGTGATTACCCATGCCAGCTGGCAAAGCCCTTGATATTGATTAGTTAGTTAGTTGACAGATCATCATCATTGCACATCGAACCATTCAGTCCATAAGTGCTCGGATCCCCTCAGTAAATCCTGCAGCGTGTAGCAGCTCATGACACCAGTTCTGTGTTGGTTTATCAATCTTCTTTGGCTTCCTGCGTAGTGTTCTTGTTTGCCACACCTCTTTTAACTTGCTGTTCACGCAGTCTGGCCATGGTTGTAGATTCACAGTCATCACTTGGTTCTCGCAAAAGTCTTACTTCTTGTAGAATATTCAGAATATCAGCCTGGTCCATGGCTCATATGCCCTCCACAGTAGCTTATATGCCCTCCACAGTAGCTGACCCTTGATGTCCTCCAGCCTGGTCCGTAGCTTATATGCCCTCCACAGTAGCTGACCCTTGATGTCCTCCAGCCTGGTCCGTGGCTTATATGCCCTCCACAGTAGCTGACCCTTGATGTCCTCCAGCCTGGTCCGTGGCTTATATGCCCTCCACAGTAGCTTACCCGTGATGTCCTCCAGCCTGGTCCGTGGCTTATATGCCCTCCACAGTAGCTTACCCTTGATGTCCTCCAGCCTGGTCCGTGGCTTATATGCCCTCCACAGTAGCTTACCCTTGATGTCCTCCAGCCTGGTCCGTGGCTTATATGCCCTCCACAGTAGCTGACCCTTGATGTCCTCCAGCCTGGTCCGTGGCTTATATGCCCTCCACAGTAGCTGACCCTTGATGTCCTCCAGCCTGGTCCGTAGCTTATATACCCTCCACAGTAGCTGACCCTTGATGTCCTCCAGCCTGGTCCGTGGCTTATATGCCCTCCACAGTAGCTGACCCTTGATGTCCTCCAGCCTGGTCCGTGGCTTATATGCCCTCCACAGTAGCTTACCCTTGATGTCCTCCAGCCTGGTCCGTGGCTTATATGCCCTCCACAGTAGCTTACCCTTGATGTCCTCCAGCCTGGTCCGTGGCTTATATGCCCTCCACAGTAGCTTACCCTTGATGTCCTCCAGCCTGGTCCGTGGCTTATATGCCCTCCACAGTAGCTTACCCTTGATGTCCTCCAGCCTGGTCCGTGGCTTATATGCCCTCCACAGTAGCTTACCCTTGATGTCCTCCAGCCTGGTCCGTGGCTTATATGCCCTCCACAGTAGCTTACCCTTGATGTCCTCCAGCCTGGTCCGTGGCTTATATGCCCTCCACAGTTGCTTACCCTTGATGTCCTCCAGCCTGGTCCGTGGCTTATATGCCCTCCACAGTAGCTTACCCTTGATGTCCTCCAGCCTGGTTCGTGGCTTATATGCCCTCCACAGTAGCTTACCCTTGATGTCCTCCAGCCTGGTCCGTGGCTTATATGCCCTCCACAGTAGCTTACCCTTGATGTCCTCCAGCCTGGTCCGTGGCTTATATGCCCTCCACAGTAGCTTACCCTTGATGTCCTCCAGCCTGGTCCGTGGCTTATATGCCCTCCACAGTAGCTTACCCTTGATGTCCTCCAGCCTGGTCCGTGGCTTATATGCCCTCCACAGTAGCTTACCCTTGATGTCCTCCAGCCTGGTCCGTGGCTTATATGCCCTCCACAGTAGCTGTACCCTCGACTGTCTCCAGCCTGGTTCGTGGGTAT